>BSBK01000762.1:0-462500 GCA_027943335.1 Chamaecyparis obtusa
TATATGTATATAGATATATGTATATATGTATGTATATATATATGTATATATATATGTATATATGTATGTATCTATATATATATATATACATATGTATGTATATATGTATATATATATATGTATATATATATGTGTTATATATATATATATATATATATACACACACACATATATATAACACATATACATATACATACATACATACATATATATATATATATATATATATATATATATATATATATATATATATATATATATATATATATATATATATATATATATATATATATATGTATGTATGTATATATGTATATGTATATGTGGGATGGTTATGAGTATGGGTAGGTCAATTTTTTCATAAGGTTGTTGATGTATAGATGGGTGTGTTCGGATTGGTATATGTTGATGGGTATGGTGGCTTGGTTATCCACAAACATTGTTGCTCAAACTTTTTTGTATTATAATTATATATTAATAATAATAAAATAATATTTGATTTAGCAAAAAAAATATTATTGGACATTGATAAGGCATATCCAAATATATGTTTTTATATAATATTGATATAGAAGTTAATTTAATATACCAGTATATCTACATGGGAAGCTAATTATTAGTTTATATTATATTCTTAGACAAACATATTTTTAATATAGAAACTGATTGGCATATACTTCAATCAAATAATTATAATTTTATCTGCAATCCTTTGATTAACACTTTTGAGTATTACCATCTAATTACCTTTGGATATATGCAACATATTTAAGGAGTGGTCAAAACCTCATGCTTTTGAGATTAGTCTTAGGGTGACATGTTATATCATTAAACTCTTCTAAGGATGTCTTCTTTGTGATTTTGGTAGCTAATGCTCAATCTTTTGTCAAACAACTGTTTCAAATAAAATGAGTTAAAAAATTAGAAATAATTTATAAGAGAAAGAACTATAAACTTATAATTAACATAACCAATGGGGTTCACCATGTAGTGCAACAACAATTCTTTCGGTTGCAAAGACATGTTGATATGACATTCAGTGTTTGAGTCCCCCTGAATGAATTTTCCCTTGCATACCTCACGCATTGCACACATTGTCTGCTTAGTGTTGGTGATTGTAGGATTGGTGGTTGAGCATACGAGTTGGAGAAATAAGGAGGTCAATAGTGGAGGTTTTAATTCTACTGAGGGATAAGGAGTAGTAATGTGGAAGGACAAAGGGAGTTTATGGAGGGATAAGGAGATCACGTGTGAGCCCATAGAGATAAGGAGGCAAACAAATAGCATGGAGAGATAAGGAGACGTGTCCTTGTTCCATCAAGAGTGGGATATCAATAAAGTTGCAGATCTAGGAGGTGTTAAGGCCTCGACAAATAATGCATATACCATGGGGATGGGGTCCCCCATTGTGACCCCACTAGTTAATATCTCTAGTCAAAACAATTCATTGTAAAAAAATAAAATAAAATAAACATGACCAATATAGTCAATTTATTAACATAACACAACCAATGAATTTACATAACCAATATAAACTCATATAAAATCTCATATGTCTCATCATATCTAGCAATATAATATTTAAAATAAAATAATTTTTTGGGGGAACATGAAATGTTGAGCTATTTGATGATGTCTAGATGCCAAAAGTAACTTTGTATGTAATTTGACAAAGAATGGATTGTATGAACACTTGGAATGTTATTGTGAATTTATTTGTTAGCCAATTGATACAAAATGACCTACTCAACCCTTGGTTGTGAGTTTATTTGTGTCTAATCTTCTACATAAACATAAAAAAATGAAGAAAAATTAAAATAGAGTATAATATCTATTACACTTCGATAATTTTTATTTTATATGATGGTCATTGAATTTTCATTATTTTCCAAAAGATTCATAAACTATAAATAGAGACTCAATGAAATATGTATTTTTTGCTATCGCAAAATATGTATTTATTTTAATGTTATCAATCAAAAAACTCTCAACCCACTCTCTATATATACTTAATTGATTTATATCATTACATAATCTTATATTGTTATGTATTATATTACAAGAAAGAACAAGAGCTGTGTACAGCACGAGTCCCTGCCTTATGTAAAGAAATAAGATAAAAGTATGAAGTAATAATGTAATTGACTTTGGAGCATGGTAGAAATTTGTGTCATAACATATAATAATTACTTATGTCAAAAATGAGAAGAAAGGAAAAACATATCTGATAACATATAGTGGGCGTTAATAATATGAACAAGTTAGGATCATCACAATGCCTTGAAAATTGTAATATATGAAGGAAGAAAAAATTACTGTAGCTTCATTAGCATTTTCTCTGCATCCACTGCACATATACTTTTTTTAACATCAACATCTAATGTTTCAATGACTAATAGTTAGGGTTAGAGAGTAGCAAGCCATTATGCATGTTACATTTCACAATGTCATCCTTAGTTTGTATTATGCATTGCAAAAAGGCTCATATGCAAAGGTTGTTGTTTTTGCACATGCGATGCATTGCACACTGCTGGCAGTTGAGGGTTGTGCCAATGACGTTGGTTGGTGGCCTAAGGTGCATAGGAGTTGATACGATGCTAGGTAAGCATTTTTTGGTTTTAGTGTGGTCAACTATAATTCAAATGAGGATTTAAGTATGGATTCATAATTGTCATTGATTTTTAATGTAATTGTGGTTATGTTTTGGAGATTCAATTGTTTCATTGCTTACCTAGATATTGCAAGAAAAAAGATTTTGGAGAGAGGCCCTTGTAGATCCATCATTGAGGTCATCAATGAAAGTGGATGGTGTTGATTTAATGATGTTTGAGCCCCTTGTCCTGCTACGAACAACATTATTTAGTAGGAGTAATGGTGTTTTTGCTGATGCAAGGATTTGTTGCAATGTTGCATAAGCAATTAACATGTAATTTGGCACTGTGACTTGTAAATAGAAGAATTGTGTTAGTTAGTCTATAAAGGAATTATATATATATAAAAAGCATAAAATTTAGTTTGATATTTGGTGGGAATAGCTTACAAAAGCTGCCTAACAAGGATTCTCCATTTTTGACATGGAGTTGACATTCATTTGGTGCTTGGTTATGTGTTGCCACTATGACACCCAATGTTCCAATTGAGTAGTTGCTTGGAGAGTGGATAATTTCACATATAGTCATGTCAGGCATGAGTTTTTGTTGCTTGTAGACTTTATCAATGGTTTGAATCTTTGTCTTTGCAGTAAGTTGGAGGCAATAATCAACATCACCTCTTTCATATTGTGTTTTTTTCTCTATTACAAAAGTTGTTATGCAGACACTTGCACTGGGCAAGAGATGGGTAAGGAACGTATCAATTAATTGGTTGGTTATATTTGTTGTAATAGTCATTTGGTCATGTGTGTCCATGAGATCATGCACTATCTACACTTTTGTTGGGCTTGCAGGGTTTTTGGCATGAGCAAGACTTTAAGTTATAAGCACATCACCTTCAAAGGCAAACTGTGTTGTATAGATTTCAATTATGTTGGATGTGTGTTGTGCTTCCAACTTTAATATGTGATGAGGCAAGATTTTGTATTTTAGATAATGCAATAAAGTGAAAGCTCATGGAAATAGTCTAAAAGTCTAAAATAATTATTGCCTTTTTATTTGTTGCTTATCATCAGAGTTGTTGTCATCTTCTAGGGGGTTTTCTTGTAGAGTGGAGGATGTGAATAGAGCTTTGAAAAATGCATTAAAAAAATTAGTACAACAATTGAATATGGAATAAAAAATACTCCCAATATCTTATTTAATGATCATGTTGTAGTACATACCTTTTAAAAAATAAATTCTATACAATATAACATTCATATTGCTAATAATTCAAACTTAGTGAATCTTGAAATCCTAAAATTTTGAGAAGAATTTACTTCTGGTAGCTCAACTAATCAACGAATGCTATATTACGCCCATGAGGCTTAAACCATTTTGAACTTTCTTATATGTATGTGGTAAGTTCTCAATAAATAAATAAAATTAATAGCTACCTATAATGTCTTTTGAATTTTATTTATGTTTGAGATATCGCAATCATTGAATTGTTAATTCCACCATTTCGGTACAATTTCCATGAGTCATCTGCATTTCTTGCTTCATTCAAAATACACTTGCAATGAACGAGCATCTGAGTTTCTAGTTCTTTTAATTTTCAAGCAATATCTTAACTCTCAAAGACTTTATTTATTTATTGTGAACTCCAATACAATTGTTTAGAAACTAATTTTTTGAATGAAGGAAATTTGGATGGAAAAAGTCTGAAGGATTATGTGGCACTTGAATTGACATCTATTAAAGCTGAACATGATGCAACTATTCGTGAGAGGAATAAAGCAATTGTAGAATCAAAAATTGTTATTGCAGATAGGGATACAACTTATGAAGAGAGGGATGTTGCTATTGCTCAACGAGTATCTCATGCCTTGTTGTAGAAGACATTCCAAAAAACATGAGAACATAGATATTGAAGTAGACACTAAAAGGGTGAATCTGGACATGTCATTGCCACACTACATTGGTTCCTAGTGCATGAATGGGCAAGAAAACAAGTTTATATATATGTTTTTGGGAACCCAACAATGCATGGTTGTTCCATCACCCAGATCCATAAGTTTTGAATTCAATCCAGTGTTTAAAAAGGATATACAATAATGTCAGTCTCTAAAATCTATGAAAATAAAGCAACCTTCCATTGTGCAGAGACAAAAATTTAAAGTGATTGTGCTTTTATTACAAAAGATGGAATCTACATTGTTCTGAGAGTCAATGCATAAGAAATGGACATATTTCCTTGATATTAGAATCTCAATCGATAGGAGGGCATTTGTGGTTCATTGAGAAAATCCTCCAGAGAATCCTGAAATTGCCAATCCAAAAATAGTAGAAACTTGGAATGTTTTGGGCTCGCCAAACCAAACGAGACACACTGATTAATATTTAGCCATCGAACCACACTATTACATTAAAAGAAAGAAAAAGACTAGTGAAAGGCTAAAACTATGTGAAATTTTTTCCATTTACTTTACCAAAGTATCTTATCAAGTCATTTTCTCAAAAAAATAAATAAAATTATATTATTCAAACTTGAGCTGAAATACAAAACTTTAAAACCCTAAATAAAGTTCCTTGGCCTATGAAAAGCTTCTATTTTTTTTTTATAAGTAAAACCCTCATAGAGTTTTCAGGGTATCCACAATCTGCAACTCTGCAAGCTGCTAGAGACTCCTAGATTTTGTTGTTGGAGCTAGCATCAAACTTACACTTTCCTTAACATAGCAATGACAAAAAGAAAATAACAAATACAGTGAGAAGTATTCATTGATAGAAAATAAGAAAATAGAGAAAGCCGAGCTTACCCCAAAACTCCATTTTGTTCTTCTTTAATTTGACTAAAGGAGACAAAACACACCAAAAATCTTATCAATAACGGACATGAAATTTAGGGTTGAGAAAAACTGCAGGAGTTTTCTTGGGCATAAGAAAAGCAAGGATAACAATGACCCAATTCTCAAAGTTGTTGCTAATATTCTATTTGATTTGGGTAAGTCTTTTATTCATTACTTCTTATTGTTGTTTATAGAAAAATCTATGCACGCGCAACTGCGATTGTCAGGAGGGAATTTTTTTTCAATAACCAACAGAAAATGTAATAGAAAAATGGGCCTTTATAATCCCCATTCATTCATTCATTTCTTAGAAAACAACACAAAATCTACAATGTTGGGCAAACAATAAAAGAGAAACAACAATTTCTGCAACCCTAAAACACATATTCTGGTGCAACTCAGTAGAAAATCCATGGGGGCTATCATTCATCACCAAAATATAGAGAAAAGAAAAATATGAGGCAAGGGCTACGAGTGTAAACATATGTCCAAATGCAGTAGCAAAAAGAAGGAACCCATTTTGATAAGTACAGAAATATAGCTCTCTATACCACTAAAATCACAATAAAGAAAAGAAGAAAGAGATTTTTTAAAATGCCATAAATTGGAGAAAAATGTCAATGTCATGGAGAAAGAAATAATTTTTTCAAACTCTACCATCTAAAAGAAGCACGAAAACTACTCCTCATAGCCAGTATGGTATGAAATACTTAATTTACATGCTATATTCACAAAGTATGCAGCAACAAAGCAACAAACCTGTAAACTATGAAAGTGAAAAACCCAAGGAAAGCAGGAAAGGAAGGCACTGGCTAAATGGCCGATTATTTGCACCGTTTATAGCCAATGGTGTTACTTCTGTCTTTGTAAGAGAAAAGTACATCCACCGAAAATTGACACTCTTTGTATTAAGGTGCATTCATTTATCAGTCCTCACCTGTATAGGCGACGACTAATGTTTTCACTCCAGCATACTGCAATTAATCATTTCTCAGAAATCGTGAATAAAAATATCAATCTTTTAAATTATGGTTTACACTGTTTCAATTTTTTATATATAAAAATTTTAACCAAGAAGCAAGGAGATGGGGAAAACTATTTCCTTAATATTTAATGTACTATATTTATTATAGAAATTTCTATTATCTATATTAAATAATCTTATATTATTTATAAATATTAGTAAAATATATTATTTGCATATCATAGATATTTATTATTTATTTAATATTAATATGAATATTATAAAATATAAATGATAAAAAAATTAATAATTAAAATTATTTTATTATATATATTGAATAAAAATTTAAAATATAATTATAATAATATTATATTAAAAATATATTTAATAAAATATAATAATTATAGTTATATGCACAAGGAGTTCTCGAGTTTTATCTTGTGAACATAATATTAATATAAGTGTGTGTCCATTTATGCTTTTAGCATTGTATATATATGGTTTATTTTGCAGAATATAGTGGACTACTTTGTTACATTATAGTAAAATTTATTTAAAAAAAATTAATTAAATTGTATTTATTTATATTAATTTTTTAAAATTTAAAGATAAGTATATTAATAGTAAATAAATTAAAGATATATTATTCAATTGACTATGTTTTATAGTTTAGATTATTTAAATAATAATATAGATCTATTTACCATTAAATTATTTATTATATTTGTTAAATGATCTTAAATTATTATTTAAATTAAATATATCTATTTATTATTGTATGTTACATATAGTGTCCCATCATTGTCAAGTCTTCTATTTAGTTTTGTTAGTTTCTCACTAATCTACTTAAATAATGTCTTAAATAATTGTAAGAAACCCTTTGACCATGATTAATTATACACAAAATTAGATGTATTACTAGAAAAAAGGATTTGTGAAAATATTTTTGAATATGTGCACAAACCAAATCATCTCCAACTTCATCTAGACTCAATGAAAATAAATGACTTAACTAATCTTAATGCTTAAAAATTTGTTTGCAAAAGTATTAAGAGTTAGTTTCAATTGTTCTCCTTTGCTCTTTTTACTTCTTAAATTTTTATAATCCATTTTAATTTAAAATACTAATATTTCAATATTTTGATATTAAGAGAAAATAATATATAAAGGTTAGATTGTGTTATATTATTAAATAAATATATAAAATGTACAAATAATAAAGTAATTAGATTTAACTAAAAATTTCTTCTTTTTTATGTTTATATTAAAATGTTTTAATTAATAAATTTTGCCTATAATTTTAAATTGTTTACAAAAGTCTAAATTCTATAAAATTAAAAATGTAGGACTTATTGATATTTATTCTTATATTTGAAAATATGTTCTTTTATAAAATTAATAATAACAAATAAATATACTTTAAAAATAAATGAAAAAAATTTATATTTGGAAAAAGAAAACATCATAATTTTAAATTGTTTACAAAAGTCTAAATTCTATAAAATTTAAAATGTAGGACTTATTGATATTTATTCTTATATTTGGAAATATATTCTTTTATAAAATTAATAATAACAAATAAATATACTTTAAAAATAAATGAAAAAAAATATATATTTGGAAAAAGAAAACATCATGCACTTCATTTTTGTAATCTTCAAAGAAAATTAAAAAAATCAATTGACAAAATTTATGTTCAAATTAACACATTTTATAAACTCTTACTAATTATTTTTTAAAAAAAATTAAATTATTTTATAATTTTAAATATTACTTTACAGATTAATTATTACATTAAAATGTTAATTCAATAAAATGTAATGAAAAAATCACGGCTTAATACAGACACTGAAATAAATGACTCTGCCTTGAGTGTCAGTTTTTAGCAGAAGTACTTTTCCATTTAATTCACCCCGTACATACATCCCGAGGAAATAATGGGACAAAATTTTGTAATTTTTTCAAAAAATCTTTTAAACCACTGGGAAAATTGAGAGGGCCAATAAAAAATAAATTAAATAATAGAAAATTTGACTTTAATAAAAAATATTGGCAACACTTTGGTTTAGACTATGTATTCACATTTTCCCAAAAGAAAATTAATAGGCATAAGAGAGGTGAAAACATAAGTCTACTGCCTATATGGCAGGGACTAACAAGAAATAATGAATGTTTCTTTTCAATAAAGAATACAACTATTCACTAAAACAAATTCTTATTATGAAGCACATTTTTATATTCGATTATCCATATTTTACAATGGAGTAATATGTAATATGAATTTATTTAATTGTACTAAACCAAAGTATTTCCAAAGTCTTTTTTTTTCTTGCACACATATGTATTATCAATTATTTATATATTGTATATAAAAGTAATTATTATGTACAAAAGTAACATTTTTTAGTTTTATAGATAAAAACTGTCTACTAAAAATAATTATATCTGTATTCTAATGATTGGAAAAAATCAAACAATGATATCATAGTATTACAAGCTAATAGATAAATAATTATGATCATAAAAAATATAATCATTACTTTTTAAATCAAAATGCCTCTCCAACTGTTTTGATCTAGATTATGTTGGGAATAGTCCAAAGCAGTATGAGGAGAATCTAGTGTATGCCAGGAGCCACCAAGAGCTGTCAAGAGAAGATGAAAATATGAGGAAAAAATACTTAGAACAATCTGGGGATGATCCAGATCCATTTGGGAGTAATCCAAATCCATCAAGATTTGACAAAGTATACAAATATGGAAAAATTTATAAATCTAATTTCTCAAAAATTTATACATTTTAGTAAATTGCAATTTTTAAGGTCTTCACAACATAATTAGGGGTCAAAAATATTGTCGATTCCTTAGAATGATTATCGAAGGCATAGTTCCAAGGAGTTAAATTTAGATCTCTTCAAGACCTTTCTAACAAATCAAGAAGTTTCAAATTTTGACCTATGAGTGAAAAATTATGGCCCCGCCAAGTTGGGCTACCCAAATTTGTAGTTTTCAAAAATATTTGTAATCTTATTTATTATTTTATTCCCTAGAAACTCTTCAATTTGAAGTTTCTTGGAATCCTGAGGTATTGGGATTCCAAATTTGTGTTTGAAATTTATTTTGGAGCAATGAAGAATAACTTTTCTTTTGCGCAATTCTTCAATGAATTCTTATATTATCTACTTTTCTTAACAATACTTACAAGTTTCTACATACTAGTATTGTAATTGAATTCACTATATAATTCAGATCATTTTAATATCTTAGTCATGAAGTGAAGGTGATTGCTAATTTAACTATAGACACATCTAAGCTCATTTGTTAGACCCCTTAAAACAAAATAAATGAGATGGAGATTTTCTTGAGCTTTATTTTGTAGCATGTTTACTCCCTCTAACTGTTTGTTCATGGCTTCTTGATTCTTAACACACATTGGAAGGTATCAACCAAATGTAGCTAAGAATTTGTTCATTTATCATCTCCAAATACTTTCAAAATTGGTCAAGTTGATTAGGTTTTATACAACACCATAAAGTTGTTGGAATCCATAAATTCACTTCCATAAGAGTTAGAAGTCAATAAGGCAATAACCAATCAGTCAATTATTAGATTTTGCAGTATAAAAAATAAACTATAATATTGGAAGCCTCTAAAGGGAAAAAGGTACCAAAATCACTTGAGCATTTCATTTGCATAGATGTAAATTGAATTTCAATTACAAATTTCCACACAATGCTTTCAAACAAGATACAATTATCTATCACAATGCAGAATACTCATCCATATAGAGAAATGCATAAGTTTGATAATGTAGTACATTCCTTCACTCATCTTTGTTGTTAGTAACCCATAATATTGATTCTTGTGATGATCAATTCAACCAGGTGAAAACAAATTATCACTTTACATATTATGAATTTGTGAAACACCCTATTCCACATTGATTGAACTACTTCACAAATCAGAGGTGAGCATGGACATTTCTAAGAAACAAAAAACACCAATAAAAAACCTCAAAAATAAAATAATGGAAATCAAAATGTAATCACATAGAAACTCAAAGTCATGACACTAAAAAACATGATTTAAATCTCAAAATGTATCTGCAATGCCCTGAGTTTTCTTTCCTTTTAAACCTTGACCCTAATCATAATATTAATTAAAGGATACATAGGTTTTGACAAATTCTTCAATGTTGGAATAAAACTATTAATCAACAACTAGCAATAAATTAGAAGGGGTTTGAACCTTTTACAAGCCATCCAATTTATACAATAGCATTTTCTCTCCTTACAATTTGTACACTCTTAACTCAAAGATAAGACTGTGAAACATATTTAATCTCTTACATCCAATAAATACCATTTTCATCTTCCTCATATCAAGGTGAGAGGAGGGACTTATTAGCAGCCTCCTCAACTAAAGACTCCCCAGAGAAAGAATGTCTAACCCCAATTAATTATAGTAGGGACCATACAAAATCAATGATTATTGACACAATGACCAAAATTATTAAAGTGAAAAATAAAGCATATATTGTACTTCATCATACACAATCCTAACATTTTAAAATGAAAAAAAAATACCACCATTAAAGCGCGAGTTTAAAATTGAATCTTCTTCCCCACAATTTTTGCATAAAACATCTAGTTTATTTTATATGGTAATCATTCTTCTTTGAGTACATCTTGAAAACACATACAACACTATGCTTTGGCATCAAAAGCCTTGAAAAGCCCCACATAAAACCCTCAAATGATGAAGAGTTTGGCATTGGTTTGACTATGGAATGAAATGGGTGCGGTTTCGTGGTTACATTCATCACCAAAGTATATGTCTCCATTGATGAGCCATATTAATGGCATATTTTATGATGTTTTTATGTGACTTGTTAAGGTGTTTTTATGTGATTTTATGCAAACTTGGATGATGCTATATGTATGGTTTTATATGTGCAATCACATGGTCAATACTTTCAAATACTTTATAGTTCAACATGATATGTGATCTAAGTTGGATCTTATGGTTAAAACTTATGAATAGAATATGGCAGATGAATTAAGTAGATATATATATGTGTGTTATTTAATGTTCATCTCTCCCATGTTGTCTTGGGTTAGGATTCCTGCATCCGCATATCATGTAAGAGTTAGTTAATGAGATAATGTCTTTTTTTAATTTAATGTTGCAAATATATGTGTTTCAAATTTGGCATGTGTTACTAACTCCATGCAGGAACAAGTCAATGTCGCATTCATTTGGGCAGCGTGGTGGAATTGACAAGATCAACTTTGCAGCTGAAACAATAAAGACATAACTGCACATTTCTCTCCTTTGTAGCAGTCAACCAGTTTCTCGTTATGCCCAGGCGCAGATCTAGAAGCATGACATATTATATTCCTAGAAGATTTGTTCTTGAAAGTTATTGATTATGTTGTATAACATTATAAATCTTAATTGATCCTCATTGTTGGAGTGATCGTAGTTTTAGGAGTTAGTTTCTTAGTGTTTGCTTATAAATAAGTTGTTTACTTTTTCAAGAGATTAGAGAAAGTTAGGAATTTTATTGTAATTTTGTAAACAACAAATAGAATTTAGTTCTATTTTACTTAAAGTGTACCTTTCAATGAATGAATAGAATGTACTTTACAAGTTCTATCTTTTTATCTTGATCATATCCTATTCACTCATCCAAGGGGGGCCACTTGGTGAGTGAATTCTATTGTTAGTTAGGATCCATTTCATGCTTTCCTAGATTTATAGAGAACTTTGTTGTTCCTGCAACTATTGGTAATAGAACAAACAAATTGTTCCTGCAGCAAAGGCATATAGAGAAGTACCTATCTATGATTACTGTTTTCAATAGAGTAAACTTATTCCTTTCTCCTATCTTAGCATTTCAATATTTCAAGTATTTTAAACTCAATAGTCTAGATAAGTGGCAATTAAGATGGTTTGGAGCATATACTTTGCAGATACTATTTCAAGCCTATGTCCTTGGTTGATACTATAAATGAGATAAATGAGTCAATTAGTTGTTGTTTAAGATGTCCAATCTTGAATGAATGAGTGTTATGCTCTAGGTATCTAAGACATTTATTTGGATGATCATTTTTGGCGCCATTGTCAAGGATGGTGTCAATCTAAACTTATCCCAGGGATCATTTTCCAAAGCTTTCTTAAATATAGGTCCTAGTTTAATCAATTATTTTTATGTATAGGAGAAGAAACCATCTTGGAAGATTTCTCCCTCAGAATGATCCCTTAGTTACCGAAGAAATCTTACCCCCTGAGAAGGAAAATCCCCAAGAATTTGACCATGAAGAGAATGAACCATTTGAGAATCCATTTCCTAACCTACATCAAGCCATTCCAACACCACCGTCTGTAGAACATGAATATCAGGAGAATCCCTGGGCCCTTTTTATTTTCAAAGGATGAGACATAGTTCCAAATCCTCCAAGGATGGCACTTCCCACCTTTCCCTTTCCTATTATTGACTTGCATGATAATAACAATCTCAAGAATATTCCCTTTTCAATACTTCCAAAGTTCTATGGCTTGATTGACTATACAACAGATGCCCATAAGTTGAAGTTGTTTCCATCCACTTTAAAGGAGGCAACACTAAGGTGGTTCATGTTAGGATTAACAAGGCAGAAATAACACATTATGTGCAAATATAACTAATATCAGAAAATAATAAACCACACAGAATAGAACACAAGACACACAGATTTAACGTGGTTCACCCAATCCCTGGGCTACGTCCACCAATAGCGAGTCCAATATTATTATTATCCAGTGATTACAACCTGATTACAATCCGTAATCCCTTACAGCCCAATTCTGCCGCAAGTACTAAAATCATACATAATGAAAAATCCCTAACCCTAAGCCATATTATACAATATTTTTCCGCTTTAGGGTTAAAATGAGTTATAAGTAGTCGGCCCAAATAATCAAAAAAGTAGTCGGCGAGGTCAGGAGGAAAAGTGTACAGTACTTTCCTGATTAGTCACCACAAGCTAACAGTTCATGGGTCTAAGAGCCAATGTTGTAAGAGATTGGGATGCAATGAAGACTGCATTCCTGGAAAAATATAAAGAGTACCATCGGGGTAGTGATATGAAAGGTGGTGATATTTTAAAATGACACAAAAGGATGAGGAAATACTTGAGGATTATGTTTCAGCATTCATGTTTAACATTCAAAAGAATACTCAACATAATTTGAATGAGGAATCCATGAAACATCTATTTTTAAGAGGTGTTAATGAGTCTTGTATGGAGGCTCTTGACTTAATGGCCGAAGGAGACATTACTCAAATTTCTTGGACTGAAATTCAAAGGACATGTCTTTATTACTCTAGAGCTATAATGAAGAAAGGAAGAAGGTTCAGACAAGAAAGTAACATAAATAATGGTGTTGGTGTTTCAAAGATGGAGATATCTAATCTCTTGTTTGATTTCAAGCAATATATTATTAACAATGTAGCCACCCAACTGGATACCATGCAAATAAAGAAGAAGCATGAAGAAGTAGAAGCTATGTTAGCTGAATTATGTTCCCATTGTAGGGAAAAGAAATGGAACTGCAAAAATAAAAAAATTGCATGCTTGGAGGCTCAGTCACTACCAACTGAATTCAAGGCTATTGATGAGAATCGAGAGATATTTTATGTTTCTCAATGGAGACCATGGCACTAGAGACAAGGTATGCCTCATGACCCTTTGCAAAATTCTACTTTCAATAATAATCAATGGCAAAACCAAAATTCTCAGAATTTGTGGCCCCAAAGGTTAGAATTGGAATAAAAATTGGTCTTATTAACCTCAACCACAATGGAGTAACCAACATTGGCACCATCAACCCCCTCCTAATCCATGGTAGCAGCCTAATCAAAATTGGCAACAAAATAACCAATGGCAGCCTCCGCAAGGTAATTGGCAACAGTCACCCCAATGGGGTTTGAATCAACCTAATCAACAAGCCATTATGCCACCTTCTCAGAAGCAAGCTATAATGCCTCCACCTCCTACAGCCAATGCCATCCCTCAAAAGAAAACTTAGCTGCCTGCTCAGCCTTCACCAAATCCTAATATCAGGTAGCCTAATTAGAAACAAACTTATTCCATTATGGTAAATGATATTCACCTAAGATCATGAGCTACATTGCCTGCACCAAAAGGTCTTGTCATAACTGAAGTTACCAGAAAAAATGATAACCATGTGAAAGAACCTACTACTTCTACATAGCTTGTTGTAGTAACTAAGGATCCACTATTTCCTCAAAGGCTCACATAGTCCATACCCCCAAAAGAAAGTCCAGTTGCAACTGATCTCATCAACCAACTTAAACAAATGATTGTGCAAATTCCTTTGTTAGATGCCCTCAAGGAAGTCTCAGTATATAATAAGAATATCAAAGAAGCTTGTATTAAACAACCTGGTAGGAAGAAAAAAGACCCTAAGACAGTTCGTGTTCTAGGACAACTCTCTGATCTTATGTTGAGAAATGTTATTATACCCAAATATTCTAATCCAGGTAGCCTTGTAGTTACTATTTATATTAATGACACTCATATCCCGATTGTTTTGATTGACTTAGGAGCATCCATTAATGTAATGACAAGGGAAGTCTTGTTAAGGCTTAATATCATTGGCTTAAGAGAAACTCCTACAATCCTTCAGTTAGTTGACAATTCTACTGTTAGGCCTGATGGCATGCTAGAGGACATAGTTGTAACACTTGATTCATTGGACTATCCCTCACACTTTGTGATCTTATCTCCCAAAGCTACCCTAGGTGGTTATCCTTTAATCATAGGAAGACCTTGGTTGGCCATCGCAAAGGCCTACATAACATGCCACTCTGGAAAGATGTCTATATCTGATGTAGTTAGTACTAAAAAGTTGAGTCTATATTCTCTTGCTAAACCACAGATTGAACTTGATCAAGTTGTTTGGCATGACCTTGGTGACATTGAGCTAGAGGTAAATTATGGTCATATAAAGGAATACATTTATGATATCCCAAGAAGAAGATGACATACTTGTTGCCATTCTTACCAATAAATATGGTGTTGTTCAAACCATTTTCCTGTACCATTCCTAATTATTCTTTGTAAACCATACTGCCTCCATAAAGTTCACCTAAATTTTATACAACAACTGATTACCTACACATTGCTACCACATGAGATAAAGTCACCTTCATTTGTAGAAGTCATCATGTTGGATAAGGTAGTCAAAGTAGAAATTGCCACAGGTAGGGAGTTGAATGTTAACAAGAACCTTACTCCTGAACATTCAACAAAAGTTCTCAAGCTCCTACAAGATAGCGAAAAAGCTTTTGCTTGGTATTACATAGATATGAAGGTATTGGATCCAAGGCTTTGCACCCACCAAATTTACATCAATCCTGATTGTAAACCAGTTAGACAACCTCAAAGAAGAATCAACCCAACACTAAGAGATATAGTCAAAACTAAATTGCAAAAATTACTTGATGTTGGTTTTATTTATCCTATTTCTGATAGTCAATGGGTCTCACCTTTAGTCATAGTTCCTAAGAAAGGAGGAAAATAGAGGGTGTGTGTGGATTATAGGGAGTTGAATACAACAACAAAGAAGGACCACTTTCCATTGCCTTTTATAGATCAAGTCCTTGATAACCTAGCTAGAAAAAAGTACTTTTCATTTTTGGATGGGTTTAGTGGATACAACCAAATACATATAGCACTTGAGGACCAAGACAAGACAACATTTACATGCCCATGGGGAACTTTTTCCTATTCTATCTTACCTTTTGGATTGTGTAATGCACTTTCTACATTTCAAAGAGCAGCTATTAGTATATTTTCTAACATATCTGTTGATTGTGTTGAAATCTACATGGATAACTTTACTGCATATGGATCCACATTTGAAGAGGCTCATGCCAACTTAGACAAAATCCTTAAAAGATGCCAGGAACACATTCTCTCTCTTAACAGTGAGAAGTGTTATATGATGATGGAAGGAGTTATTTTAGGGCATTACCTTTCATCATTTGGAATTTAGGTTGATCTAGCCAAAATAGAAGTTATTAACACACTTCCAACACCAACAAGGCAGAATAAGAAGGAATTGATCACATCTTTGAACAAAATCATTGGGAAGAATAAGAAAGTTAAAAGTCTAGAAGGATGTCTAAAGGACCTAACTGAAAAGATACAAAGTATTGTGACCACACAGATTGTAGAAGCATACCTTATGGACAAGGAAAAGAAAGTGATGAGCACTTTTGATGACGAGTTCACTAACCTAGCTGATATTGCAAAAGTAAAAGCACAGGAAGATTACGAGGCTAAAATGTTGTTAAACATCAGTCAGTACATCAGTAATGATATCAGTACTCTTGATATCTGTGTCAAAGATTTAAGGAAATATTTGGAGACAGGAAAAGCTTTGTACATAAAGTGTATAAAATTAGAAACTTTGACAGCTGAGGAAGATCAGAAGATAAAATTGAAGGAAGCTGAGATTCTGAATGAAATAAACCTTCTATCTAACCCTAATATGAAGGTCAGTAATGTTGAAAAGAAAGTTAGGAAATTTTTTGATGAAATCAAAATTTTACAAGATGAGAAAGACAAGAAGTTGAGGAGATATAATCTTTTGAGAGAGCATGTTACTATGAAGTTGAGTGTTATTGAAGAGCAGTTAGAAGACCGTCTTACAGCTAAGACATCTTTTTAGAAATTCAACTTTGAAAACCTCCAAGCTTGTCAAATAGCATCTTATGGACTGAGTGCACTACTCAGTGTGGCTAATTCCATTAAGAAGTCATGGGAAAATGAGATAGAAAATATGAAGATAGATTTTGCAGATTGTGTTGCAAGCCTACCGGCTTTACAATAAATAGATTGAGGTATAACTCTTTTTTTAAACAATTTTGTAGTCCTCCCTACTATTATTGTCATTGTTGTCAAAGGGGGAGAGATACTCAGCAGAAAATTGATAATATGTGATAAGAGTTGATACTCTTAGGGGGAGTATTGTGTTATAGATAAGATTTTTTGAGGAGATATAAGGATAGTATATAGATATGTTATACTATGGCCACAATTTTGTAAATTTTTGAGATTTTGGAGTTGCACACTTAGCCAATTTTCTCATATGTTGCCACCAGTGACAAAGGGGGAGATTGTTGGCAATTTGGCTGAGTTGATTGCATAGATGTTGTCATTATGGAAACATATGATCCACATGAAGATTGCACAAGTCAGAGAACAAGTATGACAGAGCGCATTGCATATTTGTGTAAGTATGAGACAATATTTTTACTAGTATACTTGGACACAGTTTTTGTTTACAACGTTGACTAGAGTGAGTTCAGTGCTTGTACACTTGAACATAGACTCTATGGTGATTAATTATGACCCATCTCAGACTGCAAGTCAGTACGGCATGTACGAAAGAAGTTATGATAGTTTTACCGAAGACAGTGTGAAGCCGATAGGACAGTATTTGAAGGCAGAATTGGTAAAGAGTTAAGGGATTATTTTGTTTATCAAAATAATGTCTTAACAATATAAAGGGATGACATCTTTGATGTTTAATCTTGGTTAAATCTATTGGTATATATGTAAATGTATTTGTAATTGTAAAGTGTAATGCAAGGAAGTAAGAAATTGTAATAAGCAGTAAGCATTTGTAATAGTATGATGCGAAGTATATGAAGCATATGTAATAGTGATAGTGAAAGATCAGCAAAGAGATATTGATGCAAGCATAATAAGGTTATGTGCCTTGACTTATTTTGTAATCAGTGTATATTGTACATTACCTGTTTGGGCAGTGGGCTCAACTGGTGATCACATTTTGTACTACCAACTCCTAACAGGGTTGAGGCTTCTAACAAGGCCTATAGTCCCTTAATCAGGACTGATACACTATATATATGTAATAGACTCCTAACAGGGTCAACATCCTTAACATGATACTTTTGATTAGTGGATCTTTGTGCGTACCATCCCCACCGGGGTTTTCCCTTGGCTAGGGTTTCCTCAAGAACAAATCATGTGTTATGAGTTCTTTAGTTTTATTGCTATGCATGTTGTTTAGCTTCTTATGTTATGCATGTATAAAGATAATCTGTTATATCCATAATTGGGAAAAAGATAAAGTTCATAGAATACTGATTCACCCCCCCCCCCCTCTCAGTATTCCCTATTTCTAACAATTGGTATCAGAGCTTAGTTACTTGGAAAAGAATCATTCAAGGAAAGCCTAGCAGCTTGAGTAAGATCTCTATGGATATGGATCAACTACAGAAGAATCTTGAAGAAGCTCTTGAACAGATTGATATGCTTATTGATGAAAGAGACACTCTAAAAGGAAAATGTGATGATGCAAAGAACCTCATTGAGAAATTGAAAAACAAATTAGAAGATCTAAGATCTAAAAAGAAATCTGAAGTTCTTATTGAAGATTGTGATGACAATTTGGAAAAAGAAAATGAGATCCTTAAGCATGAATTGAAGATAGCAAATTTGAAGCTTAGTTTGAAAGATGGAAATGGCAAGATTAAAGAAAATCTAAAATCTAAGAATGAAAGTCTAAAAACTAAAAATGAAGGACTGAAATCTAAACTTGGAAATGTAACATCTGAACTTGAGAAAGCCAATGTGCAGTATGTTGAACTTGAGAAATACAACAAGATTGTGAAAGGCGAATTGACTCAATCCAAGAAACAACTTGAAAGGCTATATTCAACTAGTGAGAAGACTGATACACAAGCATCTATTTAGAAACCATTCTATGATAAGACTGGTCTTGGATTTAATACTCTTAAAGCAAATAATGAAAGCAAGGAACCAAATTTGAAAGCATCTGAAAGCTTAGATGAAAAGAAGCCTGATGAGATCAACAAATCTGAAGATACACCTAAAGAAGAAGAATCACTAAAGCAAGATGAATCATCCAAAGGTATGTAAAGATAATTCAAAGGTAGATGTTTTGCTTGTAATACTATTGGTCATATGAAGAGAGATTGCATAGGTAAGCAGTTTAAACCTCTTAATGGTTATTGTTATAACTATCATGGATTTGGACATAGAGCTATTGAATGTAGGAAACCTAAATTTGTTGAGAATAATAGTAATAGTAGAATGTTTAGGAATACTAACAATGTAGATAAGAAACCTACTGAAGATATGAACAAAAGAAATGGAGTAATATGTTATAGATGCAACAAGGTTGGACACATTGCTAGAAATTGCAGATCACAGATTAATCCACCTGGACCAAGATATGGAAGCAATGGAATTGTTTGTCAGATATGCAACAAGATTGGACATACAACAAGGTTTTACAGAATGAACAATGGAGTTTTTTATCCCAACCCTAACCCTAGAAATCATGAAAGAAGAAATGAAGATGCAGGTAACAGACAGAAAGGTTGTTGTAGCAATACAAATGAAGTGAAGTTTGTTAAAAGCACAAATCAAGGAGACATATTCAACATTGAGAACAATCAGAAAGGTGAAGTATCAAGTGGTAAGAATGAATCCTTACTTGACCTATCTCAAAGCACTTAATTTATGAAAATTATAGTAGATTAGGAACTTAGATTAGTGTAGAAGTAGATTTATGATGAATTAAGTCTTGTGTAGTTAATGGAAGGTAGTTTATGATATTATAATGCTATGGTTAAGAGTGCAAAGAAAAATATTATGTTTTGCGAGATTGCAAGAAGTTTTAAGTTTTGTAGGATAGCAGAAACAACTTTTTGGAAAGAAGAGGCAAAAGAATTAAATACGATGTCAGAACAAAATGAGATTGAAGTAATAAAAGATTATGATTGATGTTATTTGATCATTAAAGTGAACACAAGTGTTAAAGAGTTGAGAGAACTATTAAGAAAATATTGAAGGATACAGGATTGACAGAGAGAGAATTCTTAGTGGCAAAGCAAATAGTAGTAGCAATCAGAGATATTGGATAGAAAGAGATTTTATCTATACCTCCCTTATCATCTAGTGCAACACCAGTCAAAGTGAAAGTAGAGGAACCTAATAAGGAACAAGTAGCAAGCAAGCCTACTAGATCTACTTCCTCTACACCAAGTAAGAGAGTGAAAGAAATAGCTACTGGACCTGGTAAGAGGCAAAAAATTTTGGTGCCATCAATACCTAGGAAAATTATAGAAATTAAAGATGATGACACTACTTTGAAGAAGAAAGCATGGAAACCTAGAGTTGAGAGAGTGAATGAAGAAATTATAAAAGATGGAGATTTCACTAAAATGAATAAGTACTACACCCTCTATAACTATTTGGATAAATTGAATCTTGAAAATGTAGTGGTCAAGCATTTGATTCTGGATAATAAGAGTTTTGACTCTATTCAAGGAAAGATTCTTGATGAATTATTGCAGAAACTTGCTAATAGGAAGATGAGAGCATAAGAAGAAGACAAATCTATCAGAGAGAATATTGTGAAGAAACTATGTGATGTAAGAGATGATGAACATCTTAAAAAAATTCTAAAGCCCCTTAGCACCCACTTGAGGAAAAAAATGAGAACCATTCAGATTATGACAAGACAATATGAACAAGTGAATGCAGAGACTGAACAAGCAATAGTTAAAGTTATGGCAAAAATTGTTGGAGAGACATCAGTTGCAGCAGAACAAGTAGTAGAAGTAGAACAAGAGCATATTCCCTCTCCACCAGCTATTAATATTGAAGAAGAATCTATGAATGTTGAAGGTACAAGGATCACCTTGGATACTGATGATAATGTATTCAAGAATCTAGAGAACATTGTTGACAATTTGGCTCTTGATGAACTAGATAGAACTGTAGAAGTAGAGCAGACCCAATTTAGTATTGAAGAACCCATAGTATCAAAAGTACAAGCATCTGTACCCTCTAAAGAAGAAATCAGTCATACTCCTAAGACTGGAAAGAAGAAACAAACTGGATCTTTGTTTGAGGATTTTGGAAAAGAAGTGGATGATGATGATCAGATGGAATTGATCACATCTTTGAACAAAATCATTGGGAAAAATAAGAAATTTAAAAGTCTAGAAGGATGTCTGAAGGACCTAACTGAAAAGCTACAAAGTATTGTGACCACATAGATTGTAGAAGCAGACCCTATGGACAAGGAAAAGAAAGTGATGAGCACTTTTGATGATGAGTTCGCTAACCTAGCTGATATTGAAAAAGTAAAAGCACAGGAAGATTATGAGGCAAAAAAGTTGTTAAACATCAGTCAGTACATCATTAATGATATTAGTACTCTTGATATCTGTATCAAAGATTTGAGGAAACATTTGGAAACAGGAAAAGCTTTGTACATATAGTGTACAAAATTAGAAACTTTGACAGTTGAGGAAGATTAGAAGATAAAATTGAAGGAAGCTAAGATTCTGAATGAAACAAACCTTCTATCTAACCCTAATATGAAGGTCAGTAATGTTGAAAAGAAAGTTAGGAAACTTTTTGATGAAATCAAAATTTTACAAGATGAGAAAGATAGGAATTTGAGGAGATATACTATTTTGAGAGAGCATGTTACTATGAAGTTGAGTGTTATTGAAGAGCAGTTAGAAGACTGTCTTACAACTAAGACATCTTTTCAGAAATTCAACTTTGAAAACCTCCAAGCTTGTCAAATAGCATCTTATGGACTGAGTGCACTACCCAACGTGGCTGATTCCATTAAGAAGTCATGGGAAAAGGAGATAGAAAACATGAAGATAGATTTTGCAGATTGTGTTGCAAGCCTACTGGCTTTGCAATAAATAGATTGAGGTATAACTCTTTTTTTATCCAATTTTGTAGTCCTCCCTACTGTTATTGTCATTGTTGTCAAAGGGGGAGAGATACTTAGCAGAAAATTGATAATATATGATAAGAGTTGATACTCTTAGGGGGAGTATTGTGTTATAGATAATATTTTTTGAGGAGTTATAAGGATAGTATATATATGTTATAGTATGGCCACAATTTTGTAATTTTTTGAGATTTTGCAGTTGCACACTTAGCCAATTTTCTCATATGTTGCCACCAATGACAAAGGGGGAGATTGTTGTCAATTTGGCTGAGTTGATTGCATAGATGTTGTCATTATGGAAACATATGATCCACATGAAGATTGCACAAGTCAGAGAGCAAGTATGACAGAGTGCATTGCATATTTGTCTAAGTATGAGACAATATTTTTACTAGTATACCCGGACACAGTTTTTGTTTGCGACATTGATTGGAGTGAGTTCAGTGCTTGTGCACTTGAACATAGAATCTATGGTGACTAATGATGACCCATCTTAGAGTGCAATTCAGTATGACATGTACAAAAGAAGTTATGATAGTTTTACCGAAGATAGTGTGAAGCCAACAGGATAGTATTTGAAGGCTGAATTGGTAAAGAGTTAAGGGATTATTTTGTTTCTCAAAATAATGTCTTAACAATATAAAGGGATGACATATTTGATGTTTACTCTTGGTTAAATCTATTGGTATATATGTAAATGTATTTGTAATTGTAAAGTGTAATGCAAGGAAGTAAGAAATTGTAATAAGTAGCAAGCATTTGTAATAGTATGATGCGAAGTATATGAAGCATATGTAACAGCGATAGTGAAAGAGCAACGAAGAGATATTGATGCAAGTAGAATAAGGTTATGTACCTTGACCTATTTTGTAATCAGTGTATATTGTACATTACCTGTTTGGGCAGTGGGCTCAACTGGTGATCACATTTTGTGCTACCAACTCCTAACAGGGTTGAGGCTTCTAACAAGGCTTATAGTCCCTTAATCAGGACTGATACACTATATATTTGTAATAGACTCCTAACAGGGTCAACATCCTTAACAGGATACTTTTGATTAGTGGATCTTTGTGGGTACCATCCCCACCGGGGTTTTCCGTTGGCCAGGGTTTCCTCGAGAACAAATCATGTGTTATGAGTTCTTTAGTTTTATTGCTATGCATGTTGTTTAGCTTCTTATGTTATGCATGTATAAAGATAATCTGTTATATCCATAATTGGGCAAAAGATAAAGTTTGTAGAATATGGATTCACCCCCCCACCCCCCCCCCCCACCCCCCCTCTCAGTATTCCCTATTTCTAACATTATATTCCTGGAAGACTTGTTCCCGAAAGTTATTGATTCTATTGTGTAACATTATGAATCTTAATTGATCCTTGTTGTTGGAGTGATCATAGTTTTATGAGCTAGTTTCTTAGTGTATGCTAATAAATAAGTTGTTTACTTGACTTTCAAGAGATTAGAGAAAGTTAGGAAAGTTATTGTAATTCTATAAACAACAAATAGAATTTAGTTCCATTTTACTTCAAGTATACCTTTCAATGAATGAATAGAATGTACTTTGCAAGTTCTACTTTTTATCTTGATCGTATCCTATTCACTCATCCAAGGGGGCCCACTTGGTGAGTGAATTCTATTGTTAGTTAGGATCTATTTCATGCTTTCCTAGATTTAGAGAGAACTCTATTGTTCCTACAATTGTTGGTAACATAACTAATAGACTATTCTTGCAACAAACACAGATAGAGTAGTACTTATCTGTGATTCTTGTTTTCAATAGATTAAACTTATTCCTTTCTCCTAGCTTAGCATTTTAGGCTTTCAAATATTTTAAACTTAATAGTCTAGATAAGTGGCAATTAAGATGGTTTGAATCATATACTTTGCAGACATTATTCAAAGCCTACGTCCCTAGTTGATACTATAAATGAGCTAAATGAGTCAATTAGTTGTTGTTTAAGATGTTCAATCTTGAATGAATGAGTGTTATGCTCTAGGTATCTAGGACATTTATTTGGTTGATCATCCATAACAAAGCACACTTGAACACTTTGCTTCTCTTACTCTTTACTCCTTATGTTGCTTTGTATTTTACAATGATGAGTAATATGCAAAGGGCTAAATAAAATGGTGATAGTAAATGGATTGTGGGAGTATAGACTATGCATGCGAATCATCCTAAAGTATTAAAATCACTTTTGAAAGTAAAGGGAGGTCGCCTACTAAAGCAAACAAGAATGAAGAAGGATTAAAATAAATATTAGGTTATAAAACAAAAATTATTTGATTAATTAATTATGATATAAAATTTTATACATCAATAAAGTGTAGTTGTTTTACGAAATATCAATGTGGTAATTATGATATTTAGTTCTTTGAATAAAGAATGGATGTCTTTGTAAATTTTTTTTTTAATTAAACTAACATGAACGATTAACGTTAGATATATTGCATAATGAATGACAAGTTGCAGATCTACAATGAAGTCACAATAAATAAAAAAATATAGTCTTTTAATTTTAGACTCGTCTCTTTATCTAATTAGATTCTTTTTCTTAATAATGTGATTTTTATTATATTAAATTATTTTAGCTATCCATTTCAAATATTTACCATTTTTTATTTCATAATTAAAAAACATACATTTTACTCTTTTAAGTTTTTTTAGATCTCATCACTATTAATTTATTTGATGTTGTTATTTTATTAGTTTCAATGATATATTTCTTATAAAATATATATACTAAATGCCTTTTAGTTTAGCAATGTGAATATTAATTAGTAGTGTGATTAGTAGTATGATGGTTTTCCATTAAATCAAGTGATTTTCAAGCTTGCTATCTAATTTTATAATGACTTTCTTTTTATGCAAGTATATATCCAAGACAAATGTAGATTAGAAATACAATTAATGAAAATATTTCTATTATTTCATACTACCATGGTCTACCCAACAAGATATGACATACATCCATAGGCATAATATCACAAAGAACTTCGTCATGATAATTTCCTATCTTTAATTTCACTAGGCATTTCTCACTTACTAGTACCTTATGATCATCCTTTATCCATGTAATCTAACAGGGTTTTAGATGCTTCAATCTTTGCAACTTCAACTTTTTCACCAACTCCTCAGAGGATAGATTATCATAACTACCCCTGTCAATGATCACTTTCCAACATTTTCCTTCCACTTTACATCTTGTCTTGAACAAACTCTTTCTCAACAAATGGTCTCGATCCATCTCCTTGTGATAGAGGGATTTTCTCACCACCAGGGCTTCTTTATCGTTAGGTTGGTTCAAATATTTAGTAGGATCCTCTTCCTCATAATAATTTCTACCCTTACTCCCTACTTCTCACTTGTTTTTCCTTGGGTGCATTCAAAAGCTTAGCATCCTTCTCCTCCACACTTGAAATAGGTTCCTCTAAACACTCTTCTATCATCTCTCCTATAGCTACTTGATCCACTACCTTTGTGAAAATTTCTATCATCCCTTTGGTATGTATTTTCTTCCTTGTTTTTTATTTACTTTATTATGATCTACAAAAGTTATTCCTCCACTAGAAAGGGTTCTTCCACTATGAAATCTTCCACCTCTTCCTCTTTTCCTTTGTTCATGTCTTTTGTTCAACTTCTCCTCATCTTTTAGTGCATACTAATAAGCATCTTCCACACTCTGCAATTTAACCAGACTGATCTCATCTTATATAGATGTTCTCAAACTATTAAGGTACCTTACAACCCTTTTAGCATCGTTATTTGCATGACATGACCTGATATCCAACCTATAAAATTCTTTGGTATAGTTCTTCACACTAAGATCTTTTTTCTACAAATTCTACAATTTCCTAAACAAACTTACTTGATTATCAACTAGTAAGAACTTGGCCTTCAATTTGTTTATCATCCTATACCATGACCTGATTTTCTCCTTGCCTCTTCTTTATCTATTAATTTGCAAATGATCCCACCATAAGGATTCATGATCTCTCAACTTTCTGTAGGCATATTTGACCTTCTTATCTTCACTTGTACACTCAAATTCAAAGTATATTTCTATGGGTGTGACCCACTTTAGCAACTCATATGAATCTAACTTTCCATCATAATCAGGTGGATTAAAATGGAGATTTGTATTCACTTTGGTTATTCCTCTTTGGATTATTTCATCTCCATGATTGATTTCTAGTGCTTCTTCTTCCTCAAATTCTTCTTCATTTTCACTCACATCATCAATATGATGACCTCTCCTCTAGGACATTTCTATAGCTTCTAGCCTAGCTGTAATTCATCTTAGCATGTCCATCATTGTTGGATCCACATCTCTCTTTCTACAAACCATCGTGCACAAGTCCTCTATAGTTGCAGGTTAGATCTTCACTCTGTCACCCCACAACAATCAATCTAAGGCTCTACAATGATTAGAAATAGAGGTCAACTTCCTTAAAGAACAAAAAATCACTTTGATACCACTTGACACAACCAATAATAAGAGGGACCTTAATGAGATCAGTCCAATCCTTGCAACAAGAGTAACACAATGGAAACAACAAAGAACAATTCAGGGAAATGTCAGATTAACCTTCACATTAACATGAATTCAATTACAATGGACTTGCAACATGTAGTCTAACATGCCAGGCATATTAGCTTGATTATACAAAGAAAATCCTATCTTTCAACCTTCAAGAAGTTATCTTATTGTCCATAACTACTAAAAATGCCTCTAAGGATCAATTACAATAGCTTATAAAGCCTTTTCAAGCATCAAGTCATCTTTAACAAGATTACATTCTCCAAGAACATGAAAACATATTGCAAATAAAAGTCAGGACCCAAATCACAAGGATCTCCCACACAAAGATGAAACATAATGTGTGATCTAAAACTTGAGTTGGCCATAAGAGTAGCAACATTGTGAAATGATTTGTGAAACTTCACCGATCGGGAAATTCCTTTGCAAGATTAGAAAACTCCATCTGGTCATTAGAGCATGAAGAACACATAAAACTTGCCAATAACCCACAAGATCTCAATTGTGAAAAAACCCTTTGAGGTGCAAACCTAGGCGAATGTGCAACATAATGCCAGGAACACTCCATGAAATGTGCAACACAAACTAATCCAAACCAAAGGAACACTAAAAGAAACATATAGACTAAACAATCTGGAAAACAAAAAACAAATATTTTTGCTTGATGCAAGATTGTGAAGAAACCCAAGATGCTCCTACATCAAAATGGTAACACAACACATATGTAGGCTAAAAGATGACTGAAGAGGATAAATAATAAAGGAAAATGCCTAGAAATAGGGGCTCACATAAATATTTGGTGATTTTTTTTCCTATTAAGATAGTATATCAAGTACATTCATATCAAAATTTGAAGAATTCTGATAAGCACAACTTAACTTTCAAAAGACCAGTCTCTAAACTCAGAAAGTTGATTGTCTAAAACTAGAGTATCTCAAAAAATATTACATGCTTGATTTACAAGTTTAAACAAAAAAGCATTAACTATTCAAAGGCATAACTTTACTCCCATTAACCAACAATGTTATTGTTGCATTCGGCCTTGTCACTTTCAAAGGCTCTTAAAGGAGGATCAATGTCAGCTGGGGGGGCAGTCACCAATATCAACCCAGCCAAGCTTGACCAATTCTTTTTGTTTTCTTATGTTCTCATTCTCCTTTTATGTGTTGGTGTTCTTCTCTTTAAAAACCTTCATGAGGTTAGCTCATTCTTCTTCATTCAAAAAGTCTACATATTAATCAAATAGTGTGCTAACTATATGTCTTCTTTATAAAAAATCATGGCACCTTCATGAACCAGGATTAAGAACCTGTCTTTGGGCACTTCAATGATAGCTAGAACCTATTGCATGATATAATAGTGGGTGAGTTTAATATTAAACTCAGTAGGAATTATCCTACTATTTTGAAAAATATCATCGGTCCTTTTCTTCCATAAAAGCCATAGGATTTCAGTAGAAAGAACCATCCAGAATTTATTAAGCTTAAAATAAAAAACTTTAACAAAACCTACAAGCAACTCCTACCATGAAGGAGTAGGTCTAGAGTTCCAAGAAAGAGGTCTACCAAAAAATAAAGACTAAATGGTATGAGAAAAAGAGCAATTGAAAAAAAGGTGCTCAAAGGTTTCAATACAATCACAAATGTTGCACATAATAGGCTCAATACCAACAAGAGAGAGAGCCAGAACCAATAGAAAAAATTTAAAGCAAAATGATCCAGTGAAAATAGGAATTTTTAGGTTCCAAAGAAGAGTGCCACATAAAATCAAGGATAAACTATCATCTAGAGATTGTCCAGCTAATACCCCAAGTGTGATTAATCCAATTGAAAATACTCATATCATCTTTAAGCATATTATAAATCTATTTTGTTGTGATATTAAACAAAGAAGAGCCATCCACCCATTTAACATTCCTTAAAGAGTGTTTACTGTCCAAAATCTTCCTAGGGAAAAAAATACCAATAGCTTTTTGAATCAAAGTGTAAGTGTTTTTGAGAATACATAATATAAAAATTCCTCCTTAACTCCTCCCAAGTACCCATTTGGTTGTCAATCAAGAGATCATAAATATGTGTCAGCCTTTTTTATTCCACCCCTTAGCAGAGCAGCTCTAGGTCAAAGCCAAAGGTTTATTGTTATAATAAATCCCCCACCAAATAGATCTATTAGAAATTGAGAAAAGAGGTTGACCATCTATTGCATTCTTAGAGAAAAGAAGCCCCCTCACCTGAGTCCAAGCCTTCCACAAGGTAACAAAAATCTTTGACCCAAAAACTTTCATATCCATATCCTCGAAGATAATATCACAAAATGGTACATTCCTCCAATACTTGCCTTTTTAAATGATATACTTATTAATATTATTCCCGACCAATATCTTCTAAGGCTCATCACCTTGGATTGCATTCAATATTCACTTGGAATCCAGGGCAATGCCACGAGTGTTCAAATCCTTAATCCCCAGACCACCCAAGCTCTAGGGTCTGCAACACAATTCCCATTTTACACAATGTCTTCTTTTTCCTCAACCTATCTGACCTCAAAAAGTCCTTGAGAGTTTTCTCAAGATGATTAGACTGATATTTGGCAAAAGGCCATGAGGAAGAGTAGTAAATTGCATGAGAAGATAGCACTTTTTGGACAATTTGAACCCTGCCATCCAAGGATAACTGATGTGTCTGCCATTTCAAATTATCTTTCTCAATGTTACTAATGAGTCATTCCCACATGTCCTTAGTTGAGGGATCAATAGCAAAGGGAATCCCTAAGTACCTAGTTATGGCATTTGGATCACTCCATAACTAGCCTTTATGGGTGAGCC
Source organism: Chamaecyparis obtusa (assembly GCA_027943335.1). Classification (NCBI taxonomy): domain Eukaryota; kingdom Viridiplantae; phylum Streptophyta; class Pinopsida; order Cupressales; family Cupressaceae; genus Chamaecyparis; species Chamaecyparis obtusa. The sequence goes on from BSBK01000762.1 coordinate 29,586, forward strand.
ATCCCAAGGCCTCATGACTCTAGCCAATAACAATTGATTTATGAGGGGTCACCTTGGAGCTAGAGGCCAAACAAAAGAAATGTAGTCTATACAAGACATTATCAAAAAAATTCTCCTCAAGTTAAAGAAATAATATAGTATCATCTGTGAACTAAGCATCAATCAATTCATCATTATTAGGAAGAGTAATACCTTTCACAAGGGGGGCCCAATTTAGAAGCTTTGAGAATATAAAACAATGCATCTACAACCAGAACAAATAGGCTTGGGGCTATAGGACAACCCTATCTTATAGATATGTTAAGTTGAATGGGGCTAGAAAGAACATGATTAATATCAATCACAGTAGATGCATCATTGAAAAGGATAGAGATCCATTTTCAAAAGTATTTAGGAAAACCAAAGGCTTCCAATGTATTGAGAACAAAGATAAATTCAATTCTATCGTAGGCCTTTTAAAAATCCAAGAGGATCATTGCAACCTCTTGTCCATCAGATTTTACCCAATGCATGGCCTCCCAACTGGCGCTCAAATTTTCCAAGATATACATCCCCTTAATGAAGCCAGTTTTTGTTACAGAGATGATATTACTTAGCAAGCTAGACAACCTCCTAGCAAGCACTTTGACAATGATTTTGTAGGATAAAATTAGGAGTGTAATAGGGAACCAATTCTTAACCCATCTTTTGTCCCCTATTTTAGGAAGCAATTTAATCTCACATATGTTAATATCTCCCCCCCCAAGGATCCTCTCTCATAGGAATCTTCATATAGAGACAATAATTCATAACTAATCCAATCACATTTTTCCTTATATAATTCAACAAGCAAACCATCCAACCTAGGGGATTTCCCATTAGCTATGGATCTGATTGCCTCCTCAACTTCTGCCAACTTAATATTTTGGTTCAACACCTTCGCCTCATCTTTGGAGACCTTTCTAGGAATCATCTTGATGCATTTTTCTAGAGCTCCTTAATTACAATGACTATGTTTGGAAAAGAAAAGCTCATATTAGAAGTAAAAAAAAGCAGTTCTAATTTGATACTCATCTTTAGACACACCATTATCACCCTGAATTTCCCCAGTAAGCTCCCTCTTTTTCTTGGTTCTAATCATGTTAAAGAAGTACTTTGAACCTCTGTCACCTTCCTACAACCAATTCATTCTAGCTTAGATATTCTTCCCTTAAATTTCATGATTATGTATCCTTATGGAAAGAAAAAAGTTTGAGGAGTGCTCTGCAAGTGGGCACCTTTCCCCATGTGCTTCGTGTCCCTTCCTACAGGCATTCATCCTATTTTGGTGGCCTTGTTGTGCTTTGTGTTTTCTTCGTGGCATCTTGTCCTTTGGTTTCATTAGGTTTTTTTGGTCTTTTGCCTTTGTGTTTTATTTATGTGTTTGGTCTCATGTTTTACTTTTTTAGGCTCCCATGTATGCTTTCTTCTCTTTGATTTGTGCCGCTTAGGGCTCGATCATTCGAGTCATGGGCATGGGAGGTTTCATGGATGATGTCATCGACAAGCAGGGAGAGAAGGATGGTTCCAATCATAACAAGGAGAGGTAGGGTGATTCTGATTCAAAGAATGATGGTGGTTGTGGTGATCGTGGTGTTGGAGGCTTTAAGCCCTCATTCAAAGTAGTGGTGGTTTATGGGCCTACTGCCAAATGCCCAGATTTTGCGTTCTTTGAGTGTGTGTCTGTCGAGGATTATGTGGCAAGCTGAGGAAGCTCTCCCAACCCCCATGGAAATTGACAAGGAGTCGATAATGTCTTAGGTAGTCCCAATGATGCCCTTGGAGGAAAAGTTAAGGCTCTGAACCTTGTTGGTAGCACTCTTTCTCTATCTTTGAATATTGACATGGTGAATGCTATTAAAGATGAACAATATAGACTTAAAAATGTTGTCATCTTATTTATGTGTATGGATATTAAATTTCTCCCCGCACGTAAGTTTCTTGATGACTAGATAAACAATGTTTGGGGTAAAAAAGTTGGCATTGTTGTTAGTTTCAGTAGGATGATCCAAAAAGGATTGTTTGTGGTGTTCTTCAAGAATCATGTAATGCAAGAAAAATTTATTAGTAAAAGTTTTTGGAATGTTGGGAAAACAATGTTTAGAGCCTTACCTTGTTCCCTAAAAGGGAATCTTGATGATGTTGTCTCACAGGCCTCCCCATTTTGGATGGAAATCTTAGGAGTTCAACCTAAATTTTGGCCCTTCTTGCCACACATTCTTAAACCCCTTGGGTCTGTTCTAAAAATTAAAGAAACCAAAATTACCCTTCCCCATCTTAATGCCCATGTTCTGCTAGCTCCAACCCTAGGGGTCTCCTTTCCTGACAATATTTCTTTAAAGTTTGAGAATGAATTTTTCATTTGGAAGGTAGTTAGACTTGGTGATATTGGAGCATGCTTCCTTTGCAAGTTGAATGGTCACAATAAGAAAGATTGTCCATTTCTTAAGAACATCTCTAAAGATTTTCAAGCTGCTAATCCTAAAGGCAGCATTCAAAACCCTATCCATGTTAATAATATTGTTGATACCTAGGCCGATTATTTTGTTACTCTAAATAATCCTCTATTTGAGGGGGATTATGAGGTTAGACCTACTGCTAATCCTGAACCCATAGATAAGATTTTTGCTACCCCTCAGTATATCTCAGTCCCTAGGGAAAATGATATTGATGTTAATAACAATAAGAAAAATGCCCAACATATTGTATTGGAAATGATTAAATCCGCTGCTAAGGAAGCTAATTCTGCTTTAATCCCCATATCCCCTCTGGCACATAGGGATGACTCCATAGTGGCCACACCTTTACCACAGAGTAGTGAGACTCAAATTGAGGTTGAAACCAATGTTGATACAACACTTACCAATGAGGGATTCACATAAGTCCTATCTAAGAAAAAGAAAAGGAAAACATATAACATAAGCAATAGCCTGAAGAATAAGGAAAGAACTAATAAGAATAAAGGGAATGAGATTCTGAATTATTTTTCTAGGTTATGCAAGATCACCACACCCTCTAACTGTTAATAATGAAAGTAAAAATTCATAGCTAGAATGTTAGAGGATTGGAAATGATAGATAGTAAGTATATTTTTAGAAGATGGTGTAATAACATTAAAGGAAGGACATTATTTGTTTGCAAGAGATTAAAACTATTGGATACCAAGCTTTTAATGTGCTGAAATTCATATGGGGCAATTCTAAATGCTACGATTCTGAACATGATAGAGGCAAGGGGGTATAGCAACCATTATCAACCCTACACAGAGTGACAAAATCATTGCTAATGGGGCGTCACCCTGCAACAGGGCATTATGGATTACTCTCAAGTATAAAGATAAAATTATAGGGGTCTGTAATATCTATGCCTCAAATGATTATAGGGAAAGAGCCAATTTGTGGGAATGGCTATCAGTTAATATTCCCAATGCAACATGGACCTTTGTTGGTGACTTTAAAATGATTTAATGCCCTACGAATAAGTCTGGAGGAGGGAGATTTCAATGGAAAGGAAATGAACACTTCTTCTAGACTAGGTTTAAAAGATATTTTCAATAGAGGGACTCAAAGGCAGCCATGAAGGAGTGTGGTTCACTTGGTGTAACAATCAGGCTAATAAGTCCAAAATATACTGCAGACTTGATAGCGTATACATTAACAAACATGAACTTGATATGATCCGCAACATAGGACACTACCCCATTAGTGTCATTCCTACAAGCATGTCTGATCATTCTCCCATCTATTTTTGTATTTGTCTTAAAAATCAAGGAAATCAATCCAATAATAACTCCAAGAGACATTTGTTTAAATTGAATATCTCCCTTCTTATCAATGAAGATAATTTGGATTCCCTCAGGATGACTACTATCCTCTCCAATTTTTGGTCTACAGACTCCTCACCTATTGATAAGTGGAATCAGTTAATAGACTCTTGAAGGAAATTGTCTCAAACTATAGGAACCAAAAAAGGCCAAAGAAAATAATTTTGAAGAAAGATCCATCAACTACAATCTCTTGAAAACTGAGATAGAGCTCCAAAACAAAGGGAGTGATGAGGCGCTAGAAAGAGAATTGATTGATACAAAAGGAAAACTTAGAACTATTCAGCAATACAAAATTTAGGGTCATAAAGTTAGAGCTAAGGCCAACTAGATCAAAGAAGGTGATAGGGGATCTAAGTACTTCTTCAATATCATAAGAGCTAAACAATTTAGAAAGGAAATCAATGGTATTCAAACTGAGGAGGGGTTCACCACCAATAATTAGGAGATCATGACAACTTTTGAGGAATTCTATAAAAAACTTTTCACATTTGAGCATAATGAAGGCAACTAGCTATGTATGGAACACTGCATTAGTATCATTCCTAATAAGGTCAATAAGAAACAAGGAGATATGTTGGGAAAATAAATTTCCATTCAAGAGATTGAAGATGCCATAGGATCACTTGCTAATGGGAAATCCCCGGGCATTGATGTCCTACTGACTGAATTCTATAAAGCCAACAAGGACTGGATCTCTATTGAAATTTTTGAATTATATAGATTTGATTTTGATAATGGGACCTTGGGAGAAAATGACAACAAAGGGCTAATAAAGCTTCTCCCTAAGGAAGGAGATAAAACCCAAGTTAGAAAATAGAGATCAATCACTCTATTAAACATCTCTTATAAAGTGATAGCTAAACTACTTGCTAGAAGGATTGTTGAGGTTTTAAATGACATTATATTTGTAACTCAGATAGGTTTTATCAAAGGTAGATTTATCTTAGAGAATCTAATTACTAGTTGGGAAGCAATGCATTGGGCAAAGGCAGATAACCAAAATGTGGCTATGATTCTTCTAGACTTTGAAAAGGCATATGATAGAAGTGAGTGGCACTTTGTGCTTGCTATGCTAAAACAGTTTGGCTTCCTAGAATATTTTTGCAACTGGGTAAAGATTTTGTTTAAAGACTCTAATATAGTTATTGAGATTAATGGAGAACTTTCTGACCCTATCCCCTTGGGTAGATCCATCAGATAGGGATGCCCTCTAGCCCCTGCCCTTTATGTGATTGTTGTTGATGCTATGACATACATTCTTAAAGCTACTGAATTTGGTCCTCCTATCAAATGTATCTCCCTTCCTAATGAATAAGAACTACTCATTGAGCAATTTGTAGATGATACAACTCTTTTTGTTGAACTCTCTGAATTATATTTTGATAGGTTTGTCTGTAGAATCCAGCTATTTTGTGAAGCATTTGGTGCTAAGATAGCCCCACATAAATCTATTATTCTTGGTTGGGACAACACCCCTCCCCCTTGGCTTGGTGACAAAGGGTGGCAATGGTTTGGGCCTAACTTCATTATCAAATACTTGACACATTTTTCCCTTGATCCTTCACTTAATGAAATGTAGAATTGGATTTTTAAGAAAATTGAAAAAAAGCACATAAAATGGAAAACTCATATGCTATCTCTAGCAGGAATATTATAGGTAGTTCAAAAGGTATTATCATCTCATGCCATTTATTCAACTTGGTTGTTTACTAATGACCAAACAAATAAGCTTGAAAAGATTCTAAGAGATGTTCTATGGTTAGATAGATCCTTACTTTGCAGTACTAGACAGATCAATCTGGTGGGGTATATACCTTAATGATAAACCCCTTGCCCTCACTCAATGTTGTTCAACTAAGAGCTGGAATAACAAAGGTATCTCCCTCATTAGTGATATATAGGTTGATAACATAATCTCCTCCTGGGTAGAATTAAGCAACAAATTTGATATTCCTCCCTCTCAAAGAAAAAATTATACTCTCATTACAAAGGTAGTGGGTAATTGGTTTCCTAGATTGTGCATTGATTCTATTCAAAACCCTCCATACATTAAATGGAATGATGGTAATCTTCTTGGTAATTTTTCTTGCAAGCAAATTTATAAAATGCTTAGTAACAAAGACAATATCTTCAATGAAATTAACCAAGCCTGGGGCTTGAACTGGTCATGCAATAAGTGGCATTTAATCTTTGATTTGTTATGGCATTCTCATGTTGAGCCCAAAAAAGTTTGTTTTAAGTGGATTTTTCTATTGAAAAAGCATGCTATTAGTTCTTTTGTGTCTCAAGGTTCAAAAAACACCATTCTTTGTTCTGTATGCAATTGTGTTGAGTCACATGAGCATCTTTTCTTTGAATGTTAGTGGGTTGTCAATATCTGGTCTTCTTTTTTTGATTGTAAGGTTTTGGGGAATTTTGCTTTGAGTCTATCTTGGCATGAAATTTTGGTCAGTTATGTGGAGACTTTTGGTAGCAAGCTTAATGACTTTTGGCTTACCTTTACTACTAAAGTTTCTATGGCTTATTTGGAAACATAGAAATGAAGACATCTTCCAAGCAAAGAGGAGGGTCCTTATTGAGTTTAATTCTAAACTCACATATTTCAATATCTTGTCTTAGGTTAATGCTACCATCCAAAGCTCAAGAGAAAGATTCCAAACTCTAGTAAAGGAAGGGGCTACAGTTCTGTTTGCAAAAGATATCTAGAGTATAACTATCCTTGAACAAACAAATAGAGAGATTAAAAGAACTGAAGAACACATTGGCAATGATCCCTCCAACCCTAGCAACCAAGGAACTTTACAGCCACAAGACCTTAATGATAGAGACAAGAGGAATGAGCTAGATAACAATACTGATGATGGAAACATTGATAACAATGAAGAGCAATGGAGATCCAATGAGTACAACCCAAGGAACAGTGAAGAGGGCTGGCAGGAGAAAGGATGGGACTGATACGTCCAAGTCTGTTGAACCCTATTTTGTTAATAGTGCCTACCCTTCAGAAAGGATTTTGTAATGTAATATTTATAGTTTAGTTTAGTCCATAAAATGTTTGGTTGTCGATCTTTTGTAATTCTGGTAGATACTCGACATATAAGTCTTGTGTAAAGTTTTGACAGCCAATCTAATTCTGGTTGTGACTCTTAGTTGTACTCACTTGACTCTATATTTTCAATAGAAAAAAAATATGCATCCTTCTCAATTTAGCTTTAACATGGACTAATTCTTCCTCTAAATCCTTTTTGTTACCTTCTCTTTTCTTTCTTTCTCAAACAGTTTACCCTGCAATTGAGCTTCTTTTTCATGCTTGTCTTTAGCTTTCTTATTGCCTGTAATTTGAAAAACTTCCCTCAACCCATTTACCAAGTCTTTCCATTGGTCTCTCGGTGGCAGGCTAGCATGTCTAGTCTTAGAGAGATAAGAAATCATTTTAATAGCACCACTGACATCATCATCTTTTAGTAGAGTCACATTAAGCTTGAAGAGATTGTTCTTCCTAGGTACTGAATCCAATTGTTGATCGAACCTAATGGAGCAGGATATGGGGGAGTGATTTGAGATGCTAGCAGGGAAAACCTTAACTACATGAGACCCACCAGTATTAACTATAGATACGCTTGAAAAATCCATGTATACCCTTTCAAGTCTACAATACACCCTCTTCCTTCCTTCCTGATTGTTGCACCAAGTAAACCAAATATATTCCACCTCATTTCTACAACTTGCTAGGGGGTCTACTATTCTAAGATTCCTTTTCATTTTAACCCAAAATAATTTCTTATTACCTTTCCATGAATATTTATTTCCTCTATATTTGTTCTCTTTATGTTCAATCATATTGAAATCTCCACATATTATCCAATGAGCATTTGGGAGATTATTGGCAAGCCATTCCCAGAACATAGTCCTCTCCCTGTAATCATTAGAAGCATGCACATTTCAGATACTAGTTAATTTACCCTGATGAAATAATGTATAATCCACTATGGTCTTTAGCAAGGAAACGAACCCTCATTCTTAATTTTATTTGCCCATTGAGTTTCAACTACGATGACAACACCACCCTTACCCTTATCATGGTTTGTGAAAAAACAAGTAGAGCTATCCCATAGAAATTTGAGGGTGTTAAAGCGTGATAACCAACAACTTTTATCTCCTACAAACATATAATATCCTTATAATATCCTTATTCCTCTAGCTATTGCACCATTTCAGACCACATATTTCCTATTTGGCATCTCCATTCCTCGAACATTCCAACATGCAGATTAATCATCATAAAAATAAATAGGGGATAGAATTTCGAGTCTAGAAAAGCCTACTCTCAAACATCTTTAGCTTACTAGTCTCTCTCTATGGATTTAGGGATATTTTTCCTATCCAATTTCTTTCTCTTCCTCATGGATTTTTTGCTTATAACCTTTGTAAACTCTTCTTTAGAAACAACCATCATGCTATTAGAAACATGGGAGCTATCTTTGGAACAACCAATAATACCATGGTAAGGAATGGGCTCCAAAGTGATGGGGATCTTCTCTAAGGCTGCATAACCATCCTTCTTGGCCCAAGAAACACACCTGTTAATGTCTTTTAAAGCCATTTGTTGAGCATTCAGTCTACGAGGGGGAGAGGGAACATTTTCCACAATACCACTTTGTGAGTGAGCATATGATGATTGAACACTGGTTGGGGCTACTTGGCAAGAGTTAAGCTTTGCACTCGTAGGGATACATTCATAATCTTCCTCAAATAGTAGGTTAGCTAGTGTAACAAACCCATTAACCACCTTATCGAGCTCACAAGATGACATAGAAGCTAAGGTTTTGCCCAAGTTATCTTCCTATTTATTCATGTTCATTTTATTATTATCCAAATTAAATTATTTATTTTTATTCATTAGGGGATCAAAATTAAAATATATCTAAAATATTTTTCAAAGCAAGAAATTTTAACCTCGTATGTCCATTGAGTTTACAATGGAAACATGCACCCAGGTCTCCTAATAAGGAAAATTCCCAAGAAAAAGATTTGCCTCTGAATTCAAGGGTAATAAATTTAGGAATATCAACATTGGGGTCAAGATAAATTAACACTCTTGCATTTAAATGGGGTAGGGTAACACACAATTCTTCCACTTTCATAATAGATCCTAATGGTTTTAACATTTGGGGGATGAAAGGCCAAAACTCTAGGTGCACATTTTTCAGTTTGACCCAATTGGGAGTCACCCTGATAGCCACATTCTCAACACTACCACTAGGGGACTAGGGAAAGTCCCTAAAAATAGATTTCTTGATATTCCAAATTCCTTTCTTTAGAGACCTCTCTTGCATAGCATGATTTTAAAACAAAATAACAAAACTCCCTCTTTGAATCATTCTAGAAAAACTAACAACAATACCCCATTTTTTACACCATGCATTGTTAATCCAGTCATCGAAAAAATTTCGTGCAGGAATAAATTTATTGTCCATACACAAATAAAATATTAATGTTTTTTAATTGAGACTGTTCATAATTGATAACTTTTACCATGTTGTCATTGGGAGAGAGGGAAAGGGTTTTCAAACCAGTATGATAATTCCTGCCTATCTTTCCCCTTCCAATTTCTACACCTTCGACGAAACCACAATTTCCCATTCCATGTCTATTTGATATGGAACCCACTTCTCTGTCTCCCACATTTGGTCCTCCAATGAATTTTCCATTGAGCACAACAAAATTTGGATATTTGATACCATCACCATCTGCCAAAATAGCCTTATACGATGGTTTTTTATGATCATTACCTTTCTTATTATACTCTTCAACATTCTCTATCTTATTCATGTTTGCACACATATCCTTGACATCCTTCTTGCCGCTACCTCCGCTATCATCCCCATTAATGGCCTCCATTCAATACAAAAAACCACACTCAGGGCCTTCGGAGGCCAAACCTTGATGATAGTACTCCTACACACATGCAAGACTCAAACAAAAAATAATGAAGAAAAAAAGAGAGCAAGGACATTAAAAAAACCAACCATGCACAAAACAAACAAAGCTGACTATACGGATTAAAGAAAAGCACAAAGATGACCATGCTGCCCTGCAAGTATGAGAATGACTCTCAAGAAAATGTCAGGATTCTCTCCAGAGAGCCCCAACTTGCAGAGTCTATCAAGGATCTTTTCAAGTTAATTTTATTCTGTGAATTTGAATTAACACATGACTTATAATATTAATTTAAAGGTCCACTGAGCATTAGGAGAGTGAGAAATCAATGCAAGAACCCATGCACGCTAAAATGAGGCTAAATTGGACATCTAATTATAGGTGCTAACCTTTTAGTATGGTACACCAATGTATGATTGAAGATAGGTATGAGTTTCCTCGTTTGATCATCGTTCCTAGTGAATGCCCAATTCGTATCCTTTTTTATTTTATTATAGGTTGATTGCATTATTAAATTCTACTAAAGTTTCAGATGGTGTATTGATTCTATAGGCCTTGGGGCTTTCAACAAATGACAAAATTTTGACTCTTGTGGGTCTTTGAAAAGTGGGAGAATGTTGGGATTAAGGTGTCTCAACTTTAAAGATTTCTAGATTAAGTTATTGAATCCCATGTTGCATATTTTATTCATTATATCCTCAGAGTTAAGCTTATAAGTTGTTATGTCACTTTATGGGGCTCGATCAAGTGTTGGAAACTCACATACAAATTACAGAGCATTAAATTGTGCCACTTGTTGCGTGGGTGCTCATTTTGATAGAGGAGGTTGTAAAAACCTCTCAAAGGTGCACTTGGGTGCCAAATGTCATTATTTGTTGTGATAATTCTTTCAGAGGGACATGAGAATTACAAAGGTAGAACTAGTGGACCAAGAGGAGTTCATGTTTTGAAGTTTATAATTATAGTGGGTTTATTTTAGCAGGTAATTTTATGCATGATGGATGCCCAAATGTGGATTTGACAAGTTTCTCTATAACGAGTGTCATTGTATAAAGAAAGTTATCATTATGGAAGAGGAGGTGTTAGAGGTTTAGAAAGTTATATTTGAAACATGTCAAGAACATGGAAAGTTGTTGTTTTGGACACCACTTGTTTGCCTAGGCATAAACTATGGGTTTGGAAACATGGGCACCTACATTTCATGTACAAGCTCTATAAATATGTTGGTGCCTTAGCTATTTTGGAGAGATTCTTTGGTTTTTTTAGATGTAGTTATGATACCAAAATTAATATGAAAATATTTGTTGTTTTAACTACTACTAAAAGTGCATATACTATGTAAATTGTATTATAGTCTTTGTTACTAGTCATGTATTTCAACTAGTGTGTTCAATGGATCAAACTAATCACTCCATGGGATTTTCTCAAAAAAATATGCAATAAATAGAGTAGAGTGTAAGAAAGAAGATGTATCTCAAGAATGTATTATTCTCACAAAATGTGCATATGAAATGTATCTTGTAAATCAATATACTTATTACCTAAAAAATCATGGACCATAACTATATAATCTTGTATCTCTACGTGATTTATATGGTAAGCGATTGTATTGATATAAATTCACAAATTTTGATTTGGAGGCGCAATTGTATGATTCCATTGTTATTAGCAACTTTAATATGCATCATGTCATTGTCAATAAGATGTTTCTAATGCTTAAGATTCATGCAAGACTAAGTGAAATGTTCATTTACACTGTAACAATACAATAATGTTTTTTCATTGTAGTTCTTGGGAAGTGATTTGATAGGATCAAATAGATGAATACGTGGAAGATTAATAAAGTTTTTTAGCTTAGAAAACTTTGGAATACACTAACCAAAGGTTCTTGTAACTTTGTGAAATTTGGAAGAACATTTTAATTGAAGGTAGGAAAATTATAATGGTTGTCACTTGACAAATATTTCCTTTTATTTCACCAAAATTATTATCCTTGAAGAGTCATTAGGCATTTGAAACATTCAAGTCTACCATGTAAAAGATGAGAAAAATCCATACTTGAAAGTTTTGGATGCAAATAATTTGCTTTCAAGGTTCTTTAAATGAGTGCACGTGTCTTTAAAAGAGTGGAGACTACTCAAGTTTCCATTATTCTTTTATAATAGAAATGGGTTTAAATACTAATTAGTATAATTTATTATGCTTCATAGAATTAACCTAGTGAATATCCTATCTTGTATGAAAAGTCTAAACATGTTGCACTAAATCTATCAAGTGGACATTTTCCATTGTATATTTTAGATATCGGTGTAATATACCGTAGAGGAATTAATTACCCAACAAATTCAAAAGAAAGGGGTGTGTAAGGAAAATTAGTACATATTTTGGAGGCCTTGTTCTTATCATTGTTTGCTTCTTAAAATGAACTATGCCTTGCAATAGTGTATCTAGGGTGGAAATGGGGATACGAACAAAGTAGTATGTAAGATGATAAAGGAGATGTAATGATGTGTGAGGCAAGGTGAGGGCATATCCATGTAAGAAGGGGTTTTATGATACAATGGACTTTACAAAGGGTGGAAGGATTTAAGGATACATGATATGGACTAAGGATACTATGTAATAACTAAAGAAGTAGAGATAATAATAGGGATGTAGACACACAAAATTGGACAAGTGCTTTTAAATGGCTCAAAAATCAATAAAATGCATTAAAGGGATTAAATCAAGTAAAAAGGGACATAATTAAATAAAGTTGAGAAAAATTAATTAAAACAAAGGAATTATTAAGTAATGATGTTAAATGATTAAATCAAAGCTTAAAAGGGCCAAAAACACTATATAATAAGTTTTAATCAATTAATTGTATAGTTGTTTTAATAAAAAATCAAAATGAACCTATTACCCATACATGGCTAAATTTAATTAATTAATTAAATTTAATAAATCCTATTTTCTTTCAACAAAGTGATTGACTAATAAGAATTGAGGACAAAAAGACACAAATCACTCAAACATTTAAATTGTCCAAAGCTTTGAAACCATTTAAAGGCTTGTCCCCTCATTTGTCCCCCCATTTATGGACAATGCAAAGTATTTGACTCAACCAAGGGATAACCATGATTACTTCACTTCACCCCCTACCCTTGGACATTTACTATAAATATGGAGCATTTTGGAGAGTATTTCCAGCTTAGAATTTCATTTGCAAAGCATTGTTATTATAGGCAATTGAAAGCATTCTAAGAGCACTTTGAGCATTTTACCATAATAATTGTGTTAATTTGAGCTAGATTAAGCATAATAGAAGCATAATAGATTAAGCATAATAGAAGCATAATAGAATCATATAGCAGCATAATTCTCATTTTAGAGGTGTCACTAGTGAGGATCTAAGCTGAGAGCTTCATTTACCACTTCTTTCTAGAGAACCATGAGATGTTCTAGATTATAGTTTCATTTTAAATTAGATTTGCATTGTATGTTCTTTAAATTGATGCTATTAGATCTTAATTTCATGAAGGTGATATCCATCATCACACAAATGGCGCCCATTGTGGGGCTCTAAGCCTCATTTCATCATTTAGATCTTCATTTGCATATTTGTATTCTCTATTTTCTGTGTTTATCTTGCAAGAAATTGGTGAAGTCACGCTTACAGGAGATCTGTTCATGCCTACAGATAGTTTTTTGTCACCTAACAGCTCTGAACTACCACCGATTAACTGGAGACTCATGCCTAAGCTCGTAAAGTGTTCAGCCTTTGCTTCGTAAAGTCATGCCTGTGACTCAGGGAGTATCACCTAACTTTACTTTTACTGTCGCTTTAGTTTACAATTTGCTTTGCACTTTACAAATACAGTTACACTTTTGATGCTTCAATTTATGCCTACTGTTATTAAAGTGTCACCTGTGATAAATCATTTTCTGCAATTTTCAATACTGCTCACGCTTAGCAATAAACTGTTTACATGTAAAAATATTTCAGTCACGCGTACAAACATTTTAGTCACGCGTACAAATATTTCAATCACGCATATAAACATTTCAGTCACACGTATAAATATTTCAGTCACACGTACAAACATTTCAGTCACGCATACTAAAATTTTAGTCACACGTACTAACTTTTCAATGACGCGTAGTAACATTTTGTTCACGCATATTAGCTGGACAATGTCGCCTGTTATCTATTGTCTTTGCTTGCTGTTAAATTGATTAAATCATTTATCTAACTCCTTGTTTGTATGATTTGACAGTAAATGAGCAACCACAGGAAAGTGCAGAAGCCAAAAAGCAGATTCAACCAAGAAGGGAAGGCACTAGCAAAGAAGATCAAAAGGGAAAATAAAGCACATATCAAAGCCATTCTTGAATCAACACAAGAAGAAGACAATCATGTATATCAGAAATACCTTGCTATGATTGAAGCCTATAAAAAGAAATTTGTCTCTTTAAATTGGATCTTTAGTCCTTAATTTAAATTTTTGTTTGAAAGATTTGCAATTAGAGTGCTTAAGATTCATTACATAAAACTTGGCTTTGTCAATTCGATTTTGGTTTCCCCTCACTTTGATTGTTAGTGTTGACTAACTTGCTAGAGTATAAGCACATGGAAAGGAGCTATTGCCAAGGTGAGTAAAAAAAATGACAAAATACTCTTAAAAATGCCCCTAGCTTTATGCTAGCTACAAGGAGAGGTATTTCTCTACTCAAGCTTGCACTTGATTAGATTGTGGCATTCATTTTAAACATAGCTTAATTAAAAATGGGAAATGAACCAAACACGTTTATTTCTAAGAATCTCCTTGTTATGAGATTGAGAAAGAACCTAATTGCTTGAGTGTTTGAGGAACTAAAGGGAAAGTTAGGGATATGCTCTTCACCTTTTAGGTGAACCAAATTCCCATAAACTTAACCTTAATTCCATTTTCTTGCTTTCAATGAACATGCTAGTTAAAATAGAGATTTAGTGGGCTTGCCTCCCGAGTTTTCCTTAATGAGGCTGGTGAGAGGGATAGCCCAAAGTGGGACATGCTCACTTTTTGCCGCGGGGATCCAACCCACTCTAAAATAAAATGCATGTATCCTTAATGGGGTGCATGACAAAAGGGTTTTGAATTTCTCGAACTTCCTCTAGTAGTCCTTACGGATTGCACAAAATCATACTTCGGTGCATGTGGGAAGCCCCTTAACATACTTGGGGGATGAGAGTTTGAAATCCATTTTGAACAGAATCCTTAATAAATCTTGGTTAAAATAGAAAGGCCACCTTGTAGAGCCATGTTTACAAGCCAATTTGACTTTAGGTAGGCTGTTTGGAATTTCTTCTTGTGTTATACCCATGGAAATGATCCAAAATATACACATTTTTTTTTTTTAGAGACATTGATGTGTGTGTTGTGTTTGTTTTTATTTTCAAACAAGAAAATTTCAAAACATTTGATCTTAAAAGTTTAAAAATTCCAAAATCTTACACCCTGGTCAGAGAAGTGCCAGTTATGCACAAAACAAACTCGCCTATCAGAGGTTCAGTCACACCTGTGACTTGTTTAAAAATGCGTAGACATAATAAAGTGACACCCAAAAACACAAAAGGGCAAACAAAGAGTATTTCCTGAGGGTTTGGAAAAATTTTGAAATCACTTTTGGATACCCTTTTTGGAGATATTCTTTATCAGTGCAACAAATAGATCATATCCTTGAAGAACATTTATAATGATGAGTCTATTTGAGAAACAAATCAATCCTATTATGGAGCTTAATTATCAAAGTCAAGATCAAGATCTCCATAGGAATCAAAATGATGAAGTATCAGAAGAAGAAGTTTCAGAAGCAATCCAAGATCCCATGTTTATGGAAATAATGAGATTAGTTTTGGAGAGGAATAAGGAAGCATATTTCATGAAGTTAGCTCAATCAGGAGCTAAGCTTCCTCATGATTTTGACATATCAACCTTGAGGGAGAATGAGGAAAAACAAAAGGATACATCATCTAAAAAGCCATCATTAAGATAAATGTGTCCTTTTCTTTATAATGATGGGCCATCCATATCTCCATCTTCCTCACATCAGAATCTCCATTGGAATCAAAATGATGAGGTGTCTGAAGAAGAAGTTTCAGAAGCAATCCAAGATCCCATATTTATGGAAACAATGCAATTAAGTTTGAAGAGGGATAAAGAAGCATACTTCATGAAGTTAGCTCAATTAGGAGATAAGCTTCCTCATGATTTTGACATATCAACCTTGGGGAAAAATGAGGAAAAACAAAAAGAGACATCATCTAAAAAGTCATCATTAAGATCAAGGTGTCCTTTTCTTTATAAGGATGGGCCAACCATATCTTCATCCTCCTCACAAAAAGAAGTGTTCAAAAGCAACAAACCTATCTTGGATCAAGGGAAATTTCATGATCAACCTATTTGTGATCAAGATAAAAAAGAGTATGAAGAGAAAGGTGCCACTATCAAGAAAGATCTAATGCACGAACCTCTATATAGCAAGAGTAATCCTTTCATCCTTTGTCCATCTTCTCCCATAGCATGTACCCCTTTCATCTTTCGTTCATCTCCCAAAGCTCTGCAACTATCCAAAATTTCTTCATCAAAGAGTGAGCCTAATGATGACACTTTTCATGTTGACTATGTCTACCCTCAAGGGATACCTCTAAAAGAAACCCAAGCTAATTTACACCTTGCTGCAGATCATTTCCATGCTTCAAAGATCTTGGATCCCAAAGCTTCATGTGCTTCAATTCCTATTATACCCATTCAAGAAGATCCTACATCAATCTTCCAAACATCCCCCACACATATCCAAACATCTACCTTGTCCTTAGAAGTGGCTCCATGTCAAGAGGATAATCCAAAGAGAAAAGAAACAAATGTTGATAAAGATCAAGATCAAGATTATATACAATCCCCTCCCATATTTGATGAAGGTCCCATATCTATATAACCTTGTGATGATCCCCTTTCATCCTTTCATGTCTTTCAAAATGATATCCTTCCATTCCAAGAACCAAATATCCTTCCAAGTTCCATATTTTCTCCACTTCCCAAGCAAGATCAAGATATCCCTTCCATAATTTCCAATGAGCATATTGAAAATCAAGAACAACATACCCTCTCTACACAATTAGAAGATCCTTGTCAAGATCAAAGTATCCCATCATTTCCTTGTCATATTCCTCTATGTTCACCTCAAGAAACCATCATTCTTCCAAATCCCTTGCATGATAATAAATCCCTTCAAGATTCAGTTGATCCTATCAAATGTGTTCCTATCAAAGCAACTCATGAGACTATTGGCATAAAGATAAATCTTAAAGATAAGAACCTTGGTGATGCAGCTCCTTCCAAAGATATTGATATCCCTTTCACACCTTATATCCCACCATTCAAACACAACCATATACCTTCACTATCCTCCAAATCCATTTTGGGTTCCTATGTCCCAAAACAAAAGTCTTCATCCCTTCCATCCATATTAGGTCCATATATTCCTCCATCCTCTATTCCTATCATCCCTAGCTATCCATTCACTTACCCTAGCATGTATCAAGATCAACGAAGGCACACATACTTGAAGAATGTCCAAACACCAATCCATATGAACCCTCCATATTACTCCTATTCATCCACAATTCCTAAGTCTTTTGGAAGCAATTTTGATGTGCAACATAACAATCATAAATCCAAGAATCCATATGTGTATAAAAATCACAATGTCCCATCTAATTGACATGTGAATGAAAATAAAAATGAAATATCTAAAAGGCCGCAAAGATCCACCAAACAAAAAGAAAAAAATAAAATGTGGGTTCCTAAATCCCTCATTGAAGAAATGCATTCAAAAGCATCACAAAAGAAAGAAAAATCAAAGACTATGTGGATTCCCAAGTCACTTTTGAAAGACTTGCACACAAAAGAAAAATCAAAGTTGACATTCAAGCTTCCAAAGGCTTCCATTTCATCTCCTTCCAAACATCCTCCACCTTCCAAGTTTGATTTGAGTTCCTATATCCCAAAACCCACTACCTCAAAAAGATCCTTACCTCCTTCATCTATCATTCCTTCATCATTCCACCACTCTTCAAAGTGTGCGTCAAAGTTGATCTTGCCAACATTCCCATCTGCAACATACCTTCTTATTCTCACATTCATTTTCCAATGCATACTTTCTGTACTTCCATCCCTCTTATCAATATCTTTGAGCATCCTAGTCATACCCATGGTTTATTATAGTATATCTTTCAGAGGAGCATTGTCCAAAGATTCTGATGTTGGGAAAATATTGAAAAATACAAAAAAAAGAAAAGAAAAGAAAAGAAAAAAAGAGAAAAAGAAAGAAAGAAAGAAAAGAGTACCATGATGAAAACCTGGCAAACAGGCGTCATGCGTAATTCCTCCTTGCACTCTACACTTGGGGGCAAGTTTCATCCATATTTCCTCTATCACCTTCATCTTCACAAGGTTAAACATATCCATGAGCATTAAGTATCTTGACATCCATTATCCTTTCTATCAGCTTATGTACTTGTTGCATCCATGTTACCCTATCATGATCTTGCTTATCCCAAATTCACCTTCATTATTCCTTGATAGTCTTTCCATAATCCCAAAACATCCCTTCATAGAATCCATCACCCTTTGTTCGGATTGTGTTATCTTATCCACATCTTGTCTGAAGTGACCCCTTGGTCTTGATCAAAATGAAGAACTTAAAGTACAAAAATTGTTATCAGGAACTTCTCGACATGTCCACTTCTTTTGGATCCCTCATTTTCATGACAATAGATCATTATCCTAAAAGCTATCCAACATTTCATCATTGACTTCCATGGCTTATCCAAAAACATGCTATATCATTGCTATATCATTTTTCCTTAGCTTGGGTACTCTTGAGGAGATGGTCCTATGGGTTACATTTGCATGCTTCATCCATCTTGGTCTTTCCATCTCTAATCCATCAGCTTGAAAATCCATCCTTCATGTCCCATATCTTGCTAGACATTGGGGGAAAATCAATGTGATCTTGTTTGAGAGCTAGTAAAAAGGAAAGCATAAAGTGCTTTGAGATGCATCTTGCATAAACCGAGCTTTTGTAATATTTTGGAAGTTTGCTCAAGTCCAACATTTTTCCTATCCAATCAGGGGCATTTGATCTTAATCAATGGATTTCAACAAAGAGGCATCAATTCACATGAAGCAATGCATTAAACTCATAACGAATTCAACAGTGCTACTTTCAGTCACATATCAGAGAGAGAATTATTAGAGCTTCAGAAGAGAGTGATTTTCATTGAACCTTTGATAGATATCATTGTTCATACCCAAGTATTTGATCCTACAACTTGATCCTTGAGCCTTCATTGACTTTATTATTCGAGATTAAAAATTGACAAAACACCTTAAAGATCAGAATGCTTGGAAATATTTTTTGAAAATCATGAAACATTGCAGAACACTTGAAGCTTTTTTTTTGATAAACTGTATTGAATTGGCCTTTTATCACATCTTTTTAGCTAATCGATGATGTTTCGACTAGATTGGCGATGATGAAGACATGATATTTTTCTTGCCTTTGAGTGACTATCTTGAGGGAGATCCAACAACTTATGTGAATTCGTCTAAAGACATGGTCACCAAAGAACCATTGAGGACTCTCATATAGGGTGGAGGGTTAACCTTTGTTTGTTTGCAACATTGAATCCATTGAAAAGGGTATTCATACTCCCATAGTTCGGTCATCCAACTAGTGAGGGTTGTACTAATTTAAAAAGGAGGTTACCAAAAGTGATAAAAAGCGGTATTCATATCATCATGATGTGGTCAGTGATGGTTGTACTTGCTTTTCGGTCCCAAAATGCTCAATGATGAAAATTTATCCTCACGACATTTCTTTGCTAAAAGCTGGTGACACTTAGGTTGCATTGTATAATCATGTTAGCTTAATTGCATTATCATGTTAGGTTAATTGCATTACATTTTAGATTAAATGCATTTGTTTGTAGTTATTTTTCCAAGGGAAAAGGAGGTTCAGTTATCAATCTTGATCAATCAAAAAGGGGAAATCAAGGAAAAGTCCATATCATCATATCAATGTTCATAACATCAAAGATCCAACAATCTGTATATCAAGATACAATATCAATGTCATCAACAAAATGATACATCTAAGTCCTGATCAATAAAATATCAACCTGATACAAAATCAACAACAAGGAAGATCCATAAATCTAACATCCAAGAAGCTAGGGATCGTACTTATAACTTACGAAAATGTGCTCATTTTGCAAAAGAAGAGAATCATATCAATATACCATATCAGTGAATCATTTTAAGTCAGTCTATCCTATTAGAATCAAAAGTATCAAATAATCACACCTAGTACCATTTGTTTGTGTCTCTGTATCCTGAGAATGAAGAAGCAATATCAATCATATTAGTTTTCACACTGATTGATTTATCCTATCAGTTATCCCATATCAGTTTTACTATTCTATTAGATTGACAAATCACATTCATTGGTATCATTATACTAATATCCTAATCACTTGTTTTCTTAACTACAAAAGACCTAGCTATCATGGACATACAATCAATTGAATCAGGGCATTATCAGAATCAACATATCATCAAGATTTTTTAGAAATGAAAACATATTGGATCAATCAATCAAACATCATCAAATTTTTCAAATCAAGAAATCAATATGTTTTATTTCTGAGGGGGCATCAGGATATCAAATGGAAGTCGCAATCAATCATCATGGAATCAGTGGGGCATCATAATTTTTTTTGTTTCATTATCAGAGGCAACAATCATATCATATCATATCAGAGGTAGCAATCAATCAGTATCAGAGGCATAGCAGTGAACGAGCAATTAGGAATCAACAATCATGACACAAGAATCTTTGAATCAATGTTCTTCATACATCAATTCAAAGAGGGGCATTTGTAGACACACAAAATTGGACAAGTGCTTTTAAATGACTCAAAAATCAATAAAATGCATTAAAGGGATTAAATCAAGTAAAAAGGGACATAATTAAATAAAGTTGAGCAAAATTAATTAAAACAAAGGAATTATTAAATAATGATGTTAAATGATTAAATCGAAGCTTAAAAGGGCCAAAAACACTATATAATTGGTTTTAATCAATTAATTGTATAGTTGTTTTAATAAAAAATCAAAATGAACCTATTACCCATACATGGCTAAATTTAATTAATTAATTAAATTTAATAAATCCTATTTTCTTTCAACAAAGTGATTGACTAATAAGAATTGAGGACAAAAAGACACAAATCACTCAAACATTTAAATTGTCCAAAGCTTTGAAACCATTTAAAGGCTTGTCCCCTCATTTGTCCCCCCATTTATGGACAATGCAAAGTATTTGACTCAACCAAGGGATAACCATGATTACTTCACTCCACCCCCTACCCTTGGACATTTACTATAAATATGGAGCATTTTGGAGAGTATTTCCATCTTAGAATTTCATTTGCAAAGCATTGTTATTATAGGCAATTGAAAGCATTCTAAGAGCACTTTGAGCATTTTACCATAATAATTGTGTCAATTTGAGCTAGATTAAGCATAATAGAAGCATAATAGATTAAGCATAATAGAAGCATATAGCAGCATAATTCTCATTTTAGAGGTGTCACTAGTGAGGATCTAAGCTGAGAGCTTCATTTACCACTTCTTTCTAGAGAACCATAAGATGTTCTAGATTATAGTTTCATTTTAAATTAGATTTGCATTGTATGTTCTTTAAATTGATGCTATTAGATCTTAATTTCATGAAGGTGATATCCATCATCACACAAGGGATAGAAGTGGAATAGACCATGCATGAAGCACATGGATTAGTGAAACATACAAATTAAAAGAATGTGCAAATAATATCATATGGTAGGTGGTAGGAGGAGTGTAACTACGAGGTGGTGAATATCAAGCAACATAATTAATGAAGAATGTGGAAGGTGCGTCAATGAGGGAACAAGGATTATACAATAGTAACATAAAATGTAGGAGGAAGAATACACAAAATAACATGAGTAGTGGGAGTCTTGGAAGTGGTAATTGTAGGGGTATATTTAAAAGAACAAAAGGGTTGAGATGGTACACTAGTTTCCACTAAATACCTTATGTTTTGAACTATATCTTTGTGAAATACAAAACTCACTAATGTTTAAGGCAAGAGTTTGGTCGATTATTGAGGAGATCAAACACAAACAAGTGCATCCACAAATAATTATCTCATAAGTATAAAATTTTTTTTAGTTGTATATGACACAATCAAAATCTTTATGGTTAGTACGATCCTTAAAATAACTATAAACACAAGCACTATAAAAGAACTTATTTTCAATGTATTGAGAAACCATGTTAGGGATAAGAAGAGCACTTCTTTATAAAATAAGATTAGAGTCTCATGTGGTATTAACAAGGAAACATCATTACAAGATATGTAAAGGTGGAGTCTATCATTCTCTCCTAAATATAGAAACCAACAAATGTACAAGAGATCGTAGAAAAAATGAGTCCCTAGAGGAAAATCAAAGGTTCTTGTGTGTGCATGAGGGTTCCATTATGAGTAATCTCAAGGTTCATCACCTAGAGTGTAACACCTCTTGTGCCCGTTACGGGGAGGGATCCTCCTTCCTTCTAGCTTACCCAACAACATGAGTAGAGCTAGTTCCAAAGCTAGTCTTAGTTCGAGTCCCAAGCCTATCATCAAAAGCATATCTAGATCCAAATCCATATACAATAGCAATGCTAGTAGCATAACCATATGCAAAAAGAAAATCCAAGGTGGGAAAGACATGAATAAGAAAATTCACATAGTAAAATCACATGTCTTAAAATAGAAATAAGTAAAGGACACAAATGAGAAAACATAATAAAAAAACTAAGAAAATATGAAAGTAGGTTAAAAGAATAAAAAATATAGATATACTTTAAATCCTAATGTAGAATGTAAAATCCCTAAGCCAAAACCCTAGGAGTGCGACATAATTTGGGTTCATCAATTTATATACTGAAAACCATTGCTCCATGGAAATATAATCTAAACTGCTTAAAATAAACATAATTATCAGGCCCTAATTAAACTATATTTTTTAGTTGAACCAATAATTGTAATATTTTTTAAAAAAATATTTGCAAGGGACTACGTCGCCTAACTGTAGAATCAATGATGGAATAATGGCATTTATGAAATGTAAAATTCATTTACTACTATCCAAAATTATAACCTTGACATGACTACTATCTTAGAAATAGAATAAGTATAGAAACCTTAAGGTTCAATCCCAAGTGTTGTGAGTTCAATTCTAAATGTCTCAAAGTTGAGCTAGGATGGTCTTTGCACTAGTAGAAATTAGAGATGAAATTTATTCGCTTTGACCTTTGATGTTCGATAAACTTGCAAGGATTGTGGTGTCTAAAGAGACTATTGGGAATTTTTTTAGATAACTAGGGTCAAGTTCTCCTAGGTTGAATTCTTGGATGCATTGACTTTATGACTAAGAGAAAATAGTAAAAAATAATACTCACAAATATTACATTGTCTTGAAAATCTCATCCCACCCTGAGATGGAGGCTGCTCTTGATATTGGCAATCCTTTGCCTGCTGGTGAGAAGGTTGGCTTATGTCTTGATATTAATGTTCCCGAAGGGTCTACTGGGGCTACTGGCTTTGTCTCTATCCCAGTTGCTGGACCTGAACCTTCTCTTTCTACGCTGGGTGATACCAAAGTTTATGCTGATTCGGTGGGTGTTGGCTTTGCTGGAAAGGATGGTATTTTATTA
The DNA here is from genome assembly GCA_027943335.1 of Chamaecyparis obtusa. Lineage (NCBI taxonomy): Eukaryota > Viridiplantae > Streptophyta > Pinopsida > Cupressales > Cupressaceae > Chamaecyparis > Chamaecyparis obtusa. The sequence goes on from BSBK01000762.1 coordinate 53,202, forward strand.
GGTGCTGGATCTAACCTTACTACTCCATATCTTGATTGCCCTTTGGCTAGATCTAATGGCGGCCCTGCGCTGGCTATTTCTCTGGGTGACTCAACCCCACTTTTGGGGGTTGGTTCTCCAACTCTGGAATCATTATGTTGGCAAGATAAGGCTGCTAGTGTTGAAGAAGGCTGGATTGCAGTTAAAGACAAAAATTCTAAGAAATCCTCCCCGACTTTTGACATGACCCTTCAATCTCATTTGAAGGGGACAAGAAGATAGTTAGTATATCTTTTGCTACGGATTTTCAATTTTTTATCTTATGCAGCGGTGTGGGTGTTTCTTTGGCTGAGTTATTTTGGGTGGATTCTTGGGGATGGTAACCTTTTGTTATGGTTGATCTGTTGTGTATGGTGTACTCCTAATTCTCTATCTTAAGCTTTTTCTTTGAACAGGGTTTCGGGTCGCTTCAAAACCTATTTTTTCCATTAATCAAAACATGCAAGTGCCCTATACACCAATAAGGCTCTTTGTCCTTTTAGAAAATCTCAAAGTGTGCTCTAGTAGTAAGATGGATAAAAGTTGAAATTACATTGAAAATCAAAGTTTGATATTGAATGAGGGAGAATGAATTTAAATATAGAAAGAAAAAATTCAAAATAAAAACGAATGTCTAAAAATAAATGTAAATATAGACAACAAAACAAGACATAACTTTTAATATAAATAAAATTAAACAAAAATAAATAAAATATATATAAATGAAATTTGAGACAAAAATGTGCCATTTGTCAATATATAATTACATTTTAAAACATCCTTTACAATAAACATAAAACTAAATGAAAAATGACTTGACATGCAAATTTCACCAATTATATTGTAGTGCATGCACACGATCTTAATGCGTCTACTTTGCTGACGGTAAATCAACTAAAAATAGAAGTCCAATTGCGTCTCTTCAGCTTTCACCATTTATCCTCTTGTGAAATGGATGATTGTTAGCATTCAACGTCAGTTCCCTTCTCTCAAGAGGGAACTGCCCATTGTCTGGAAATGGCAATGCCACTGGGGGCAACTGCAACATGGGCAAGGGCTACACAAGTTCAAACTGCATTCGGCATTCAGCTTCACTTGGGGCAACTGCAGCATGGGCAAGGGCCTCCTTTCTCAAGGCTGAAATGCCTTTACTCCATCGCTGGTTCAGGCCTTTCTAGCTCCCTGTCAATAGAACAGACACTCACTTCAAAAAAATTAAACTGTTATAAGAGAAGTTTGTTAAATCTTATCCTGAACAAGAGGTGGAAATCAACAGATAGACCACTTCAAAGGGTTTATTGCTCATGGAGTGCACAAGAAAGTGAGGATGAGCCCCTTGCTTCCCACGAACATGTAGTGGTACCTCCAGAAAGGTGGGATGTGTTGGGACTTGGACAAGCTATGGTACGTGTGGTTCAGTTCTCCCCAAGTTTCGTCACAGGCGTATTTGTTTTCTTTAAACCTTTTATTGCAGTGTTTGCTTGTAAATTCTGCAAACGAATACGGCTGCCTAGTTTATTTTGTTCAGTAGACAATGTTTAAATGTGTTAGGTTTTTTTTTTTTTGGGGGGGGGAGCGGGGGGGGGGAGGGGATTTTTTGGTTTTGTGATTTTTTTCCCCTTAAACTTAAGCAAATGTTAAATGAATATCAGATATGTGTATTTATTTATGTTAATAGGAATTTTTCAGGAAGTAAAAGTAGGAAAAAATAATTTATGCAGTCGTGGAGCACATATTTCATCAGCCTGTGTAATTTCAAATCTTTTTTAAAGCTTATTTTCAGTCTTTAAATTATAGCAGCTCCAGAATTATAAGAGAAGATTTTGAATTATTCTTTATGCTTAATTTAAAATTAATGTGGGATCCTCTGTGCTGCCAAAATTTAAGCAGCAACTGTAAGGAACCATGGCACGATTCTGCTTTACTTTTGGGGTTGTACTTCGTATGAAATATAAGTTTATTATTGGAATTAAAACTAGAATGCAAGGTGCTAAGAGCCATCCCATCACCTTTATGATCTTTTAGGATGCAACTCACTCATGTAGCCCGATTGTTCTTGGCAGCTCCATCGAAGATTAGTTTAAGCCATCCATTATTTTGGGGGCACTAGGAGATTGGTTCTTTCAATTTCTTAGCTTTAGGTGGACTAGCGTAAAAAATCTATCTAGTCTTGGGTTAGTTCACAAGGATAGACAACTTAGTTGGATTACCTTCCTTATCTTTAGCCATGATCTGACAGGAGCTATTTTCGGTGGAAGCTATAACGAGCTCCCACAAGATTGGAGGTTCCTCGATTATTGAGTTGGATAGAAAGATTTTGAAAAGCCTGATCTTCCAAGAGAGGATGATTAGCGAGCCGTCAATCTTTCTAAAAATCAGTCCTCCTACCATTAGAATTGTTCCAGAAGCTAATCAACAGGGTCTTCGTTGGAGATCTCCCTGTTGCTCTCTCTCTCTCTCTCTCTCGTCTGTTTGTCTGTTCCTGTTGTTTTTGCTGCTTTTCTTCGGGCACCGTTTGGTGTCCCTTCTGTGGGCTGCCCCCTTGTCATGTTTTTGGCTCCCTTGGACCCACTTTGTGGTCATTTGTTGAACATTAATAAATTAATGTTCTTATCTTATCAGCCATCTTCATACATTCTCATATAACCAACCCTCTAGGGAGGTCATCACAAGAAAGAATGTGGATAAGATAAGATCCTAATAGATACTTATCTTTCAGAATGTTAGATCAAGAAGAATGTGTGTCTGAGACAAACCCCTTGAGTAGTTTTGCCACAAATGATTGAAGAGACCAATCTCCATGAGACCCAAACCATCTCTGTTCACACTAGAATAAACCTTCTACTTGGAAACTAAAGGAAACCTGAACTGATCCCCCATACCTTTCCTGGAAAAGACTAAATGATCTTGTTACTTTGGAGAAAATACTCTCAGGGGCCAATATGAAAAAGAACTAGTAGATGGAAGTTGCTTGGAAAAGAAATTTAAGAAGCACCAACCTCTGAACTGAGGAAAGCCATCTTCTTTCTATCCTTCCATATTTATGTTGAATCTATCTTGAAATGAATGCCAAAGGTATTTTTTGTTGCTCTGGAGGAAAAGGAAAAACTCTAGTAAGAGTCCAGACTACACCTCCTTTGATGGAGAGCAACCTTTAACAAAGTTTTGCTCTGATCCACTAGTGTTAGGAAAAAAATCTTGGCCTTTACACTATTAGTTTTTTGTCTTGAACCCTTTTCACAGTTTCCCAAGAGATTCCTTATAATCCTTGCTTCCTGAATAGAGTGGGAGGAGACAGCATAGTGTCGATTACAAATTATTGGCGAGATTGGACTTTATCAGAGGATAAGCTTTCAACCCTTGAAGGCATAAGTGGTCTACTTGATGAATACCATTGGGGGAAGGGAAAAAAACCTTAAGCAGATCTGTTAATCATAATAAAATAGCTGACAGATGAGTAACAACCCTTAATCTAATCCTTCCATTTTGATCCAAATCCAGATTTCTCAAGCAACCTATCTTAAAAAACCTAGCCAATTTTGTTGTATGCCTTAGTGATATCCAATTTGATGAACATCTCTTACCAACTATAGGCATGCAAGGAGTGAATGAGCATATTCACTGTTAAAATGTTGTTTGTGATCTGTTTTCTTTAACAAAGCACCTTGCTCTTTGGAGATCACAATGAGGAGCCATCCCTTTAATCTATTAACAATCACTTTGTATGAGCTTATACATTGTGTTGTGTTAATATATTCAGATTTATGTAAGGAAAAATACAATCTATAGATAGCTTTGAAGACTGAAAATAATAATGACAAAAAATAACAAAGAAAGGAGAAGATAATACCCGATTTGTAGCAAATAATTCCTCTTCACTTTGAGCCTAATGTTCTTCCATCTTCAGCTGCATATCTTCTTCTAATGTGTATGAGAAATGAATAATTATTATTCAATGTATGACTGCTGCAATAATCAAATTCGGATCTGCTTGTAGAGCGAATTTCCTTGACATGTTATGTCTTCTATGTCTTGGATAATTCGCACCATAGGTCACATATATATATGTGTGAAGACATTCAAAAGACACACCTCAACATGAATGGTAAAGGCCGATCTGAATCGGCTAAGTATATTTCGCATAGTATTAACACAAGTCATCCCTTTTGGACAATATGAAGTCGTCCCTCTAGGACAATATAAAGATGTTTCTTATCTTTCATTCAGAGTTTAATACAACAATTAATGAGATGTATGTTCATATAAATAATAAATAATAGGTATATTATTTATTATTCATCTCAGCATACATGTCATTGATTTGATCTTTCCGAAAAGGCCACAAATATCAACATGTTGCACAAGGTTATGGGTTTGAAGTCCTTAAATTTTCAATAGTCTATATTTTTAGGGATCTAGATTTCTTTTATTCTTGACTGAATCCTAAGAAGTCATTGTCCATCAAGTCCCACAACTCAGGAAACCTATTGGAGCAAGGGGGCACTCCATCACCAACTATAGCAAATCAGGGATTTAGAATAGATCTAGAATTCTATGATTCTTTAATGAATCCTAATGGGTCATTGTTCATCAAGTTCCACAACTTCTAGAAAAAGAAATTTGGAAAACCATTGGGGCAAGGGGGCTTCATCACCAACAATAATCTTCTTTAGACATCTCTTGCTTGAGTAACATTATTAGAGTCATCAACCAAATTTGAAATATTATTTGATAGAGATCTTTTATATCCCTTCTAGCTATATCCTCTTCCATAGGCGCATTTTCCCAATAAGAAACTAGGGTGGTCTTGATGACTATCATTTCCCGTCATGCTCTAGGTAGCACACATGTCTATTAGGAGTCAACCTTGGCATTGATATTTCTCATGACAATCCACTTAGGGATGTCAAACTTATTTATTAGATCTAAATCTGAAGCTAGCATTACTCTTAATCTTTCTTACTTTGAAGACCATAAATATTGATAATGAGAAAACTAAACTTACGAATAATAACCTTTACTTGGCAAGCCATCCAAGACTGCAAAGCATGAATCCTAGACATTTCCTTCTCTTGATGATTCCATATGATGGCTAGTCTCCTAGTTGAACTTTTGGTCTCTTCTTTTATTAGCCTAAATTTCTCTTGAAAAAGAGGACGGGCATTAAATCTTGAGCACTATTCATCTTGGTTTCTTGAAGCAAGACAATACTGGGATTTTGTTTCTCCAGGAGTCTCTAAACTGTTCTTCTCTTGGAGTGGGAGTTTAATTCCTGGAATTCCAACAATCCTTATAAGGAATCCTTATATCTAGTGGTGTCTACCAAGATGTCCTCCAATGAGAAAGTTGACAAGATGCAACATCGACTGGGGCTGCACTTCAAAGAACAACGCACTTGTTTGGTCTACAAACTTTGTCCTCCAAAACCCCCTTTCTTTTTTCAGAACACTTTCAGCTTAAAGATTTTCTATTTCCTTGATCTGAGCTATATCCATCAAGGTTCTCTTGATGCTTCTTGGACTTTTTTGATCTTTCTTTGCTAGGGGAATGTTTTTTTGGAGCTTTTTAAGGTTACTCTTGAAGTCATACTTTTCAATCATCAAATCATCTTGTTTGCTCTAAATGCTGAAACTGAGTTTCTCTTAGTGCCTTCCATCCTTTTGGGTAGGATTAGCATTATGTACCCCTCTATTTCCGTCTTTATTGATATCATGATTTTTGTCACGAGTTGGATGTTTCCACTTTGGTTTGATGAAGTCATCTCTGTCCTTCCTTGAATGCTCTTGGCCTCTTATATGGTGGACATTTTTCTGGATAGCCAGACATTTCTCTTTTTAGTCGGCCATTTTCATAACCACTCTTGCATTTGAAAGGTATATTTTATTAATCTAGGGCTTGAATCCTTTTGATCTTTCTTGCTTTTAATGTATTACTTTTAGAAAAAGGAGAAATGAGGTCAAGCTCAACACAAATCCCAGCATAATTTGAGAGGCCCTTACCATATGGCCTAGATATATCAATGGTCACTCCTAAGGATTTTGTGATCATTGATCAACCCAAGACACAAGGCGATCAAAATTCCCAAGGAAGAGCTAATCTCGGTCCTCCTGTAAGACTTCTTATCTTGCTGATAAAAAGTAAGTGGTGGTGAATTATCAAGCTCTAGGGTGGTCTGAACAGCCTCCTCTAGGGCCTTAGGCTTAAAGCGCTAACCAAACCTCGTAACCTCTCATGTAATCCTTCAATAAATAGCATCACCACATGTATGGCAAACATCATTTATATAAGTTTCAATATGTCTAGCTTGTTTCATCAGTGCTACGTATCTGTAATACAATTCCACATCCTTACAGTCAAATATAGCAATCAATCGCTCAGTAAACTCCCTGTAAGAATGTATAAGTCCAGGGTTTTGTGTAACCAAATCATGATGCCACCAATCATAAGCCACACCCTATAAGTGTAACACTGCAAATTGAATGGCCTCCTCCTCAGGCATAGGCTTAAGTGAGAGGTAGATATTGAGCTTGTGCACTAATCTTCCTACTACCATCAAAAGGAGATAAGGTGAGCTTGCTGGTTGCTCACTTTAGGTCTCCATTCTGTTGTTGTCTTGTCCGTCTATCATCCCTATCTCTCAAACTATCCCTATGTTGAACGATATATTGGGGTAAAAGGAAGGCATCTCTAACATGAGGTGGAAGGGCCCACCACTCATCACTAGCTGTCATAACTGCATTTTGGAACTCAATGCCCTCCAGTGGGTCTACTGGTGGCAGCTCCTCTCTAGGAGGGAAACGGGGCTGCAAGGGCCTATCTGCTGTATGTGTGTGAGTCTTGTCATGTCTAGGAGAACCAAATGCACTATCATATGAGGAGGGAGCTCTGCTACTCCCACGACTGCTTGCAACTGAAACATACCTACTCCCTCTCTCTTGTCTGCCGTGCCTATTTGTAGGCCGACCCAAATGCAATCAGTGAAGGGTATCCTATAATCTGTCTAAAGCCTGTGCAATTTGTGGCTACGTATTTACGAGAGCTCTAAATAACTCTTGATCAAGATACTCCTGTTGATTCTGTCTTCCCCTTTGTCAGGGACTTCTACTGCTCTTGTGCAAATCACCCATATATGTTGGAGTTTTTGTATCAAAATCCAATTGTGCCTGTGCTCTCCTGCACACGTAATAAATGTATGCTTCAAATCTTCTTGGATGCATAGAAGTGACCACAAAACCCTCAGGCTGGCATAATCAGGATCTGATTCCATTGAAAGATCCCCAACTGGATTCTAAGGCAAATTTTTTATTTTTGTTTGCTTTCTTGTCTTTGACCAGCGATTTAGTAAAGATGCCTAATTTTTTTATGCTGTTGCAATATTTAATTTTTTTTGTATTTTCACCGTTTTCTGATTTTTTTTTGTGATTTTTTGATAGTAGGAATGCAATGCTTAAAAATGAAGAAATAAACAACAAAAAACTAACTCCAACGAAAGACTGAATTCTGATTTTTATTTCATCCAACAATTACTATCAAAATGTACCAGGGCTGTACAGCCAGGAGTATGAATGAACAGAAACAACTTTTAATGAATTTATCCTGCAATGTCTGGTATGAGATCTCTGCTGTCCAATTTTCTGCTGCTGCCAAGAAATTAAATGATTTTGTGTTAATTGGCACTAAGTCAAAATTCACGTCCAGCTGAAGATAGACTATGGTCTCTTCTGTAGCTATACTGCTGGCCAATATGATTAGAAATTGACTGATATGCTGCCCTAGACACAGATCTGCAACCTGATATATAATCTCTGCCCATAAAATGCTTCGCAAACCCTAATGCCAACGTGGAATTCTGCCTAGAAGTGGTATGGCTAAGAAGTATCAACCTGGGATGTATGAATTCTGCCGTACAGTCTTAGATATGCAAGTCTAATCATTGATATGTGCCTTTTATCCAAATCTGATGCAAAATCCTCCACCAAATTCGAAGCCAATATGATTCTTACTCTGAATTGTGATGTAAACTGACACCAGGAAAGTTGGGGTTTTGTCCAACTCCCTATACTTCCAAGAGTTTTCGTTCCTTGAAGTCTTATTGCTGTTCAAACTCTTCACAGAGCTCAAACTTAAATATTCTGTTATAAAAATAATAACCTGGATGATAAAAGATGGCGGCCACAAACTTTTTTTATTTCTTTTCCCTCTTTCGCCATGAAGTTCAAAGTTTTAGGGTTTCTAATCATTTGTTTTTAATGAATTTTATAATATTTTATTTTATATCATTCCCCTCCTAGGGATTTGAATGACATGAGGCCTTATTTGTCATAAAAATGGCCCATTTTTAAATATAACTTATAACTCCACTTCCTAGGCAAATGTGCCATGGCCCTTTATTATATTTAATCATAATATAAAGTGATTTGATTAAATCACTATATTTTTATTTTATTTAAATCAAACTTAGGAAATAATTTAATTATTTCCAGTTTATTCATAAACTGATCATCTGGACTCCAAACTGAAATTAGACTGATGCCACTAGTCCAAGGATGATACCTGAGTGCTGTAGGCGAACTGATAGTCTCCCCTAAAAAATAGGGATGCTCCCTAAAAAATATGTAATACAACCAAAGTCTCTAGAATGATCTCGGAGGCTCCCTGATGTGTTCCGATTAACTCCCAATCCTTAAAAAGCTGGAGTCCCTCTTAAAATTTAAGAGACTATCCCAAACCACCCAAAACGGTCTATAAAGCCCCTGCGTAGCTCCACAAACCTCTGGATGGGTCCCCAATCCACACTGCTGACCTACAGGAACCCGGCAAATAGGTCAACCTCTGCTGAAAACTGAGCTGTCTAAGGAAGGTACATTACAATCCTTTGGGTATTTTGCCCCATTGGCTTGTGGCTACAAAGATGAGAAGTTAAAATTTCTGGTATAAGGTTTCTCTTATTTGTATCTTTGCAGCTTTTTATTGGTGTCTCTATACATGGTATCTAGGGTAACATTCTTAAGGCATACTTTATTGAGCACTTTTTTGAGGCTTTAAATTTTGTTTATTGGATGAAAACACTTATGCCCTGGGTGAAAGATTTTAAATTTCCATGTACTTCAAATACACGTTAGAACTTCTGAATGGTCTGTAAGCACATGCTCTTTTTCTGAAACTCGTTGATGTACATATGTGGGTACCAATTATAGGGATGCTCTGCAAATTTTGAAATTTGTTTGGAATAGTATATGGGCCCATGATCTTTTTCACAAAATCATGCCTGGACTAGTTGAGTCCAAATAATTGTCAAAGATCCCAGCTTGGACTCCAGGATAATGCTTTATAGAGTTGTGAAATTGCAAAGTTCTCCCAACTGAAGGTTACACCATCAAGTACAAAATTGATCTGTTTAAATTAATAGAAGCTTTGGGATAGTGAAAGGTCTATTATGGTTATCACCCATCCAATTTTAATCTTTTTGAAGCCAGACTCAAGGATAAAGTTCTCATTTGTAGATAAAAGTGACAATTTTCTTGGTTAGCAAGGCATTTACTCCTTTTTAGTTTTTTCTGATCAAAATAATTTTCAGATATATAAAAATTTCATGAAATAGATCAGAAATACTAGGATCCAATGTTTCTAGTGATGGTTCTCTCTATGCTTAATTATTTTCAATGGTGAAGTGTTCGTGAGAAAAGAAGCTCCAGGATTGTCTGTATTATGTACTTACACGCTGAGAACCCTTCTGGTCACTAGGTTGATTTTTCAGGAATGGTTGAGGATGGCTTTTTAGAGAAGCTTGGAGTGCAAAAGGGAATAAGAAAAGTTGTAAATCATGAAGAGAGGGGGAAAGTTCTTCGGGGAATGGATGGTTGTGATTACAAAGCTGCTGCAGGGGGGTCTCTTTCAAACACACTTGTTGCCTTGGCAAGGTTGGGAATGGGATTGAATGGAGTACCTACTACCATTAATGTGGCTATGACAGGTACTGTGGGGGGTGACCCTCTGGGAGAATTTTACAGGTGATGTTCCTTCATATCCTAGAAGTAATAAATTGTGTACTCTTATGCACGCTTCTCTTGCTTCAGATGTCATATTCTATTCATTGATTATGTAATATGCTGTCTTGAAGACCATTTTAGAGATCATAGGTTTGGTCATAAAATATGCTTTCTTGAAGACTATTTTTAGAGATCATACAGTGAATGACAGTTTTTAGCGTAGTCATTTTGTAATGGACACCCCTGAATGCTCCAAAACACCCTTGAATGCTCCAAAAAACTAAACCCACTGCTGAAAGGAATTATGTCAAACAGTTTGCATTCAACTTCTTCTTTCTCCATTTAATGTTTTAAACCCTTTATAACACTGGAAATCAAACATTTATTTGTTTGTTGTGTTTTGTGCATAGAATAGGAATCATACAACATAAACAAGAAATAAATTACAATAATATGCAAAGTGGACAATGAACTGCTGCTGATAAAATGTTATTTTCAGAATTAATAAAACCAAATATATGGCAGATTTATCAACTCACTAATTACTCCAGCATTAATGAAATAATACTCCAGCCCATGCTTTCAAACTTGCTGCTACAGTGACGTGAATAGTACCACGTGAATAGTGCCGTGTGAATAGTGTCATGTGAATAGTGCCGTGTGAATAGTGTCATGTGAATAGTGCCACGTGAACAGTGCCGCATGAACAGTGCCGCTACAGTACTTTGTCCTTCAATCATTCCACTACCTTCATAAAATCATTCCCTCAAAGCGGCATAAGCATTGGACAAGTAGTGAAGAAGATATGAGCAAAATACCAAATCTGCCTGTAGCTGGAAATGCAACTAAACTGCCTGATAATGAAACTGATAACAATGGATTCCAAAGGCCAAACCCCAAGGGAATGACGTCTAGAATGTCACAAGAGAGGATAAATGTCCTCAAATGCCAAGAACGGATCTGCAACTCACACACCAATTTCTTCTCATATTCAACCTGTCTAATGAAGCCACAAACGCTTCCTTTTATTCTATTTCCAAGGGTTGGTTCAACTCTCCTGGGCAATGTGGGATAAAAGATGAGCAATATAAAACATATATTAAAATATCCCCTTATGTCTCCCTTGGGTACACATCCCCATAAAATAAATATTAAAGTAACACTTTAATACTTTACAATTAAATTAAATGTTACTTTAATAAAACTTCAGGCATTAAAATGTATTAGCAATCGGACTCCGAATAATGCAAGTGATAGCTCGTCGGAAAGCTCTCACCGAAGAGTATCAAATCCAATCACCAAAACTGGCCTCCATTGTGTCCTTTGACTTACTAAAAATAGTAAGTATGCCTGAAACTGAGTAAATCAACTTCATTTTGGCCCAAATTGGAAATGACTAGGCCAAAACACTCCAGGATCCCCTTAAACCCTTCGTTAGCCCTCGGGACCATGTAGAACAAGGCTAACGCACACACGCTTGGTCAACTGCTAAAGTGGGGACATTACACATTTTGAAACAGCAGGCTTGTAGAAAGTTTTTCTATTTCCTTCTTTACTAATGTTCTTTTTTGCATACATATGTAAAACAGTAAAAGACAAGCTTGATTTTTTTGAAAGCTTAAAATTCTATGTATTTGATATTAGAAGGTAATTTCTGGTACATTCATCATAACTTTATTTTTTAATAAGTTTGTTATGCTAGCAGGGCAAAATTGCAGCGAGCGAATGTACATTTTCTTTCGAAACCTGTCAAGAATGGAACCACAGGGACTGTGATTGTCCTGACAACTCCAGATGCCCAAAGAACAATGCTTTCATATCAGGTAACATCTGATTTTGTTAGATTTGCTGCTCATGGTTGTAGCTTGGCTGGCATACATATTAGTTCAGTTTTTAGTAAATTACAGTTTTTTTAACTCCTGTGTTGAGTTATTGATGAAGTTCAAACTTAAAAGAATGCACGTCTTGAACAAATGAATGACTTTAGCTTACTTTTTTAAGTGATAACAAAATGATATGCCATCTAATTGTAGGGCATGTCGTCGATTGTGAATTTTGATTCCTCTCTATCAGACCTGATATCCAATTCAAGAATTTTTGTGGTGGAGGGTTACTTATGGGAATTTCCTGAGACAATAGAAGCTATAGCCAAGGCATGTGAGGCTGCACATAGAAATGGTGTCCTGGTTGCCATTACTACAAGTGATGTGTCCTGTGTAACGAGGCACCAAAAGAAGTTTTGGTATGATTATCATTTCGGAGATCATTATTTAGATATTTTTGGTTCAATGTGAAAATAGAAATCTAACTGCAGGTGTGGCATAACATGTATATTTTATAAGGGTATGCTTAATCACAAAAGCAAAAAGATTGATTTTCTGATAGCTTTTCTAACTCGATGCTCACTTAGCTTAACTTACATTTCTAGATGATGCATGACATATGGTGAACTCAGATTTAATTGGATGAGGAATTTGAGTACTATTCCATTTAGAATTCAATGCTAGTTGTTCACTTATCTTATCAAATGCAGACATATAAGTAAGAAAATGCAAACTCTTTGGTTTCTCATATTTCTTTGCTTTCCTGTTGGTGACAGTGTCTATAATGTTGTATTATGCAGGGATATCATAGTAAATCACGCAGATATTGTTTTTGCAAACAGTGATGAAGCACAGGCTTTGTGTGGGTTTAGCACAAGCATAAGCCCAGAAATGGCTGCAAGATATTTAAGTTGTTATTCTTCTCTAGTTTCTGTCACAGATGGTATCAGGGGCTCCTACATTGCAGTTAAAGGTGAAGTTATATATATACCTCCTTCACCCTGTGTTCCCGTGGATACTTGCGGAGCAGGTGATGCTTATGCAGCTGGAATCTTATATGGACTATTGAAAGGATCCTCAAATTTAAAGGCCATGGGTGATTTAGCTGCCAGAGTTGCTGCAGTTGTTGTAGGTCAACAAGGGACTAGGCTAAAGGAAGAGGATGCCAGTGAGATAGTTGAAACTTTTTCACATTCTTTGCCTACTGAAAACCAGATTATGGATAATCACTCGTACAGTGAAACAGATCAGATTTCAAGTATTTGAAGAATGCTTAATGCAACAAATTCAAGGATATCTAGCAGATCTGAATCTTATGATTGCTAAATCATCCAGTAAATTCGGCTCCGGATTGCTGCTTCTGAAGGTTTGCGTACTCTGCATAACATATGCACCAGTCTATTTAAAGTAGCCAGGCGGAGACTTGTGCATTGAGATTCTTTGGTGGATAAATCCATGCTTTCCGTTATTGCTTGTTCTTCAGTTGCAATCTATGAATCAGCTCTTGTATTTTCCACTCTGCATTCGGAGTTGTACATATGCTGTGTTATTTGAATTAACATTTTTACTAAGTGAATGCCATTATTAATGAATTCATCTTTCATGACGAATGAGTGGTAGCAGTCAAATTTATCTATTTGAGGCATAACTAGCAAATCTGTTCTTTACTTGACAACATGGGATATAAAGAAGAAGAATCTAGCAAATCTGTTCTTTAATTGACAACATGGGATATAAAGAAGAAGAATCAGTTTTGGTCTGAGTAACCAAAGAGTCTTTCCTAAGAAGTGAGAGAATTCAGGTCTAACTTCTTGTTCTTGTGCTTCTTTATGCGCTGCAATGGATTGCTGCAAAATAGTTTGTTTTACATTTCTTTTATGGAAGAAAGGGCAAATAGAATATTACACGTGAGTGGTTCTACTCAAAAAGACATATATGGCTGGTAACCTTAACAGTAAATTGCAGATTGATGCAATTAAACAGTATGATAGAGTGATTTTTTTGTTTAATGGTAAAAGTGGATTTAGAAGGTCCAAAACCTTCAACAAAATGTAGAAGATAGACTATACTAGCACTCGTCAAACTAGGAATAAACAGCATATGCCAATAGCAAATTACTCACAAGTATTGGCAAAAAGACAGCACAGCAAAACTTAGTGCTGATGTGAAGAGAGATCTTTCAGAGTATCCACAACATTTGATTCCCCTCTCATGAATTTGAAATAATCATCAATGCATTTTCCTTCTCCCTCATTCGACTTGTTTTTTTTAAGGCCCACCTTCTTGTAGATTCTCTCTCCTTTTAAGTATATTCACAGCTGAGACCTTGATTTTAATTTTGCTAAGATGGATAACTTTATTCAGTGTGTCATTCAAAGCTTCTTGGCTTCTTTCTATTTGGAGCATTTTGTTTTTCAACACATCCTATTCCCCTTTGATATTGCAGACATTCCCAAGCAGGTTCTATCAATCTTTGTTAAATTGACCCTTAACTTGGGATTGTGGCCGATCAACATTGACTTACTGCTGCAGCAGGTCCATTCTTATTTGCTTTCATTCTCGACCATGAACCATTTGAGTATGATGTGCTAAAGATCATACTTCTCAAGGGAATCCAACTTGTTTTATAAACCTTTGATTGAAACATCTTTCTCATCCTAATTCCCAGCACTTCCAAACTCTCCTCCTTTCTTTGATTATCATCTTTTTGAATTTCCTGAACCACAAATGAAATTCAGTAGGTTTATCTCAACGACAGAATTGTTTTTGATATGCTTGTGTGCAATGTTTCTCTCTATATTAAAGTTCGTTACTGTACCAATTGAAAAACCTTTGAAACTTCTGGGAAGAAGAGTGGTTCTCGATCTTCCAGAATTCTGCATTCATGTGGTATATAAGAACTCGGAGAGGGCCTTGAGGCATTCCTTAGCAAAAGTAGGCAAGGATACTCAAGTTAATCAAGTGGTCCTTTCAACTTGCTCATGGGAATTGTTACTTGTAGTGACTTGGAAGGACAAAAATGCATCTTAGTCAATTAAGAAATCATTTTCAGTGATTCCCAATATTGAAATTTTCTGAGTGGTTACATCCTTTATAGGCAGGAGGAATATATAGTTGCTTAAGCGATACAAAACCAATCATCAAATGTTTCTGGCTCCTGAGCTTCTATACTTTATTGATTAAGCATAGTGGCACAACTCTTACTCAGGCAATGACTTTATGTTGCCAAGTTGTGAGAGTTTTAAGAAATCTCCACAAAAAGATGGCAATGTCTTGGCAGATATTAGAGATAATACTAAAGAATTAGTGAAAAGAATCTGAACAAGATTTGCTAAGTATTTGAATAAGCTGTCAGTAAAGCACAAGTAACTGAATAAATACTAAATATTGGGTTATTGCTGTGCTCTTTAATGTTGAGCAAGTTTTGAATTGCAAGCTGAGTCCCAGTTTACCTCTGCTTGTTTCAGGTGGTGGCAGTAGTGTTTCTGGGTTGATTGCACAGTTTGACTCACTGGGGCTTGCTTCCATGGAAGTTGCTTGCCTTATCGTTTAGTTTTTAATGAGTGGTGTGTGCAGAATAAATTTCATTGGCAACTGCCAGCTTCAATTTTTACCAACTATTCAAGTTTTTTAATAAGTAAATTTAATTGTAAATTGACATTCTCATAGGAGATGACCATTTGAATTCTTAGCTTGTGCAGAAACAAACACTAATTTTATGTTTCCGTTTTCTTGAACTTGTGACATACTATACATTTTCTTGTCTATAAAGCTAGATATGCCTTACACTGGTATACTGGAGGACAGCAAACTGCTTGCCCGCACTATGATAATGCTAAAAAATAAAAATAGATTTCTCCCCATTGATTCAAAAGCATTTTGATATTAGAGGGTACAGTTGTTTGTTAAGTAGAGGGATTCTTAATATGACATTGCAAGGGTATATCTTTAATGTCATACAAATGCTTTCTTGTAAAAGTAATATGCTAAATGTTGATACTTTGTTTTCTTAAATTCTTTAGGAAGACTGCACATTGCTAAGCAGGTAGTTCTATTTTGGTCACTTTGTCCAAGGAATTTTATGATGCTTTGGTTTAGGTTGTGCATAATATTATGATGAAGGTGAGGTAAAGCTCCAACAAATGTGTTATTCAAAAGTAATGATATAAGTTAGTTTAGGAACCTAGGATATTAATCTCGGAACATAATAAGGTGGCAGACACAAGATTACCATATTACTGCCTTTGGAAGGTAATGCACTTTGTTTTTGGCTATGAAAGTTTGAGACCAAAAATTCTGATTTTTATTTGTGAAGGGCAGTATTTAATATATACATATGTAATGCACCTTATTCATTGGGGAAATAACCTGCAACAATCTGTACACTTCTGTGAATGCAATGAAGATCATATCGATATCCATAATTAATTAGAAAGTTCAAAAAATAGGTAAGAACTGTTAGTTTTGTGTCACCGTGTCTAACTCATTGAGAATGTTGTTCAAGGCATTTGCAACCTAATTCTAATTCTAATCAAAGTAAAAGACAAATATCCAAGCATGAAGGTTAAATTTATAAACATGGCATCAAGAATGTGAAATAAGTATTTTTAGTTTCATATTATGATAGCAACCGGTGCTGAGAGGGGAGGGGTGAATCAGCACTTCTAAAACTTTTCTTTTAACTTTGGTAAAGTATACTTATAACTGTGAGACAGACAGATTCAAACATATAATAACAATAAACAAAGAATCACACAGTGGCACTAGATTTATCACGTGAAAATTCGATTAGGGTGAAAACCATGGTGTGAGACCTCACAAATTTGGTACTTTTTTGGAGTATGCTCAGTTAGGAGCCTTCCCGGTTAAAAGATCAAAACACACTGTTAGATGCGACCCGGTTAAGGGATTTACTACAATAAGACCGGTTAGTGCTTGCCTGGTTAGAAGATTTTGAACACTTTGAAAAATGTCACTCGATTAAGGGATTTTGATACAAGGGACTTGTTAGAGTCCACCCAAATACTGAGATTTTAACTATTGTAATTGTTGGAAAACAGTAGAAAGATTGACCTTTTACAAATAACTTTTCATAGTTTGATAAAATTTTTGTTTGTGCTCAACTGAGAAGCATCACTGGTCATTGCAGGTGTGTTCTCCTCTACTGTTGTGTTTCTCTGCACAATCTTCTTTCTCTCTTCTTCAAACTTCTTACCCTGGCTTCTACAACTTACAAGGTTCACTCTTTTTTCTCGGCATAATGAAGACAACTTTTATTCACTTTAGGCAGAAGAATATATAGAGCCATAGCCCTAATTGTGCTCATCATGCATGACCTAATTATAGATCCTTATCGGATTCGTCACTCAGTAGAGTACCGGTTCACTAAGGAAACATCAGATACATGCCCTTGATTTATCTGCTGAAAAAAGAAAACAATAGAAGCGTGTCAAGCATCTTTCCTTTACAAGAGATAACACCTTGTTTTAAAGCCACTGATTCCGACTTTAAAAGCTCCAGATGCACCCCAAACCGATCACCAATTTAACTCAAAGACCTCCCAATTTGTTGCAAAAAATCTCGGTCAAAGAGTTGGTTGGAACAAATAGTTGACTGACTTCCTCGGTTCATACCGGAGTCATTACTAGATCGGTAGAGATCCTCATGCTGTGAACAAGTAAGGGTCTTTGACTTGTTATTGTCTCTTCTTTGGCTTACCGGTTGCACCTTCCTCAGTTGTATTGTTGACACTGGTTTGCTGTTGCTTTCTTTGTACTTGACTACACCAATTGTAGCCAGGTCCACGGTTTTCAGTTGAAGGTTGAATCCTCCTTTTCTTGATTGTGTACATTACCCGGTTGCTGATGCTTTGTCTAGTGACCGGTTCTTATATGTTGGCACCATCTGCCAAACCATCATTCCTTCATACAGATCTCTTTGGATCTTTAGACTTAATAGAGATGACAAAACTCTATTTTCTTTTGCCAATCAATGACAATACTTGTACTTGTACCAGCAGTAGGCTTATCGGCTTACCGGTTATCATCACTCAATGCCAACAATCTCCCCCTTTGGCATTGATGACAAAACCTTGATGGACAATCACAATATTGTGTCACTGCTTCTGCTACAATCTGTTCACCGGTTATTGTCAAACTCTCCCCCTTTTTGACAATAATGCCAAAGGCTAGTAAAAAAGACTATCTTTTTCTAATCTGCTCCCCCTATGAGCAACAACCCTTTTCATCAGTCCAAAAAAGATGAGGTGTAACCCTTTGTTGAAGCATAATGAACTGATGATTACCTTTGCAGGTTTATTGAAGATCATGAAGAGATATCACCCCTAGTTTACCTTTGTGATACTCAAAAGTACTCTTTGGTAATGACTTTGTAAAGATATCAGCAATTTGTTCCTCGGTGGGAACATACTTCAATCTCACCTCCTTGTCTTGTACCAACTCTCTCAAGTAGTGATACTTGATGACAATGTGTTTTTTCTTGGAGTGCAACATAGTTCTTGGATATGTTAATCGCACTGGTGCTAACACAATAGATAGCTATCGGTTTAGGTATTTGTTCTTTGATTCCTTCCAATAGTTGTTTGATCCAGATTACTTGTGTGCAATTGATTGCTGCAGCAAGGTATTCAACCTCTGCAGTAGATTGTGAAATGCAATTCTGTTTCTTACTTGTCTAAGAAACAATTCTTCCACTGAGAAAGAATGCACCACCACTTGTACTCTTTCTGTCATCAATGTTGCCAGCCCAGTCTACATCAGTGTATACTTTTACCTCAAATCCTCCCTTATATGGAAATCATAAACCAAATTTCTCGGTTCCCTTTAGATACTTGAAGATTCTCTTTACTGCTATCAGATGTGTCTCTTTGGGATTAGCAGAGAATCTTGCCACTATGCCAACCGCATCTGCAATGTCCAGTCTACTATGAACAACATACTGCAATTTTCCTATCATGGACCGATACATTATTTTGTTCACTTCTTTTGCATCATCCTCTTTTGATAACTTGGAGGTTGGTTATCATTGAGGTTCCGACCGGTTTGGATTCATCAAGTCCAAAAGTCTTAAGAATTTTTTTTATATACTTGGACTGAGAGATAAAAATACCTTCTTTTAGCCGATGTACTTGAAATCTAATGAAGAATTTTATGGCGCCTATCATAGACATTTCAAATTTTTTCTTCATCTCTTCAACAAAAACTTTGCTCATCTTTTCATCACCTCTAAAGATGATGTTATTCACAAAGATCTCAGCAATCAGATTTTCATCTTTTCTGATCTTGAGATACATGTTGCTTTTGTTCCCAGTCCTTATGAATCCTATGGTCAGGAGATATGAATGCAACCTTTCATACCATGTCCTTGGAGCTTGCTTGAGCCCATAAAGAGCCTTTTTCAACTTACAGACCATACCATCATTTTGTGCAGATGTGAAGCCTTCCGGTTGTTCAATGTAGACTTCCTCTTCCAGTATTCCGTTCAGGAATGCAGACTTGACATCCATCTGATATACTTTAAATTTCTTGTGTGCAACATAGGCAAGAAAAATTCTCACTCCTAATCTGGCCACTGGTGCAAAAGTTTCTCCATAGTCTAGTCCATCTTCTTGGGCATACTCTTTGAATGCCAGTTTTGCCTTATTTCTTATTACTTTTCCATCCTCATTCAACTTGTTCTTGTAGACCCACTTGGTCTCTATGACATTCTTGTCCTTTGGTCTTGGCACAAGTTCCCACGTATCATTTTTTTCAATTTGCTCAATTTCTTCCTCCATGGCCTTGACCCAATTTTCATCTTCTAGGCTTCCCTAGTGGATTTGGGCTTTATACAAGAAAGTAAACAGATATTTTCTCTAGCCTTTTTCCTGGTTAAGATATTTGCATGTTTTTCACCAATTATATTGTTAGTGGAATGATATGTGACATACTTTGGAAGAACCGGTCTCTGTTTTTGGTCTGGTTCTTCTGGTTGAACATTTTCTTCATCATGGTTCTGGGCATCATCTTGTTCACCATCCCGCATTAACCTGTTGGCTTCAGGTACAGTCTCTCGCTTTGGATGTCTTTTCATGTGTATTTCTCCTTCATCTTCAGTTGTTGACATCTCCTTCATTTAGGCCTTCAAGATTGTTATGATCATCATGACCGATCTTAATTGGTTCTGAGAATTCATCAACTTTTACATTGATGCTTTTAATTATTTTGCTTGTTCTCTTGTTCAGACACCGATAGGCCTTACTTTTGGTAAAGTAACCCAAAAATGTTCCTTAATCGCTCTTGGGATCAAACTTCCCAGAGTACATATCTCTTTTGATGTAACATTTACTACCAAAGATTTTGAAGTAACCTATATTATGAGTATGCTTGAACCATAGTTCATAAGGAGTCTTACCGGTTCCTTTTTTGACTTGAACTCAGTTTAGTGTGTAGACAACAGTACTGACAGTTTCTCTCCAGAAGTGATGAGGGAGATCCTTCTGAATCAATAGGGTTCTTGCACAGTCAATCAAAGTCTTGTTTCTTCTTTCTGCTACTCCATTTTGCTGATGAGTCCTTGGTGCATAAAACTATCTCTTTATTCCATGTTCCTCACAGTAATGAGTGAACTCCTGAGAGGTGTACTCACCTTCTCTGTCTGACCTCAGGCACTTCAAGCTTTTACCGGTTTTCTTTTCCACTCCAGCCTTGTAGATTTTGAACATGTGGAAGGCCTATGATTTCTCCCTAAGAAAGAGTGTCTACATCATTCTTGAGAAATCATCTACAAAAAGCATGAAATGCCGGTCTCTATAATAGATTTTTGTCTTCATTGGTCCATACATATCTGTGTGCACAAGATCTAGAACATTTTTAACAGAGAAAAACTTACTGTTGAAACTTGTTCATGTCAGTTTTCTTAACTAACAATCTTTACAAATACCTTTGATGGGTTTTGTAATCTCAGGGAGTCCTCTGACCGATTTTTTTTTGCTCGCTTTGACAATACTGTCAAAGTTTATGTGGCAGAGTCTCTTGTGCCATAGCTAGCTATTGTCTTCTTTGGAGATAAGACATATTTTACTTGATTCTCCTTTGACTGAAGATTTTACTTGATTCTCCTTTGACTGAAGCTATCAAACAAGCTCCTTCCATTGAGTTTAGGTAGAATAGATTACCTTTGCTCTGTCTACCAGTTGCAATATGGGTTCCAGACTGATTTTTGACTATACAAGAACCTTGTCCGAATTCCAACAGGAATAATTTGTTATTTAGTTGTGAAACACTCATTAAATTGTACTTGAGTCCTTCAACCTAGTACACATCTTCACAGACAACATTGTTGTAAAGTGCAATAGAACTTTTTCCTTTAATGACACAGGGAGCATTATTTCCGAAGGTTACTGATCCGCTATCATTGAGCTCTAAGTTGATAAACTTGTTCTTATCACTGGTCATGTGGTGAGTGCAGCCGTTGTCAATGATCCAATCATCATGTTGATGAGATCTTGATATAAGTACTACTTCACTTACCACTGAGATCTCCCCTTTTATTGCAACAAATACAATTTCTAGATCCTCAGAGTCTTCAGATTCATTGTTTGTGACTCCTTCCTTTGCAAGATAGCATTCCTTATTTGCTTTGCTCTTGAACCGGTCTCTTTTATCTTTATGTTCATTATCAAGACACCTTGCAGAAATATGTCCTATTTTGTTGCAAGAGAAGCATTTCAAAAATTTTTTTCCTTTGTACTTCCCTTTCTCTCTGGGGAATCTTCTAGCGATGAGTGCTTCAAACTCATCTTGCTCCATCTCTTCTGAGAACAGATTTTCAACAAGGTTACCAATCTTACCGGTAGAGCAATTACCGGTTTCTCTTCCCTTTTTGGTGGAAGAGATGTTGACAGAAGATTTAAATGCTGCTTCTTGAATGGGTAAGCTATAAGCAAAATTACTTAATTTAAAAGCAGCTAGCTTGATTAGGGAGTCTAGGGTGACTTGATCTTTGGTCATCGATCTGAGCTCTTGAATAGCAAAGATCTTAATGGCATATTGAGGTCTTAGAGTTCTCAGTATTTTGCTAACCACTTCCTCTTCATTGAGCTTTCCTTCAACGCTTCTGATGGAGTTGATCACCTCTTTGATCCAGTTGCTATATTGCTCGATGTCTTTTCCTTCATTCATCCTCATGTCATCATACTTTCCTCTAAGGATTTCGACCTTGACTCTTTGAACATTTGCGTCTCCTCCATAAACCACTTGCAACCTGCCCCACATCTTGAAGGCATAATCAAGATGTTCAATCTCAACATAGACATGATCAGGTAGCGTGCTAGCTATCATATCCATAGCAACCGTGTGCTCAATTTTGATCTTCAGTTGATCGGGTGTCAGGGTGCCAGCGGGTTCACTGTAATCAGTGGTAACATGATTCCAATACTGATCACTAGTGGTCTTCATGTACAGCTTCATTCTGCTGCTCCACAGAGTAAAGTTTTATTTTGAAAATTTTGGTCCTTCCTTTCTCATCATCTTGACTTTTTCTTTATGCAGTTAAGTGGTAAAGAAAACAAAACTTGACTCTGATACCAATTGACAGTCCTAACCGGTGCTGAGAGAGGAGGGGTGAATCAACACATCTAAAACTTTTCTCTTAACTTTAGTAAAGTGTACTTATAACTGCGAGCCGGACATATTCAAACATATAATAACAGTAAGCAAACAATCACATAGTGACACCATATTTATTACGTGGAAACTCGATTAGGGTGAAAACCACGGTGTGAGAAGACCTCACAAATTTTGTACTCTTCTAGAGTATGCACTGTTAGGAGCCTTCCTGGTTAAAGGATCAAAATGCACTGTTAGATGCGATCCGATTAAAAGATTTGTTACAATAAGGCCGATTAGTGCCTGCATGGTTAGAAGATTTTGAACACTTTGAAATATGTCACCCGGTTAAGAGATTTTGATACAAGAAACCTATTAGAGTCCACCCAAATACTAAGATTTTAACTATTGTAAATGCTGGAAAACAATAGAAAGGTTGACTTTTTACAAATAGCTTTTCATAGTCTGATAAGATCTCTATTTGTGCTCAACTGCGAAGCATCACCGGTCATCGCAGGTATGTTCTCCTCTACTATTGTGCTTCTCTGTACAATCTTTTTTCTCTCTTCTTCAAACTTCTTCTTACCCTGGCTTCTACAACTTACAGGTTCACTCTTTTTCTTGGCAGAATGAATGCAACTTCTATTCACCTCATGCAGAAGAATATATAGAGCCCTAGCCCTAATTGTGCTCATCATGCATGACCTAATTACAGATCTTTATCGGATTCATCACTCAGTGGAGTACCAGTTCACTAAGGAAACATTCGATGCATGCCCTTGATTTATCTGCTGTAAGAAGAAAATAATAGATGCGTGTCAAGCATCTTTCCTTTACAAGAGATAACACCTTGTTTTAAAGCCACTGATTTCGGCTTTAAAACCTTTAGACGCGCTCCAAAACGATCACCAGTTTAACTCAAAGAATTTTGAATTTGTCGCAGGAAATTCTAGTCAAAGAGTTGGTTGAAACATATAGTTGACTATGACTTCCTCGATTTATATCGGAGTTATTACTAGATCGGTAGAGATCCTCATTGTGTGAACAGGTAAGAGTCTTTGACCTATTACTGTCTCTTCCTTGGCTTACCAGTTGCACCTTCCTCGGTTGTATTGTTGACACCAATTTGCTGTTGCTTTCTCTGTACTTGACTACACCGGTTGTAGCCAGGTCCATGATTTTTAGTTGAAGGTTGAATCCTCCTTTTCTTGACTATGTACATTACCCGATTGCTGATGCTTTGTCTAGTGACCGGTTCTTATATGTTGGCACCATTTGCCAAACCATCCTTCCTTCATATAGATCTCTTTGGATCTTTAGACTTAATAGAGATGACAAAACTCTATCTTCTTTTGCCAATCAATGACAATACTTGTACTTGTACCGGTAGCAAGCTTACCGACTTATCAATTATCATCACTCAATGCCAACATATTATTTAACAACCTACATTTCAAATGTCTTAATGAAATATGTGAGAAAATGTATTAGTGTTATATTAGATTGCCTAGATATTCGAGCTATGCAAGGGCCCTCTGACAAATGAAAGATGGATGCTGAAGCAAGGTAGGCAGAGAAGCAAAAGGGTCTCTTTCCCTCCTCAGGCAGAGGGAAAGAATTAGTGATCCTACCTTAGATAAGTGGCTCCTACTGCCTGCTGGATTTTAGTTTTTTATTGTCGTAAATCCTAAGTAATGTTGTGAATTTTGATGCATCTCTTTGTCAAATGAATAAACTTTATGTTATGTTCTTATTTACAATAAAGTTGGTAGCCCCTATTCTATTCGTCTTGACTATGACCTTAGCACTACTACATAAATGCAAAACATGTCAGAATTAGTGTCAAATTGACACTGTAAATCAATGTTTTTTTGCATTTTGAAATCTTAGAATTGGGAAAATTGTGTCAAATACATCTAAGAGCTGATGTGAATCCAACCCAGTGTTGACACAACTGTTTCCCATAGGCATGTCGACCTTGCAGCAGATTTGGGTCACTTAATGTTAGATCTTCATGTCAAAAATTAGAAAATTAAAGTGTTTTGGGGGTTGATTTTAAGGACCATTGCTTACTTGGAAACCAACCTAACTTTGACATCTGTTATTTGCCTTGTAATTTGTATGTACATTTGTGCGGGAGGGTTCTAAAGCTTTCAAGTGCAGGTGAACAGGAGGGGTTGCCACTCCCACTTTGCCATGTCTCTCTACCTTAATGTTCTTACAATTTTTTTGTTAATATGCTCATTTTATTTTACTTTCAGTTTAGACTTTAGTGTCAGAATTAGTGTCATATTCACTTTGGATTTAGCATTAGTTTAGCATTGGAAAATGCATCAATGAAGAAAAATAAATTACTGGGATGAATTTTGGGTCCTAGCACAAAACTGATCTGAAATCTAATGT
This sequence comes from Chamaecyparis obtusa, assembly GCA_027943335.1. Taxonomy (NCBI): domain Eukaryota; kingdom Viridiplantae; phylum Streptophyta; class Pinopsida; order Cupressales; family Cupressaceae; genus Chamaecyparis; species Chamaecyparis obtusa. The sequence goes on from BSBK01000762.1 coordinate 78,042, forward strand.
GCATTGCATCTCAATGGTAGTGCAAGTTACTGCAAATATGAAAACTTGTGTGCATTATGATTTTTGTTCTCTTATGGTCTTGTGTGCTACTTTATTAAGCGAGTTGCCAGCCCTTGAACGACATTATAAAAGAATAAAATACAAATTGTCCACAAAATTAGATTAGAGGGAATAACTATGACATTGAACAACTCACTTGTCCCTGTAACTTGTAAGAACCCATGCATCCATATATGAAAAATCACGTAATCATGATCTCATAATAATAATAATGCTATGAGTCCATACATGGGAAAATTCCAAAAATTTGAGCATATCACCTTTGAGTATGGCTTATGAATGAGGGTACACGTTGTACTGTAGTTTCCCTCATCACCTTAGAGAGAAAATGCAAGAGGTTTTAATTTTCTATTCTTGGTATTGTCAAATAATGTCCATGGAAATCTTGTCTTGACAATGAGACTTGAAAATAGAGGATATGAGGGGTGGGACGAAAGGAATAAGCCTTCGTTAAATCAATCATGGCGTAACTTCTTTTTGATCTAATTGGGGCTAACATGAGAACTTGATTTGGATGAGGCTAATAAGGCAACACTCACAAAGAACTTTTATAAATATATTAATCTTGCAACATTGACCCATTGGGAGATGTTCACTACAACCATCCAGCTCATCAATGAATTATTTTGATAAATTTAAATTTAATTTAGCTCTTTTACATCATGTTATGAAATCCCTGTCAAATGCTAACATCATTTATGCTTAATAATTGAAAGCATTAATTTTGTTTCTACATGACGGGTTCTCTGTGATAGCATATTCTTCCTATCTCCACATTTTACAATGATAAAAAAAAACTATCAAGACAATATAGGAAAGCAAAGAATTTGGATCTCCACTGGAAGATGAAACTTGACATTAAACCCCAAAAGAAAATCTTGTAGGATAATTGAATGCATGCCTCTTCCACCTAACTCTCTTATTTATCCAAATCTTGCTTCCTTGTATTGATTTTATGTTTATTTCCTTCACCTGCATTAGGCCTGAATGATATATTTTCTAGGGGCGGTCTATATGGATAAGGATTTCTACAAAAGAAGCCTCAAAGATTGTCGGCTTCTTTTTCCTAGTGCATTCTACCAAAAAGCATAGTCTGAGAGATCAACATATCACAGATATGAGGGATCCACAAGTCGCAAGGCCATGTTTCTTTTTGGTCATTTCTTGTATGATCCCATGACTCTAGTTGAACCATTCTTCTCAAGGATATGGGTTTTGCAGTAAAGTTTTTTTGTTTTTTTTTGCAAATTACAAAGAAATTACTTCTTCAAACCATACTGTTTCCTGAGTAATATTGATCAATAACTCATTGTAGGACATGGATTTCAATGCTTTGAGTCTAAGTTTGTACTAAAGAGTTGCTGATATTTTCATCCCAAGTTTTACATTATCCACAGATATTATAATCATGCACAAAGTTGTTACATATTGCATGCTGCCAGGATTTGTAAGTTGTACATCAATACTTTTCAATTGATTGATTGTAGCATAAGATTGCAATAAAATTTCTAGAATTGAGTTCTGATGAATTTTTTTTTATTAAAGCCAACAACAAAACAAGGGTGTTGATTCTTACACAACCACAACCCACAAGTGTCAATAGAGATCAACACCACACTAACAATAAAGATGTTGGCTATTACAAGGAAATTCCATAAATGATCCACTAGCAAAAAGGCTAGTAGCCCACCTCAAGAGTGGGTAGACAACTCACCCACAACATGTGAAGGAGAATCTTGAACCGACCTTATAGATAGTAGGGCTAGCGGTCCTATCCAACCAACGTTTTCTTTCAACACTATAGTTGGCCCTCTTTTCAAGTAGTTGGGGTGGCCCCTCACTATAATTGAAAGGGGGGGCCTCCCACCCACCCCTTGGGATTCTTTGCATCGACAACTTGGCTTGAGATCTTGCAGGGGGGGAGGTACTCACCCGAGAGAAATCTCGGGTGTTCCAACGTGGTCGATTCTCTATAGTGGATGCCTACCCCAGAACAACCCCTACTCGAACGGCTACCACTATAGTAGCGGTAGGGGGTAGGGACCAGGGGCATAACCCTAGGTATAGATGGGGGCCCCACTGCTACTATAGCTGACCTGACAATGAGAGGCTAACAAACTATTTTTCCTATACCGTTTGACAATTATCTAGGTGATACTATCACTACGATCCCCACCACAAGGGGGAGCAAGTAGTGAAACTCTAATTGAATGTCTGTCAACACGAGGGGCATCGTGTTGAGAAAGTTGTACATTGTTAGTTGAAAATTGGAGCATAGCAAGAGTAGTAGATGAGGAAGGGTCCACACACCTAGAGGGGGCTGCACCAGTAAGGACATGAGGAGTAGGATCCATAGACACTGTAGAGGTTAGATTCACTTTAGGAGCATCAACTAGATTTGTAGTAGGAGATTCATCTAGAGGGGAGTCATCATTAGATTACAGTGCATCGTCGGAGGAAGAATTGGAAAGCAGGATAATCAAATATTCATCATTAGTATCCTTCCACTAAGTAGCGGAGCCTTTACGCCACAAGAGAGAATAATTTGCAGATAGATGACTGGTAGAGAAGCACCACCAACATTTAAAGGGGAGGCCCTCATAATCTAGCAATGGAATCCATGGTCTATCCCCTACTATGAAAATTACATCCCCTAGAAGGGGTATGAAGATGCCAATGTCAACCAAAATGCAAGCGAAGGTAGAGAGACCTATAGCAGCTATAACCTCATATACCTTTAAGAAACGACCAATAGAGTTGCCAATGGCCTCAACAAGAGTTATCCTAGGAGTGAAGGGGAAGATTGGGGAGATGAACCCACATTGGACACACACTAAGTGGTTCAGTAAGAGGACTAAATGAGACTATCCAAAGTTTGGCTGAGAGAGAATGAGTCCCCCAAACCCACATCTTGCTCAACATCAAATCTCGGTCTTCAAAAGAGGAGGAAACAACAATAAAAAAACCCCTTTGCACAAGGGAAAAACTCAATGTTACCCGAGACTAAGGATATCTAAGAATCTGTCACCCAACGATGAAGATTTGGAGAGAAGGCTAGAAACCAAAAAATTTACAAACCAACCCACAATGTTGGTAGAAATCCACACTAAGCTTTGATGAATTTTTATAAGATAAAAGTTGTAAAATTTCTAGAATTGGGCCCCAACAGATTGTTATGAGATAAAATTCAAATTTAAAGATCTTGCAGTCTAATTAGCTGGGTTGGATACTAACTTGCAAGTTACTTGAACTTTTTCTGAGAATTCACATCAATAGCAGTTATCCATTTCAAACTAGGATTCTACCATGGATTTCATGATTTCTCATGTCAAGTACTCATATGTAGAATGGTTAAATATCCACCCTAACATCTCACCTTGCAAATCATTTTAAAAATTTGATGCAAGTTTATATCTTCAAGTCTTGAAAATCTTACCAACTTTGCTTGATTGATATTCCTTGGCATATTCTTTGGGAATTTGAGAGACTGTGAAAACTCATTGTTTGTGTAGTGTTCTTGGAGAATTTCAGAAACAATGGAAACTCATTGTTTGTGCATATAGGTTGTACTTTGATTGAGTTTAAGGTCAATATTAGCTTTTTAAATAATAAAAACTCAACTGGATTATTAATAGACACCTCCTTATCACTTTGGATATGAGCAACAACATTAGAAACTAGGAAGAGATAGGGCTAGAGATGCAAACAATATTAATCCAATAGTCATATCATTCAAGGGATTATAAGGGAGGTTCATCTTATAAAGATCTAACTTTCAAATAAGTGGGAAAAGCTCTTGATCCCTCTCAATTAAAAATAAATAAATAGTAAAAAATTAAACTTACACTAGTTTTAAGATCACAAAAAAGAGAAATGATAATAAAATTATTTTAATCAGTGGAAATTGAAGTATTATAAAGATACATCTTTTTCTTTGATTCATCAAAATTATTATTTAAACATTGTGTGAGTTCAAAAAACAAAATGAACATTGACAAAGTAAAAGTTCACTCACATTAAGGTAAAATTGTACGTTACAATATTGTGTGAACTTAAAAACAAATTGAAAATTGACAAAATAAAGGTTCACACTCATGATCTCTAAGACAATATGGGAAGATTACACTACCCCATAAATATATTGGGATATATTTTTAGTTCATTGTGGAAGATGAACACCATGACCCCACACTTGATAACGTGAGAAACAACTTTCATCCAATTTCATAAGTATTCTCAAGACTCAACATAAAAAGAATCAAGACAAATGATCTCTTACACACAATCTCTAGTCTCTTTTTTACCTCACACATTTGGACACCCAAACATTGCTATCTTGGGCACCTACAAGAGTCAATTACTATGTTACAGACAAATTGCTTCATTTTTCTACCATTTATTAAATAAATTGAAAATCACAATACAATTATCTTGTGATTTCAATTTATTTAATAATTAAAAAATTGTCTAATCAAGGCCATTTTGTTGGCTACATAGCCATTTTCAACATATGATGGGATATATTATAAAGGATGATAGTTATTATCTTACAACATTTATGACATTTGATTGGACAAATGGAAAATTATTGAACTTATAGGTTGAATCTCTTACATGAATACCACACTTGGTCTCTATGACCATTATTTTCACAAGGCACACACCCTTATTTACTCTTCTTTGTCTTGATGGTCTTCAACACTAGCTTCGACTCTTTAAAGATTCAACATCGACATTAATAAAATAGTTTATATTTTCTTAAGAGAATATCAAGCAAACTAATTGCACTACTAATGTCATTAAAAGAACTTCCAAACATGAGAACAAACTAATAGAATCTCTTATCATAGTTATATGGGTAACCAAGAAACAATAGGTAATTTGAATGTTTTGAGAAGAACATAACAATTAAATTATTTTCAAGGAAAAAAACCATTTTGAGGGTTGGTACCACATACAAAGCCATGCCAAGTTAGACAAGATTTCCATGCTCTAGCTCTATTTCTTTTTCAATCATTTAAAAAAAATTTAAGGAGTGTCTTAACAATCATGATCCCAATTCTTAGGACTAGATAATGGAATTCATGTATAAATTTAGATCAAAATTATGACGCAAACCTAGGAGCATTCCCTTTGGTTTTGGACTTTGGCTTTCCCATTTGTTTTGATTCATTTTTTTTTTCAAATATTTTCTTATTAGTACTATTTGTGCAACTTTCTCTTTGCTTCTTGTAAGGCGGTGGTTGTTGGAGATGTTGGTTTGCAATTTGGTGGTATTTTATGTGTTGATGGGGACTCTTGTTCTTCCCAACTCCCTTGTTTTCCTCTGTTCGATAATTTTTGCATTTCTATTTTCAACATCTTTAAGTGTTTTCACTTAAGATATTGGTTAGGTTTCTTGCTCTAAGAAGGATTCTTGTTGGGTTTTATTTTTCTTTTAGCTTAGACCTTGGTGGCTAAGGGGGATGTGGGCATCTTTGGGTGGATTTGGATTCTAGAGTCATTGGTGGTCTATCGACTATATTGTGAGTTGATGAAATCAAAGGATTGGACCTATCCTTTGTAGCTCTATCCCTCTTTACATTGATAGATGGTATAATTCACACTATATCCAGACTCTATTGTTGAAAAGTTTGTCGCCATTTTATAAATTTACAAGTAGGGAAATTCTTTATAGATTGACCAAATCTTGACATGTTAATAAAGTGGGAACAACAAAAATGGAAACTCGAGGAATATTTTGAGATTGTGGCTTTTCTTAATTGATTCTTTTTTATCTCCTTCACAAACCATGAATACTATGCACAAACCCTCTTCAATGTTACATGGTTTCTAGATAAGAATATTTTTTCTTTTGAAAATGATCACCAAGATTTTATCTCAAGAAAGAATTCATTATTAAGAATCTGCTTTGGGTTAGGATTGTTCCATTAGAATACTAATACGAGGAAATTTTCATGGGTATAGTCAACTCTTTTGGACATGTTATTATGGTGGATATGATCACCAAATTTGAGACACAATTTGCAAGTTTTGCATTTATGTGGATATCAATAAGGTGCTTCCCTCTAGAATAAGATTGTCCTCTAAGTTGGATAAATAGGTGCAACAAATAGCTTTTGAAAAGTCTATGATTTTTTTCTATAGATGAGTCTAGATGGGTCATGTAGAGGTGGACTATTTGACTAATAAGAGAAAATTTTTTTTTTCCAAGGAAAAGGAGCAAGCTTTTCCTTCCCAACCTCTCATAATTAATAGTGAGGTGGAAGACCCCTAGATGGATGGATCTGATGATGCATGCAACTTCCTTCCTGAGAAAGTACCAAAGGAGGGTTGTAGGGGGGGGGGGGATTTTGATGGTGTCAACTTCCACAATCAAACAAAATGTCAATTGATTATGTCCTCAAGCGACGAGAGATTAGATACAAATAAAGGAATTAATTAATTGGCATCATTTTTTAAAAAAAATTGAGTTACAAGACCTGACAAATAAATTTGATTAATCACAATGCCCATATACAAATGACTATTATCAACAACAATTAAATTATTCATGAGATTCTCTTCAAAGTAATCAACACATAGAACAATGAATTTTAAATTATCTATTACAAAGGAAAGAAGCAAATATCTATTTGGTCCACCAATCCCTGACTACGGTTCATTAGTTGATGCCCACGTTCCTTCCTCAACTGGTCATTTCAAAAGAATGATATCATGCCTTCTTGGTTCAATTCCACCCTAATCTGGTTTTGTCATCCCTCTTCTTTTAGTTGTCACTCGTGTTTTACCAACAAATATTTCATACCCTTGGTTTGTTCATGTCTATCCTACCTACGATGCTTCCTTATTCTTCATTTCCCAACTTCTCTCTCAGTCCTTCCATCAACCACCATCTCTCTTTTCTTTTATCTACTAATGGTCTTCATTAGTGTTCCCTGTAAGAGCATTCCTATTAGTTTCTTTAGACACACTTGCATATGTTGCTTTAATTAATTATGCACATGTTAGAGAATATTCTCTTGCATATTATTATGCATAATTAAAGCACATGTTTGCACATTCATGCTCTAGCTTAAGTTCACTTAGTGAGTCAAAATTTAGCACAATCTAATTTAGTTAGGCTCTAGTTTTCATGTTGTGCATATCATGTACCTTTAGTTTGCATATCTTAGCTTTAGTTTGCTAATGTTGGAGTAATCAAGTTAAATTATTTAATTAATTAAATCATATCGATTTATTAATTAAGTCACCTTTTACTTTAGTTTCAGTTAAGCTAAACTTAGGTCTATTAACAATTAACTAATTATTAATTCCCCATCCCAAGGTTTTCTCTTTTAGGTTTTGATCTCCTTTTATAAGGATTGATCCATTTGTAATTATTACATTATCGCAATACACATTATTTTGCTTCAGACTTTCAGAGCACCTTTTGTGTGCTTTAGGGTTTCTTGCACATGACATGTTATTTGCATGCAAGTGTTCATTGGATTCTATGAGGTTGTATTTCTCAACTTCAACATGGTATCAAAGCTCCATATCTGTCACTTCTTGTTCATCTTTTGAGGGATCTTGTCTTGCAAGCCGAGGTTCGTGTACAATATAGATCTAGCAGTAGCTAAAAAATGTGAGCACTTTGGCACAAAACAGAGGTCACCATTGTGCTCAAAAGGGCCCAAACCCCTAAATCTATATAAAATTTATTAATTTTTTAGATCGTCAAATCTAGGTCAAAATTTTAGAGGGTGCACTTTATAGAGTAATCTGCAATAACATCAACAAAAGTAAATATTGACATCAGCGCACAAGCAACCCACTACAAAAAAAACAAAGATTATTTCTTTTGCAAGGTTTTTCAAAACTTTTATAAAGTTTTTAAAAAAAACTTCTAAATTTTTTTGGGAAATCTTTTTTTATTGAGTGCCTTTTTATAATAATAATAAAAAAGCACATGCAGGTTTTTGACACAACACTTACACATGTAGACACTGACGTTAGAAGGCAAACATAGATTGACATTTGTCAAATTTTGGCTTACTATTTTCTATTGACCGGTTTGACCTTTTTGTCATAAAGAGCAGCTATTGGTTTTTTGCCCATAACTTTGTCATACAAGCTCGAAATTGGACAAACAATATTTCACCGGAAAGATGATTGTGAGCCTAATCTAGTGGCGAAGGTTATTTTTCTTGATTTTTTTTTTTGTATTTATTTCCAGTCAAAGTCAAGCCTTATTTTTGCACTTCCGAGGCCATAACTTGAGAAAAAAGACTCCATTTTCTAACTTCCACACATCGTTAGAAAGATATAAAAGTACTCTGCATAGATAATTGGTCTCCTTTTGTAGAGTTTTGGCTAGGTATACATTGTTCTTAGAATTATTTATTTTGAGATTTCCTAACTATCCAGTTGCAGGAGGGTTTGTGTATCTTGTGGTGGGGAGTTTCTCTTGCAAATATTTAGTATGATGAATTATAATTTACAACCACAATCCAAACCTAAATAGGGTAAATATTCTTATTCTGGTGAGTCTTCCTCCAAGGCTAAGAAAAAATTAGGTGATCCTTGTAGTTTTTGTGGTAAGGAAAGTCATCCAGTTTCCAGGTGTTGGAAGTGATTAGAAGCTTTAGAGGAGGCCATAAAGAAACATCATATTTCAGATCCTCATTCTTCTTCATCACATACAAACAAAGATCATGCTCTTTCTGCATGGGCCCTCCCTTCATCTTCTTCTTAGTGACATAGAATTTTAGTGGACCTGTAAAACTTCACCTTCATCAGTATTATGGGGGGGGGGGGGGGGGGGGGGGGTTTCTATTGTTTGTGCTAATGTTTCCTTGGTTTCGCAGTTGATTATCTCTTTAGACTATTGACCCCTGTATTTTTTACTAGCACTTTGTTCTTGCATGGCTGAGTAGTGTCATTTGGGTCACTCATACAGATTCATGTGCCATCTGGATCTTCGACTAACATATTTTTTGCCTTTGTTTTCCATCTACTCATTGTTCGAGTAGTGTCGTTGGGGGCAGTCATGTAGATTGTTGTCTTCAGTATCTTTGGTTGATAGAATTTCTTCCTTTGTTTTCCATCTTCTCATTATTCAAGTAGTGTCATTGGGGGCACTCATATAGATTGTTGTCTTTTGTATCTTTGACTGACATATGTTTTACCTTTGTTTTCCATCTGCTCATTGTTTGAGTAGTGTTGTTGGGGGAACTCATACAAATTGATCTTGATCATCATCTTGGTTTCAAAGGAGGTTCTTCATTCAATACTATGACAATTATCATTCAATGGGTGTCCACACTTTTCTTGTGTTCCAGAAGAGGTTCTTCTACACTTCATGTAGTTGCATCTCTCACTTTTGGAGAGGGGTTTTTTTTCCCATGTAGTTTTTCTCCTTTTTCTCTGCTTTGAGAGATTTTCATTGTACATGAGTACCTAATTAGGCCTTTGTTGGCGGGACCCATTCATGCATTTAATGCATAGATTTTTTTGTCTCCCTAAGTTTCACTTAAGGGGGCGGGGTGTTAGAGGATGCATATTAGTTTATTTAGGCACACTTGCATATGTTGTTTTATTTAATTATGCACATGCTAGAGAATATTCTCATGGATATTACTATGCATAATTAAAGCATGTATTTGCACTTCATGATCTAGCTTAAGTTCACTCAGTGAGTATAAATAACCACTTGTTATCATTCTGCAATCTAGATCACTAGTAAAATATGAATCAACAAATCCCTACAAATCAATCACCCTGCTCATATCATTAGATCCACGATAACAAATGCAATGATTAGAAGTCCCACGTATATATTTGAAAAACCTTTTCACATAAGTCCAATGTTCTTTACCAAGATTTTCCATAAATCTATTAAGAACTCCTACTGCTTAGGCAATATCTGGTCTTGTACTAACCATAGCATACATAAGGCTTCCTACAACACTAGCATATGTTGTTAGGAACACTTGCATATGTTGTTTTATTTAATTATGCACATGCTAGAGAATATTCTCATGCATATTACTATGCATAATTAAAGCACGTATTTGCACTTCATGCTCTAGCTTAAGTTCACTCAGTGAGTCTAAATTTAGCACAATCTAATTTAGTTAGACTTTAGTTTGGATGTTGTGCATATCATGCACCTTTGGTTTGCATATCTTAGCTTTAGCTTTCTAATGTTAGAGTAATAAGGTCAATTTATTAATTCTGTCACCTTTTACTTTAGTTTCACTTAAGCTAAAACTAGGTACATTAATAATTAATAATTATTAATTATTAATTCCTCATCCTAGGGTTTTCTCTTTTAGGTTTTGATCTCCTTTTATAATGATTGATCCCTTTGTAATTATTATATTATTGATTACACATTATTTGGCTTCAGACTTTCATAACACTTATGTGTTTTTAGCATTTCTTCATGTGACAGGCTATTTGCACACAAGTGATTATTGGGCTTGTGATAATTCACCATTTTAAATGCTAAAATTGCCAAACCCCCCAAAATTCTTCTTTTCAACCCTTTCCTTCAAACAAAACTTCCTTACTTCTAATGGAGTCTTCTAGGCAGATTAACAAACTAAGCAAACATGAAACAAAGTTAGACCACACAAAGAAAAGAAAGAAGAAAGGGCTTGATGCCCCCGCATCAGGCTCCTCGAGGACATGTTTCCGAGCGTGGACTGAAAAGGGAGTTGGGTAGTGGTACTACCTTTCCACGTCATCATCGACATGCATCATACTCCCTATGCTTGGATTTAATGCCCCCTAACAATTTACTTCCTTCATTTCTTCTAGTAGTTAATCGAAATAGTACTTCTCTTAGTCAACAAGGTAAAATTTGATTTTTCACATGCACTTGGAGATCCAAGACCACTATATAGAAAAATACTCCACCCTATCACTCACTCTTTATCCTCCGCTATCATCGTTTCCATACTTTCTCCATGAAGATTCTTGATTACGTACACATCTTGACATTGTTGGTGAGAACTTTCTCGGATGTTTTCTCCTTCCCTAGTACCAATCTTACTTGCTATCCTAATATATGCTTCTTGATTACTTGTTACAATTTTTCTATCCTCTCCTACTATGGGTTGTCCTACATGAAAATCAATATTAAATGCACATCCTCACAACATTTAGAAAAATGAAGAACCATCTCCTTGGTGGTTGTTGTACTTGTTCCTCCTCCACATCTACAAACTCTTTCCCACTTTTTGACATCACCTTACTTTTTCCACCATGGCTATCCTCTTTTGGCTCTTGCAATGACAACAAGATATGTTTTATATCATCCTTCTCTAAGGTATAGGTGTTATTTCTTCCATCATGTATGTCCTTTTGGTCAAACTACCAAGGCCTAAAAGGAAATACATGGCACATCCATAGGCATGATATCACACATCACACTATCCTTATATCTACCTATTTGAAATTAAACCATAACTTTCCCATCTACTAAAAGTCAATGCTCAATTTGTAATTAATAAACTTGGTAAGGTGTAGGATGTTTAATTCTTTTCAAACCTAGTTTATCCACTATTTCAACAACCACTAGATTATAGTACTGCTACTATTTATAATAATTTTGTGACACCTACCATTATCCTTGCACTTGGTTCTGAATAAAGTTTTCCTTTGATGGCTTTAACAACACTCTTTTGAACAAAAAAGAATCCCTTAACTCAAGTTCCTCATTGCGATGGGGAGGTCATCCCATGCTTTCTTAATTTGCTTGAAAATTTTTATTGCTCCTTATAGGCCTTCTACATTCTTCTTGTAGAAACTCAATACACTCCCAACTTTTATGACCAACATATTGGTTGCACTTAAAGAATTTACTATGGAAACTTTGTTACCGCTACCACGTCCTCTTACTGAGATCTCTTTCTCTTTTGTGGTTTGGCTGGTCTCCTTACTCCATGTGAACTTGATTTATTCTTCTTCAATCTACTTCCTCTTTCCATTGCTCGCTTGTCTCTTTTCAGTTGCAAATCTTCTTCTTGTTTAATTAAACATTTTTGCTAATTTCTCCTAAACCTTAAATGCATATTAATATGCTACCTCTAGCATAGTAATCTAGAACATACTCATTTTGCATTGGATATTAAATCACAATCCATTCACATACTTGGCTACTTTCTCCTTGTCAATTTCATGCCTTTTTGGTCGAATAGCCAACTTGTAGAACTTCTCTGTGTATTCTTGTATGCTCATATATTTTTGCTTCAGATTTTGTAACTTCTTAAATAATTCCATTTCATAATCTCCAAGAATAAATTTCTTCTTCAACTTGATCACCATTTGATTCTGTCTTGTTATTCTCAGGTCTCCGTTTGCCGTTAGGTCCCTTTGTGATTCCTTCCACCATAGAGAAACACGTCCTTTCAACTTTGTTTGGGCTATCATGACTCTTTCTTGATCTATGATTTTCTTCATCCCAAAATATTCTTCTAACTCTCCTATCCAATCAATCAACTCATTTGGATTTAACTGTTGAAAATCAGGATAAAACATACAACGATAAATATGCAAATAATTATTGTATCCAAAGAAATAAATAACAAATAATTATTGATGGAAAAGGATAAAAAAAATAAGTGTAAATCATGGGGATGACCCCGCAATGTGACAAAAAGGTCACAAACCTTCGATATTGGAGGTCATGTATTCAAATTGCATGTGCTCAATAAAAAAATGTTGGTGGTGGATAGGGTTAGAAAAGTTGTTCGATGGATTGTCCCTTTGTTCGATGGCTAGGAAATAGTTGGCTAGTGCTCTTAGTCCAATCTATGAGATATATAGAGGATGTATTGGAAATTATAATGAGGATGAGGTCCTCCTATGTGACCTTACTGGTTCATAGCTCTAGTCAAAAGCACTTACCCATAAAAAAATAGTGCAAATCACAGCTCCATAAACTATATGGAGAAACCTTTTAGAAAAATATCCACACCCAAAGCTCCAACACTTAATTGCTTCAACAATATATGAATTACATACATATGCTTCAATTCAAACACTAAATATATAGGCAAGAGATAAAACAAAAAACAAAAATGGTTTCCAAAACCATTCAGACATAAATCACAAAAAATAGAAACTTTCATCTTTCAACTTGTGATCTTATCCACCTTTTAAAAGATATTACTTATCTTCTTGAAGATTTCATTTATCTTCCTTTTTTTCTACGCTCTATCTATCTTCTCAACTAAAAAACATCGTAAAATTTGTTATAGTTCATTTTAGAAATTTTCATGACAACTAAAAGATAATTACAAAGTGCCAATAATAACTGAATACATTAGTAAAAGAAAGGTTGAGACATTTTCTCAACATTCTCCCACTTGACGAACACCTTGCAAAGAGCATAAAGGGAAATTGTCAAGAAAATCAAACTTAAAAAATAAGTAAGGCCCATGGCCTCTCTGCACCAAGTGATTTTTTCTATGCTGACTAGTTTAGTAGGAGAATCTACAACATTATTTAAGTCTCTACTTTTTGTATCATGACTCTACCACCCTTAAACATTTCTTGAAAAAAGTGATACTAAGCATCTATGTGTTTTGTGAGAGCATGATACATTGGGTTTTTAGCCAAATAAATTTTACTTTGACTGTAACATCTAGTTCTTGTTCACAATGAGAACCAACACCAAAACACAATCTCTCTAATCAGAATGTCTGTTTACAAGAATGTGTTGCAACCATGTACTCTGCTTCCGTAAGGGACAATGCAATTGTAGGTTTTCTTTTTCTCATCCAACTAACTGCTCTTCCAAATAAAGTAAATAAATAACCACTTGTAGACATTCTGCAATCTAGATCACTAGTAAAATATGAATCAACAAATCCCTACAAATCAATCACCCTGCTCATATCATTAGATCCACGATAACAAATGCAATGATTAGAAGTCCCACGTATATATTTGAAAACCCTTTTCACATAAGTCCAATGTTCTTTACCAAGATTTTCCATAAATCTATTAAGAACTCCTACTGCTTAGGCAATATCTGGTCTTGTACTAACCATAGCATACATAAGGCTTCCTACAACACTAGCATATAGAACTTTAAACACCTCTTCAAGCTCATCATCATTTTTAGGAAATCGTTAAACCATACAAAAATCTTTTTAACCTACAAACCAAGTGTTCTTTTCCATTCATAATAAAATTATTAGGTTGTTTCATAAATATTTCCTCATCAAGATCTCGATGTAAGAAAGCTATTTTAACATCTATTTTATGTACTTCTAGATCAAAATCATCAGCAATATATAAAAGGAATATAATGGAGATTAGTATTTCAATGGGAGAAAAAATCTCACCAAAATCCACTCCATGAACTTGTGAGTAACCTTTGGTTGGTAACTATGCCTTGTATCATTCCAACTTACCATTTGTTCTAAATTTCTTCTTAATACACATTTGCATCCAATGGATTTTCTCCCCTTAGACAACTCAACTAGATCCCACGTGTCACATTTTTCTAATGCCTTTATTTCATCTTTCATTGCCTCTAACCAATACTCGTGCTCATTGAAGATAGGGGCTCTTTCACAAATCTAGGTTAATTACCAGTACAAGATCAAGCAAAAATTCTATGAGAATCAGATGGACTATATTTGTACAGGTCTATCAATAGCTTTACATTATCTAGTGGATCTTCTTTGAGGTGTTACATGATGCTCTGGTTGTTCATCTTCATAATTATCTTCTAATCCTCCACGTTCATCAAGTTGTTCTACACATGCATCTTCTTGAGGTTGTTCTACTTGTGTATCTTTTTTTTGTTCAACTTCAATATCAAAATGCAGTATTTTATTAGGTTTTACTTGAGGTTATTAATCATTCTTAAATTCTGTTAGCTCCCTAAAAATTGCATCCTTAGAATATATCATTTTCATTTCTGGATGATCCCAAAGCTTATAACCCTTAACGTTTCACCATAACCCACAAAAACAAACTTGTTAGCTTTGAAATCAAGTGTAGAACACTTTTCAGGGACATGAAAATAAGTTTCACTGCCAAAAAACCAAAAATGAGAAACTGATGGTCATTTACCTGTCCATACCTCATTGGGAGTTTCATCAATAAGAGTAGAATTAGAGGACATGTTAACCATATAACAAACAGTGTGGACTGATTCAACCCAAAAACATTGTTCAAGTTTTGCACAACTCAACATGCTTCTAGCTCTATCCATTAAAGTCCTATTCATCCTCTCTGCCACTCCATTTTGTTGTGGGGTTTTTTTTCTAACAATGGTTGCAAGCTTACAATAGTCATCAAAGAACCTAGAGAAATAGTCACCACCAATATCCATTCTTAAAACCTTTACTTTTCTATCTATTTGTTTCTTTACAAGTATTTTATATTATTTAAATATAAAAAAATACCATATTTTTCCTTAAAAAAATAAATCCATGAATATCTTGAATATTCATCAACAAAGGAAACATAGTAGTGAGATTTTCCAATAGATGGTACATCCACAGAACCACAGACATCACTAGGAATTACCTCCAAAACTTGTTTATCTCTAGCACTTCCAGATTTAAAAGATACTATATTTTTCTTTCCATACACATACTATTCACAAAAATCAAAGTCACTAGAATAATTTGACAAACCACCAACCATATTTTTATTTATGAGGGTTTTTAGACCCTTTTCACCAATATGACCCATCTTGTGGTGCCATAACTTACACGATACGACGTTATCAGTTACATTATCAAAGTTATAGAAAGTAGAATCATCAACTATAAATAGGGTGCCAAACCTATTAGCCTTAGATAAAACCAAATTCCCCTACTTAATTTGTAACCACTCTTTTGAAAAGTAACATGTACCCCTGTATCATTCATTTTAGATGCAAAAAATTAAATTTTTGGCTAAACTAGGGATGTGGAATACATCTTAAGAGTTTTAACCCTTCCATCATTGAAAACCAATTTTACCTCTTCTTGGCCTACAATGTTTTGTGTGGTATTATCTCTGATGAAAACTTCTCCACCATCATAATTAGAATATGTTGAAAACTAATCCTTATGAGGAGTCATGTAGTAGGATGCGCTTGAATCTATTAACCAAGAATCATTATAAATCATATTAGCACAAATAATTAAAAAAATCAACAAATTCATCATCTCAAGATTTATCTATAGAGGAATCAACATTATTTTTCTTTTTATTCTTACATTCCTTTTTGAGATGCCCTTGCTCACCACAACTCTAACACCTCAATCTACTCTCACCATGTGTTTTAGACCTTCCCTTAGACTTAAAATGATCCTTAGACTTGTCCTTTTCATCCTTCTTTTTTTCCTTACCTTTCTCCTTATATCTACCTCATACATGCAATGCATTATTAGACTCCTCTGAAATTCTCCTCATTTACCCTGAAAGTAGAATGCTAACAAGGACATCCAACTTGAATCATTTGAAAGAAAGAACCACTAATTGCAAGAAAAAGATTATCCCGAGATTTAGGTAATGAATACAATAAGAGAATACATTTTCTCTCCTCATCAATTGTTACATTTAATTAATTACAACTGACTCAAAATTAGATTAAATGAATTCAATTGTTCTGCAATTGAGTCTCCATCATTCTTTTAAGAAATATAACTTTATTTTAAAAAATAACTTGTTAATGTGACTCTTAGTTTGGTAATCTCTTTTATTCTATTCCATAATTTATACGCAACACTTTCATTTAAAATATTCAATAGAACAAAATCAAATAAAAACAAAAGAATAGTATCACAAGCCTTTTCATCTAATTTTTTCCAATCTTCATCTATCATAGTATCTGGTTTCTCCTCTTTATTAACAACAATCCATTGATATCTTTCTTCCAAGAGATCCTCCATCTTTAACTTCCAAAGCTCATATCCAACATCATTGAACTTTTCAATATTCAACTGAGATGAGCTAGCCATGATCTCAAATCTAAAACTACAAAAAGAGACAACACACTCCCACTACAACAAAAAATCCAATCAAACACTCCAATAAAAGGTGTTCCCTTGTCAAATCAAGCCAACTTGGCTTTGATACCAAATGTTAAAAATGAGGATAAAACATACAACGAAAAATATGCAAATAATTATTGCGACCAAAGAAACAAATAACAAATAATTATTGATGGAAATGAATAACAAAATAAGTGCAAATAAAAACTCTAGAAATTACATGGATAAACCCTCTTTTGAGACTAAAACTCCACACCCAAAGCTCCAACAATTAATTGCTTCAACAATTGGTGAATTACATACATATGCTTCAACTCAAACACTAAATATATAGGCAAGAGATTAAAAAAAACACAAATGATTTCCAAAACCATTTAGGCATAAATCATAGAAAATAAAAATTTTCATCTTTGAACTTTTGATCTTATTGTCTTTTGAAAGATATTCCTTATCTTCTCAAAGCTTTCATTTAACTTCCCCTTTTTCCATGTTCTTTCTATTTTCTCAACTAAAAAATATCTTACAAATTGTCATAGTTGATTTTAGCAACTTTCATGACAACTAAAAGATAATTACAAATTGCCAATAATAATTAAATACAATTTTAGTATAAGCAAAGTTGAAACATTTTATCAACATTAACTTTCTAGAAAAGATTGGAATATCTATTTGTTGCTCCTTACAATTCACAAAAGAACTGACAAAAATTAAAATTGATCTTTGCCCATTTATTTTTGGCTCTTGTTCTTCTCTTTCATGTTCCTCAATGTTGCTTTCTTCTCCACTGACATAATTTCTTGCACATCCAGTAATCAATCACACCCCATTCCATATGTTCTCATGAGATCGCTTCTTATTAGCTTTTGAAAACTCTTTAATACCACCTCTATCCTCAACATTCCTCTTTGAGGCAACATCTTCAATATTCTTTCAATCAATGGTTTCAATCTCTCTTTGCACCCACCGGTCCTAGTGCAACTGCCTCCATCCAGTGAATCTGCCCGCACACTTGAAACCTCTAGCTATGATACCAATTGATGGTGTCAACTTCTACAATCAAACACAAATGTTAATTTACTCTATCCTCAAAGCGATAAGAGTTTAGATACAAATGCACCAATGAATTCATCGACAGCTATTTTAAAAAAATCAAGCTACGAGATTCAACAAATAAATCCGATTGATCACTGTACCCATAAACAAATGACTATTATCAACAATAATTTTATTATTCATGAGCTACTCTTCAAAGTAATGAACACACCAAACAATGAATTTTATTCTCTATTACAAAGGAAAGAAGACAATATCTATCCGGTCCATCAATCACCAACTACAGTTCATCAGTCGATGCCCACATTGCTTCCTCAATCTATCATCTCAAAAAATGAAAAAAATTGAGTCCATGTCTCCTTGATTCAATTTCATCCTAATTTGGTTTCATCATCCCTCTTCTTGTAGTAGTCACTTATGTTTTCCAACCTATGTTGTTCATGTCTATCCTACCTATGTTGCTCCCTTTTTCTTCTTTTCAACTGTAACTAACTCAGTGAACATTCTATAAAGATTGACATTTTACAACAGAGATGCCAAATGAGACTTACCTAAGAAGAGAAAAGGATGTAGAATGAATGTTTTTCAACATCCAAAATCCTCCATCTTCTACTCTCTATTTGTGACAGTATGTACACTAATTTTCTAGAATTTTGTTTAGTGCTTCAAGATGAAATCGTTAGGACAAATTAAACAATGGTAGAAGGAATATTTTAAAAGGAATACTCACTTTTGCCTGGTAAACGACGTGTTTGTTGGTTCGTGCTCCATTGCAAAGAGTTGAGAAGATATAAGAATTGAAACCCAATTACATAAAGTCGACAAATTTAAGTATTTCATCTGAAATTTGATTTGGCATAGAATTGAAGATGTCAGAAGAGAATAACCTTTGCATTAAGAAATGTGGGTTTTTCGGTAGTGCTGAGAATATGAACATGTGTTCTTTTTGTTATAAAAAATATATGGAGAAAAAATTGTTAGCTGAAAAGGTAGCAAAGGAGAAGGAAGAGAGAGAAGGAGCAGCTAAGAAGGCAAAAATAACAGAGAAAGAAGCGGCTATAAAAGAAAAAATAACAGAGAGAGAAGAAGAAAGAGAAGTAGAAGAGTGGAGATGTTTCAAGTGCAATAAGCGTTGCAGATTGGGTGTGAGTTTCAAGTGCAGATGCGATCATGTATTTTGTAGCAAGCACAGATATCCAGAGGAGCATAATTGTTCTTTTGATCACAAGACATTTGGGCGTCAAAGTCTTGCAAAGAATAATCCCCTAATCAAGGCTTCCAAGATTCACAAACTATAATTTAATTCTCAATTTTATAGAATTGATGCTTTAGAATAGAGGAAATAGGAACTCTCTAATAATACTAATTGGATAATTCTCAATTTCATTAAGAGAAAATTTCTTTATAATTCATTTATATTATCTTATAGTACATGGCAATATTGTGCATCTAACTATTACAAATTATTAAGACTTGTTTCCAAATTATAGTAAATTCATTTTATTTAGATATTAAATTTCTTAAAAGACAAACATCGTACAATTAAATAACTTTGTTTTAAAAGAATTCAAAATATTAGCTTAACATGATGGCACATGTCATATATATTGTGTGCCTAACTATCACATTTCATTTAGACTTTGTTTCCATATCATAGTAACAATCACCTTGTTTAGACATTAAATTTCTTAAAAGATAAACTACATAATATTTACCTTCACATAATGTCACTAAAATATAAACAACTTTGTAGATAAATGATTGTTTAGACATTAAATTTCTTAAAAGATAAACAACACAATATTTACCTTCACATAATGTCACCAAAAGATAAACAACTATGTAGATAAAAATTCTTCTATCAAAATTAATTAGGTCAAATAATTCACATGAAACATTAGTGTACAATCACAATGATAAAGAATAAAAAATCAAATTGCTAAGTTAATTTGAATAATTCAACTTAAACTTTTTAATACAACACACTGCCAAATTGAGTCAAATAATCTGATTTTAATGGGTCTTATTACAATGGTTTCACATGTTTGATTCTATCATATTTCAAGTAGTACTATAACTCCCACATGCCTTTTTCGACCAAGCAATTTGTTATAGCCTTGTCACATATTCAATGATGGGCTCTTAGTGTTAGTATAGTGTATTACATTGTTATTAAATGTCTTACATTGATTAGGGTAGACAATTAGAGGGGTAGTTTTACATGGTTAAACTATTTAACTTCTTTCTGTCGTCTCCACCACTTTTTTTTTCCCATAAATAAAAGAAAGAAGAAAGGGCTTGATGTCCCTCCATCAGATTTTGAGGTTCCTAGGGGATTAGAGAGACCCTACATATCATCTCTACTTAACTAAGTTGTTGGGATACCCTTCCTCATCCCTCACCCACCCCTTTTTATTATAAAAGGGGATGAAATCAAGATAGAGGACTTTATGTGGCCCTTCAAATCTCTCTTATCCAAGAGTAGAATTGAAATATGGGAATTTCTATTGGAAGGATTTTTGCCCCAAGGAAAAGAAGAATGAGGTTGTCGAACACTCCTTAGAGTGTTTTGGTTTCAAGCTACCTTGATTTAACTTTTCTCCTTTGGCCTATAGGTAGTTAGCCTTGAGTTGTTCTTTTAGCACCTTTGTTAATAGTTTGCTAATGTAATGCAATCTTAATGTTAATAATTCCATATTATTTCTCTTTATTTTATTTTTTTGAGTTTTATCATTTAATCTTTCCTATTTTGTAAAAGAATTTGGACCCACCTTTATCAATAATCACAAAAAAAATAAAATTTCTATTTCAAAATATTAAAACACCTTACAAATTAATAAAATTAAACCTTGAAAAATAACATGAAGATCATGCACAAAATTCCAAGACAAGTTACAAAGATACTATAAAAAGCTTTGATGACAAAATGCAACATATTTTGGAAAATCTTAAATTGGTAATTGTATTAAGAGCAGTTGTTTAAATCTTGTGTGTTGTCATTGGACATGTCTATTGTAGTTTCACATATTTTGAATAATTAATGGCTCATTGATGGGGATCTAATTATTTAATTATTAATGTTCATTAATTTTAATACTTGGTATTCTTTTGAATTAACTATTCTTTTAGAGTGAGTAGAATGAAAAGGTACAGAGGAGAGAACCTAGTAGTTGAGAACACTTAGTTCACATCTCTCAAATTCCTACATAGAAATTTCAAATCACTCCCAATAGAAATGTATGTGGAAAGTCCACCTATAACTAGGGTTTCAAGTCCACGTCATGAGATATGATGTTGCTTCAACATGTTTTTTTAATTGCATGTCCAAAATAGACCCAACAAAAAGTTAGATTAATAGTTGCATACTAAGTCACACTTTATTGGTACATTGATGATGCATTACATATTTTGTTTCTTTTTAGATATAAATGACACTTTCTATTCAATTATTAATACTTGTGATTAACACTAACAACTTTAAAGTCACAACTACTAATGGTATAATATTAAAAATGTTGAACATTAAATAAAAAAATGTTATTAAAAACATTAGAACATGCTTAACTATTGGGGTCATCTCCTCTATTAAATGAAAGAGTTTTATTGGATCAAGGTTCAATGCAAGTTATGAATTAAGCTTCATATTGTATAATGATGTGAAAAACCAAGATGCGATATTTCAAAACACATAAAATCTATAGGTCAAATTTTGATCTAATTATTGGTGTAATTAAATATTCTTGATTACACTTTACTTAAGCTTATTTATGATAATGCATACATAGTAGTTTACATATTAGACACCTAGGAGTTTGCATCTTATTCTTGCACATGGTGTAGGATAAATTCCACTTTAGGTGGTGATCTAGTAGTTATCACATTCCACTTTATGTGTGAGATCCACCTTTAGTGCATTTATCACATTATCATCCTCACATTGTTGCACATGTACTTCATTACACAATGGAGGATAATCCACCTTTGGTGGACATGCGATTCCACCTAGTGTGGGTGATAAGTTATCTCTTTCTTATCTCCTACTTATCATTCCTTACCTTTATAAGTTGACACATCTACATTGTACATTGATTGAGTCCAGTTAATTTGTCCAATATTTTTCTATCTATTGTATTTCAATAGAATATTGTTTCTCTCTTTTGTGTTATTCATTGGGCTTCTAGTTCTTGGCATATTTTTTCATTGTAGCAAAATAATTTTTACATGGTATAAGAGCTAGATGAAAATTCTTATATGATATCATACCCATTGGAGCATCCTTGATTAGTTTATTTGGAGAGATTTTGATGTGCTTGAAGGAGTCAATTTTTAGATCTAAAGAGCAACATTTTGTGGGAGCATCCTATGCCAAATACGACCTCACCATTATGTCTAGGTGGTGATTTAGGTGAAAATTGATTATAAATTTGGTTATATTACCCAAAATTTGATTTTGTGGCAAAAAAATTTTAGCAGGCACAATCTACTTGTTGAGATGGTGTGATTTTTTTTTGTAAAATTCTACGAATAAATTTTACAAATGTCTTTTTCTAAAATCCTAGATTCCTTTTTTTTAAAAAGGGGAAGGGGTGATTCTAATAATTTATCAAAAACACATATCTATCACCCCTCTCTTGTCATACTTTTTGAGGTCAATAGGTTGTACCTATCTACGACCAATGAGACATCTACGGTCTCCGATGTACTATCCTACCATTCTCGACATTTAATTTTTTCAACTCCTCTTTCTACTGTTCGACTACTTTATACTTCTATTGCCACTATGTTTTCCTTCGACATAATTGCACAGGCTTCAACATATTGGATGGTCTATCTGCTTGTAACAACCTTACTCTCCAGAAAACACAAGAGAAAGCAATGACAAGATAGATCCCACGACAACCCTTCCCAGTGAGATCCATATCCACCAACCATTTCTCCAAGTTCTTGGTGGCCAAAGTGTTTTTTAGTGACGAATATTCACCTTTTGGCGAATTATGGGAATTAACTTTGTGAAAATTGGCAAATTGTGCTCGATACGTGGTGGCCCAAATTGCCTAATTTTAACACGGTAATAGGTCAATAAACTTTCCAATCGCCATTAAGATTTTTCTGTTTGACTTGGTTTACCAATATATTCATCTTTAACCAGTCTGACATGGTTCTTGTAACAACCTCTTAATTGGCCAATGGTTATTAATTTTGAATTTAACGAGTCAGCACAGTTCGCCCAAAAAAATTTACATTGCGTGGATGACCATTATATTTGTCGAGATTGTTATATTGACTAGGACCTATTTTGCCAACCATTTGTTAATTCCTACAATGTGCGTTGAACAGGTCGACACATTTTTCGCCACACTTAAATCAAGATGTTAATGTATTTTGAAAAGCTCGCGAATTCACAAAAAATGGAAATTTGAATCATGGATTGATATAAATTGAAATTAGTTAATCAAAAGTTTGAAAGCTTGAACACAATTTTAGATTTGTTGCAGTCTTTTCGTGTCCCATTACAAAATTTTGGAGGGCCAGATTTACAAATTACAATCTTGCAATAGTAAACAAATGATTCAACATTTCAGAGAAAGTGTAAAGGACCAAGGCAAGCAATTATTTGTTCACACTTCACAATATTTCTATTAATTTTAATTCCTAGAATCCCAGTGACTAGTGAGTAGAAAGAGGTCAAGATGTTAGACAAGGGTGACTATCCTGAGTATCCTCAAGCTGGTGAAGGGATTGAGATGGCAAGGGAGGTTGACACTCAGACTTCTCACAGTGGTGATAGAACTGAAGGCATTTCCATGTCAAACATGGACAAGACTGATACTCCTCAGGGAAGTGAAGGGATTGAAAATAAAAGGCAAAGCCTAGAAGTTCACAAGGCTAAGATTCCTTAGGGAAGAAAAAGGAAAATAAAAATGGAGCGAGAGTGGGAAATGACAATAAATTTTAAGGTTGATTGGGTAGAAAAGTACTGGTTCATTGAACCAGTCCAAAACAATGATGAACAACCAACAAAATGCAGGTGTAAGATTTGTACCTGGAAAACTAAAAAAGAGAAGAAGTTGTAGCTAAAGCTTTGACACTATAGAAAAACATATTGGTAAGGTTTATGAAAAATAGACCATAGACAAACAAGAAATATCAGTAGTGAGATGGAAATCAAAGGAAGAATGTCTTCATGTTAAGTATGTAATAGAGTATGAAGAGCATAACAAGACAATGATAGTAATTGCTAGTAGTGGAAATCCAACCAAGGTTGGGTTTAAATATGCAGCCAATGAAGAAAACTTGACAAAGACAGTTCAAATGAGTGTCATTTTTCATATTATGTCCAAGGGTGTCCTATGAGAGACTTCTCAGAATATGGTAATTTATTATCTTTTTTGAGAGTTCCTCACTATCCTATGTCACATTGGTCAACAAATGCTAGATGGGAAATGGAAAATTATCTTTCTGAAGTGGAAAAGAAAAATTTATAGGAGGAAGTAAAACAGTCCAGATTCATTTCATTATCCACAGATGAAGTTACTGCAATAGATAACACTGCTTGGGTTTGTATGCATGTGTATACAATAAAAGAATATGTCCTCCAAACTCATCTACTCTATGTTCGTAAAATGAGGGGGAATTCAACATAAAAAAACTTATATTTTGAAGTCAAGACATCTTTGAATGAAGTTGCTAGTATGGATGATTTGACAATTGGAAAGAAGTTAGTGTGTGTTGGAGTTGATGGAGATGCAGTAGTGCAAGGCCAAAGGAATGGTCTTTGTGCAAGATTACAAACTAGTATTGCACCTTACATGCTTGGCCCTTCAAATGAATTTAGCATATAAACTTGTAAGCGATTTTCCTACAGTGTCAAAAGTTGAATATCTAGTTTGCGAGCTATACTCTTACTTCTACAGAAGTTCTAAACATTTTACAGAATTTAAGATTTTTTCAGAGGGAGTAACTCCAAGAAAAAAGCTTCTCAAGGATGTTGAGATGAGATGGATCTCTTTGCATGGACCAGTAGAACGAGCTCTAACATAATATCAATCCTTGAATAGACTAATATATGGGCAACGCCTCACAGTAGACAAAGCTCCTGATCTGTTACATAACTTAAGTGATATAGAGACTCTATTAACTTTAGCCAGTCTTCTCCCTATGTTGGATTTAATGAACAAACTTTTTAATAAATCCCAAGAAAGAACAATGTATATCCATGAGTGTAGCAGTTTACGTAGAATGACATGCATTTCCTTGGATGCTTTGTATTCAAATATGACAACACTTCAAAGCCCAAGTCTTTTCAAGTGGTAGATAATTATAGATTTGAATCATGCTGAGAATTTTTTATAACTTAATGCAAAAAATGATTTATGTGTTTTTGTAAAAGGATATGAAATACCAATGCACCAATCTAAGACGGGCAAGTGAGGTAGGCTACTTCTAGTTAAAAAAGAAGATTTTGACAGGATTGTTAAATCTATTAGTGATAATTTGAAGTCAATTTCCTACCAAATTCTAACTGAGATTTGTGAAAGATTCCCTCAAGAAGAAATGATTGAATCCATGGTTGTGTGTTTCCTCATTTTTAGAAAAAAATGTTAGAGATAAACAAATTGATGCACATATATCTTTCATAAAAAAAAATGATGAATTGGTGAGAGATTTTTCAAAACATGCATATTGCAATGAACAACCAATTGAAGGAATTTTAGATTCAGCTAATCTTAAAAATAATGTAGACAATTTGCATCATGTATGAAATTGCAGTTGAAAATTTGGAGAATCCATTTGAAGCTAGTGCAATAACCGGGCTTTGGAAAAGCATAGAGCAGAGTGAAATATTGTGTGACTCAATATCAGAATATTTTAAACTTGTTGATTTATGTCAAACAATGATATTGGGGTCGGTGGAAAATGAAAGAGTTTTTCAGTGCATTGGGATTTTTGAAATCAAAGATCAGAAACAAACTAGAAAAAAATTTGGAAACTTGCTTGAGGTTGTTTGTAACTCAGTACAATATTAGAGATTTTCCTTATGTTAGGGCATTAGCAATTTGGAATTCCATGTGTGAAAGACGAGGGCTTTGCAAAAGTTCAAAACCTGGTGGTGCTATTGCTAGTTTTGAGACAAACGATGGATCTCGGTCCCAGACTCAGAATGAAGATGAAGAATTTTTTGATTTTGAATACTCGACTCAGAATAAAGAGGAACCTTTTACAACTAGTCAATTTCAGGAGTTGGATTCCATATGGGATTTAGAAGGGCTAGACTCCTCACTGAGTTAGTGAAGTGATTTAGCATACAGTAACCAGTTGATATGTATTTATACAAAATCACAGTCTACAGATACTTCATATACTGTAATTCTTGAATCTTGACTCATAATAATAATTACATTTACAATTTACAAATCTATTTTTCATGATTTTTGTAATTTGAAGTATAATGTATAATGTTCATGTTACTGTATTGAAATTTGAAGTATAAGGGCGAGGCTAAATTCAAAACTTGAGTTTTTTGTGTTTCTAAATTTGTAAATAACACATATAACACTATTTGAAAAAGGATCTTCTCATTTGCATTAATTTCTAAAATGGTACAATTAAGTATTTACAATTCATAACTTTTCTAAAAGTATATTCGTAATTACAAAAGTTAGCCCTTGAGAGGAAAAGCCTACATATCCTAATTGTTATAGTATCTAGAAGATCATTTCATAACGGATTCCATTGGAATCCAAAAGGTGACAATCAGTCGATGCGAAATACAATTGTAGAAGATAAAGGGATCACTGTTAATTTTAAGAAATACATCAAATTTCTTGTGATGATTCAAATTTTCATATTCTCTTCTTCATCATTTTCTCAAATCTCTATAGAATAATTGAATGACTCATGACATCCTCTTGATTCTCCTCGACGATATCCAAATTTGGTTGGAGAATAGGTTGTGGATTCTCATTTGATGATCCCTCAGTTAATGGAAGACCCATTCTCTCATCCAAAATTAGAAAGCATCATGTGTTTAGTGTTGTTACTACTTACTTGTACTATTCTTGTTTCCACTACTGAGAGTATATAAAGAAATTAATGACCAACTTATCGGCCACATTAAGTTTTGAAGGAATGTTTCACGTAAGGTGACTTGGCTCCGAAAAGAAAAATAATGAATATTGATGAATCACAACTCATATCCTGTACAAATTATCCTTTTTAATGTCTAATCAAAATCTTGGCCTAGATTATGTACTAGTGAATAATTTAAACTGTTGATAAGTCTCATTAATGTTCCTAATTGTGCTTCACTGTCGCGAAGTTACATAGACTACTAGTGTGACCTTGAAACCCCCATATCCTAGCTATGATTTTAATTGCCGAAGTCACACCAACTACTAGCTTAACCATGTGCATAACTTCATGACCTTGCTCTTTAACCGTGGGCCTAAGTTCCTAACCTTGCGAAGTCACGCTAACTTTCAGCCAAGTCGTTTCGTATCTTCGTGACCTTCATCTGAGACCTCAGACCGCCAACATAGCGGCCAAAGTCATGCTTACTGGAAGACCCATTCTCTCATCCAAAATTAGAAAATGTCTTGTGTTCACTGTTGTTACTTGTACTATTCCAGTTTCCACTACCGAGAGTATATAAAGAAATTAATCACCAACTTGGAAGCCGCATTAAATTTTGAAGGAATGTTTCACGTATGGTGACTTGGTTTTGAAAAGAAAAATAATAAATATTGATGAATCATAGCTCATATCCTGTACAAATTATCCTTTTTAATGTCTAATCAAAATTTTGGCTTGGATTATGTACTAGTGAATAATTTAAAATTGTTGATAAGTCTCATTAATGTCCCTAATTGCACTTCACTGTTGTGAAGTTACGCAGACTACCAACGTGACCTCGGAACCCCCATATCCTAGCTATGATTTTAACTGCCAAAGTCACGCCAACCACTAGCTTAACCATATGCGTAACTTTACGATCTTCATCTCAAACCGCCAACATAACCGCCGAAGTCACGCATACTGTCAAATTGACCTTTGTGTATCTTCGTAGCCTTCAAATCCAAACTACAAACATAACCGCTGAAGTCACGCACACCGTCAACTTGACCATTACGTATCTTTGTAACCGTCAACATTGACCCTCCTTTTAGCATGCTGAAGCTACAGACATCGTGACTATCACCAGTCACCACAAATTGACCTAAGCTTTGCGTATCTTTGTGGCCTTCAACTCCAAACTGCCAACATAACCATCAAAGTCACATACACCGTCAAACTGACCATTGCGTATCTTCATAACAGTCAACATCAACCCTCATTTTAGCTTGTCGAAGCTACGCAAACTGTCACCACAAACTGGTCTGACCTTTGCGTATCTTCGTGGCCTTCAACTCTGAATCACCAACATAACTGCCAAAGTCACACACATCGTCAACGAGACCATTGCGTATCTTTGTAACCATCAATGTCAACCCTCGTTTTAGCCTGTCAAAGCTACGCAAACTGTCACCACAAACTAGTCATCAAAAAACTTGTCAGCAAATGCCACGTGGCACCCAACTTGTCTTTGTCTGCTTCTAGGTGCACTAAAGTCAATGATTGACTCCACATCAGCGAGCACTGACATATAAAAGCACAAATGTAGCACTACACGTCGCCAATGTGGGATATGTCATTTGTGCTATTTGCATATATATATATATATATATATATATATATATATATATATATATATATATATATATATATATATATATATATATATATATATATATATATATATATATATATATATATATATATATATATATATATATATATATATATATATATATATATATATATATGACTTCTTTACTTGAACTTCTGTTGATGTTCCTACTTCTGTGAGACTGAACCTGATCCAAAAATAATTGTTTTTGCCTTTCCATGGTCAAGTTTTGGTCTCATTCCTATGTTTTGAATATAATATTATTGTCTAAGTCTTTTGATGTTTTTAACTCATAATTCACCTACAAAATTATTGTTATACTATAAATATTGTTTTTTGTTCGCCAATATATATTTTTGTAGTTTAAAAAAAAACACAATTCACCCAAAATTTTCACATAGTTTCAGAGAGCATGAATGATTCACCAATTGAGATTATTATTTTTTCTTTGTAAACTAAAGTTTTTTGCCAATAAAATTAATATTTTCCTTGGTAGTTTTACAATTTTTGCTAGTATTTTACACCTTTTTTGAAGGGGGGGGGGTTCATAAATATTACTCTGTTGGTGGTAGAGTTTTTATAAAAAATGACAAACCTTATCGCTGCCAATGTGGGATATTATAAACTAGCCCCTGTGGGTCTACATATGCAAGCACACTGCTTTTTTTGTGTGTTTTGCATGTCTTTTGTCCCACATTGGTGGTGGGATAAACTTCACATTAAACTATGGAAAACAATAATTATCCAAGTGATAGTGGCTTAAACTAGAAAAAGATGTACATGATTTTGTTAAAAATGTACAAATTACCAAATACATAGTACTCTCATACATGTTCATGTTCATGAGATTCAACAATTCACTTCCCCTTGGTCATTGTTCTTGGAGACTAAAGTATGTGACCAAAATTACCCCCTATTATTTGTATGGTCACACATTTATCATAACTATTATAATAATATCATACAAAATGAATAGAATTGATCCCTTTTAAATCTACTATGATTGTCAACATTTTTATTTTTTAATAGAAACCATAATTTGAAGTTTGATTTGCCTCCATCTCTTATTACTAATAATGGAAAATCTTTCAAAACTTGGAAGTGGAGAAATCTATATATTAGTTGAAGATTTAATAAAACTTTTATTTGTTTTTTATTAATTTAAGTGGTAAACAACGATTATGAACCCTTTATAAAGCTTTCCAAAAGGCTAGATGATACAAGCATATATGCCATAGGCCATTGAAAAATGGTACAAAATGAGAAAGAGGAACAATTACAACCAACCTACCAAACAAGACAAGAAATAAAAAAGAGAGTAGGGTCCACTCATATCGCACTTAGATAATCCCAATTTAGGAGGGAGTTGATCTATCACCCACAAGACAAGCATGAGATTGTGACTTGTAAGGAAGAATAAGAAAGACCTTGAACGTCCTCTTATGAAAACAATCCAAGTGATATTGTTATTCAAATTTTATTACAAGGAGTGGAGAAACCCCCAAAGAGGGAACATTAGCACACAAAGTGGGAAATTTGATAACGTAAATTATGTGGGGATTCACCCACAAGGAATTCATTAGAATGAGAAGAACACTAACAAGGTTATGAAGTTGAAGGTAGGTCAATTTTCAAAAGGAGGAAAAGATGTTCCACCATTGATTTTGAGTGTATTAGAGACACACTAGAAGCAAGAAACATCTCATCATCCTAAGAGGAGTCATTTGAAAAATAATCTAGACCATGGATAATTAAGTAGACATTAGCAATATCCTTAAACCACTTAGTAGAGCACTTGTGATGTAAGAGAGTACAATTCTTAGCCAAATGATCAATGGAGAAGCACTCATAAAGTTTGATGGGGAGGTCCTCATAATCAAGAGGCTAAGTCCAAGGTATGTATCCAACCATCAAAGCCACATCTCTATGAAAGGTATGTAAGTACCCACCAAAACATGACAAATGCAAAGCACAACAATAATGTAGAATCACCAATTTTCAAGAAGTGACTAACAAAGTTACCAATGGCCTCATAACAAGAAGGTACACAAAATCATAGAGGGAGGTTCGAAAGTCTAACTCACACCAGATAAAATTTCTCTTTGTTTTTTATATTAACAAGAGCCAAAAATAAGGGGGCTGAGCCATAACAAAGAAAGGCCTACCAAATATTGGCACGCACTAGAATGAAAGATGAAGAGAACATCACACAATATAGCAGTAGAATCAAGGAAGTTGTTAGTGCCATTAGAGGTGTTGGTGGATCATTGACTAATGAAGAAGTGGTAAGTAAGATCTTGATAACTCTTTCTTCTAAGTATGCTATTAGAGTATCTGCAATTCAAGAATTGAGATCTATACCGAACAATGTTGTTACTCTTGAAGTCCTAATCAGTAAGTTAACTACATTTGAGTTAAGCAATTATGATAATTGTCTACCTACCATTGAGATTGCCTTCAAGTCATCTGTGAGCATTGGAACATCAAGAAGAGAAAGAGAAAATCACAGTAACTCACATGGAAATGAATATGTCAGTGAAGAGAAAGAACAAGAAGAATTGGAAGCGCTGCTGGCTAACCGACTACCTAGAGGCAAAGGTAAGTTACCATTGAAATGTTTCAATTGTAATAAGATTGGACATATTGCATCTAGATGTCCTGACAATGACATGAATGATAAGAATGATAAAAGAGACAACCGACACCAAAGATTCAAATATTTTAAAGACAAAGCTAAGAAATCTTGCTACCTAGCTAAGGATGGTGTAACTGGTGATGAATCTAATGATACCGAAGAAGGATATGAAGTTGTCTTTGTTGCAGTACAAGAAGACTCGGATGAAGAAACATATGAAGATGAAAAAGCACTTGTTTCTCATGTAAGTAAACGAGACCCTTGGATTATTGATAGTGGTTGTTCACATCATATGACTGGTGATATTGACAAGTTCGAGAACCTACAAGAGTATGATGGAGGATTCGTCAGATTTGACAATGATGCTCCATATCTTGTGGAAGGTAAGGGATCCATTGTGTTAAATGAGAAGATGAAATATAATGATGCATATTGGGTTAGAGGACTAAACTATAATCTGTTGAGTGTTTCTCAACTGAACAATATTGGCCACCGATTAGAATTTAAGAATAGAAAAGTTAAAATCTATGGTGCTGATGGAGATCCAATTGGAACTGGAGGACAATCAAGAGGTAATTTATTTTATCTTGATACTGATGCAAAGAGTTGCTTGTTTGTTAAAACTGAAGATGTATGGTTATGACATAAGACACTGTGTCATGTGAATTTTGATAACTTGATCAAAGCAAGTAAGAAGAGTAGAGTCAGAGAATTACCGAAATTAAGAAAACTTGATAAAGCTATGTGCAAATAATGTCAGATTGGTAAGATGACCAAGTCAAGTTTTCTAAGAAAATCTTATTCTACAAATGGTATTTTGGACTTGGTTTACACTGACCTTTGTGGTCCTATGAAAGTTCAAAGCTATTATGGAGATCGGTACTTTATTTTGTTTGTTGATGATTATTCAAGAATGATGTTTGTTATGTTTCTAAAAGAGAAATATGATGCATTTCAAATATTGAAGTGGTATAAGGCAAGACTTGAGAAGGAAACAGACAAACAACTAAAGTGTTTGAGATCTGATAGAGGAGGTGAATTTATCTATGATGAATTTACTATCTTTTGCAATGTGCATAGAATTAAAAGACAAGTGTCTGCACCAAGGACTCCACAACAGAATGGGATAGCTAAGAGAAGGAATAGATCTATTTTTGATTGTGCTAGAACTTTATTGATTGAAAAAAAGGTTACACAAACATTCTGGAGAGAAGCCATAAGTACTTTGGTTTATACACTCAACTGAGTACAATTGAAAAAAGGTACAAACAAGACACCTTATGAACTATGGTTTGGACACACCAAATGTAAGTTACTTAAATTTTTTTGGAAGTAGGTGTTATATATGAAATATTTTAGAAATGGAAAGTTTGACTTCAAAGGAGATGAAGGTACATTCTTTGGTTACTCATCAAAGAGAAAAGCATATAAATGTTTGGTCAAGGATACTAACAAAATTGTTGAAAGTGGAAATGTAAGAATTGATGAATTTGCAGAAAAGAATGAAGAGGATAGAAAAAAGTAACCTAAGGACTATAATAGATTTGTTTATGTACAAGATGGTAATTCGGTTGATACAACTGAGCAGCAACAAGAAGAAAACAATGAGCAAGATGAGCCTCCACCAAGAGATGAAAACACTGATGAACATTCTATCGAACCTGTATTAGCAAAGTATGTGAGAAGACACCACTCACCGAGAAAAATTATTGATGACAAGAATGCAAGAGTCCTAACAAGAAGTAAGTTGAAAGATAACACATGTTTGATTTTTGAATTTGAGCTAAGATTAGTAAAAGATGCACTAGAGAATGAAGATAGGATGAATGCAATGAAAGAAGAAATATATCAGATTGAAAAGAACAACACATGGTCATTGGTACCGAGAGCTAAGGACAAGAATATGATTGGAACAAAGTGGATTTTCATAAATAAACTCAATAAGAAAGGAGATGTGATAAGAAACAAAGCAAGATTAGTCTGCATTTCTGAATGGAATTCATGAAGAAGTCTATATTGAACAACCTGATGGATTTGCTAACAAAAGCAATAAGAATATGGTCTGAAAACTTTATAAAGCTTTATATGGAATGAAGCAGGCACCCTGAGCATGGTATGAAATACTACACTCTTAATTAAGATTGGATTTGAAAGGACTAGTGATAACAACAATTTATACTTGAAATGTGATAGTTCTGATGAAATTATGATTGCTGAGATATTTATTGATGACATTATATTTGGTGGTAATGAGATAATGTCTAAAAAAAATTTGAGATGTCTATGATAGGAGAGATTAAATTCTTTATTAAACTTCAAATTCAACAAGTGAAGGATGGGATCTATATCACTCAATCTAAACATATCAAGGAGATCCTAAAAACATTCAATATGGAAGACTCAAAACCAGTTGGAACACTGATGGCTACTGGTTGTAAATTGTCAAAAGAAGATGACACTAAGGAAGTGAATGATACACTTTATCGATCTATGATTGGTAAGCTACAATATGTTGTACATAGTAGACCTAACATTGCACATTCTATTGGTATTGTTGCAAGGTTTTTTGCAAACCCAAAGGAGACACATTTGTCTGTAGTTAAGAGGATATTCAAATATTTGAAAGGGACTGAAGATTTCGGTCTTCTATACACAAGAAGAGGAAATTTTGATCTTAAGGTATATACAAATGCTGATTGGGCAGGAAATATTGATGACAAGAAAATAACTAGTGGCTGAGCTTTCTTTTTAGGAGAAAGATTGGTGACATGGTTAAGCAAGAAACAGAGCTGTATTTCACAATCTGTTGTTGAAGTTGAGTATGTGGCAGCAACTATGAATTGTTATAACATTGTATGGATCAAACAACTACTGGAATGTATGCATGAAGAGATTATTGATCCTATTACAATTTATTGTGATAATACCAGTTCTATTAACATATCAAAGAACCATGTGATGCATTCAAAGACAAAACATATATCTATTAGGTATCACTACATGAGAAAGCAAGTACATGATAAGTATGTGACATTGTAGTATGTGAATTCTAAAAAACAGATAGCTGACATATTAACTAAACCATTACCAAATGATGCTTTTGAATATCTCCAAGGTAAGTTAGGGGTTCTTCCCCTATCCAATGTTCATTAAGAAAATATGCATGTTGCATCAATTCAGGAACTCAATAGAATATCTATCTTGTGAGTTGATGCTAGTGTTCACTCTTTAGGTGAAGCTTGAAGGTGTGAAGGATGTTTATGACTGTAATAGAAAATCTATACACTTGAGGTATAATATGAGAAGTTTATTTTTCTTTGGCATTGTTTTTGATTAGAGGAAAACAGGTTTTGAAGGGGCCCCGAAACCCTTTACAAGATGGTCAAAAAATATTTTCAATAAAGAACTCAAAGATAGTACAGATCAAGACCACATTGAGGGTTTTGCAACAGGCTCCCTCAACCTGGACCAAACAAAAAACCAGCAGCCCAGAAGCTTCCAGCGGACATCAAATATAATTCCTTCCCGCATAGGTCCAGCTGTCCGCGTAGAAAAGCCCAAGAAATGTCAATTCTTCCCCTTCTGGGAGCGAAGGGACATATCAAAAGAGAGCTGAAGATTCGAGTTTTTATTTTTTCCTTTCACAGAAGTCCACCCATCTTCCGCTTTCTTAGCCATATCCTGCCAAGAAGACGAATCAAGAACCGAAGCACCCACAATCAGAGAGACACGAGAGAGTCCCAGGATAAGGCCTGAAGAATCCAAAGGAGTAGCGTCATTAGCTACCAATCTAGAGTGATCCTGTGGAGCTATATTAGAAAGAGGAACATAGGCCTCACTTCCAACAAAACCCCGGACAACAAAGTTCGAACAATGAGGCAATCCATGGATGGGATCAGCACCCGAGGGAGAGCCAACTTCTGGCCCTGGAGGCACAAAGGCCTCTGTAGTCTCCTGAGAAGAAGAAACAACCTGAGAAAAGCTTCTGGCAGCCGAGTCTTTCACAACAAAGAAGTGTTGGGAGGAGGCCCCCTTCCACCAAGAAGCAGGTTTTTTGACCTTTTCCAATCCACATTGATCCACTAAGTGACCAATTTTAAAACATCGTCTACATCTAAAGGGGAGTCCTTCATAATCCAAATATTGGATCCAGGATCCTTTGGGGTGCATCAACTTAATCTTTTCCAGAAGACCCTTGGAATAATCCAAATCAACCAGTATCCTTGCATAAGTGGAATGAAGAATGTCTTCAGATTCCTCATCAATCATCAGAAAATCCCCAAGAGCTTCACCCATAGCCTTGAGCAGAGAACCTACCCAAAAATGAAGAGGAAGGTTGGGAAGCCTTACCTAGGTAGGAATCTTGGAGAAAGTCTCAGAAGAGGCGTCAAGTTAAGGATGCCAAGGCTTCATCATGAGCATGAACCGGTCATCCCAACTAAAGAAGTTATCGCAGAGAATCAAGTTCCCATTAGAAATATTCTCAAACTTGGCTATGAAGAAATCCCTTGTCAAAGGGAAAATGTGCACAGAATCTGAGATTATCGGATCCCACAGGCGCGTGATCCAGGCATGCAGCTCAGAGAGACTAGGCTAGAAGCCCTTGAATCTACAGATTAAACCATGCCTTGAGAAGATAAAGGATGCTTCTTCTATGTCTTTCACAACCTCATCATCCAAAGAGAGGATTAGAGGGTTAGAGACACAGAGAGGGACAACGCCCCTGTGTTCGGAGGCCAGAGAAGGATGGGAGGCAGCTGATAAGCATTGAGAGGAGCTCCCAAGAACATATTCAACGACCCCAGCTTGCAACAAGGAGCCCGATGCCCGAACACCACCAGAAGGAGGAGTCTGGGTAGGAGCATCCTTCGCACCCCCATTCGAGACTAGAGAAATGCCGAAGGAAGGAAGCTTGCTACCAGCAGCAACGTTGACGACGAGCTCTGCAACGGGAGGCATGGAAGCAGAAGCAGCGGCGGTGACAACATTAGTAGAGGCCGAAGAGGGAGCCCTAAAAGCGACGACAGAGCCTTTCATGGCATTGTTGTCAAAGAGGGAGAAGAATAAAAGAATGAGATGAGTATATCAGGGAGAAGAACATAATATCAAAAGGAGAGATGAATAAGTCAATTCATGTAAGAGGGAGATTGATGCAGGAGCATCCTGGGTGTAAGAGCAATCTTGCATCACCCAAAAAAATATTTTTGTTTTTATATTCAATAAGGGTTATTTTGCGCAGAGCTGCTATTTATGGAAAGTTACTATTTTTGGTAATTTTCGTATGTGCTCAGAATGATCTGATTTCTTTCTTGGAGGTTCATTTTGGTCATATAAGTCTGCCAGTAAAGTTTCATTGCCAGATCAAGTGTATATTGGAAGATATTGAGGATTTTCGGTATTGGCAGCAGGGTACAGAAACTTTGAACTCAATTTTGAAGGCTTTAGAGGCCCCGAATGAGGTCAAAAATTTGGGTGATGGGCACTTACATGGGTCAAGCCTGTAGAGCGCTTCGTGGCGTTTCCGAAATGGGGTTATAATAGCCGATCGGGTCAACTGGTGATGACTTATGGTCTTTGGAAGTTGGGCCACCTGAAATGGCAGAAAATAATTTTCTTCAAAATTTTTGTTCGGGTTTCAAAGGTTATCTTGAGCCGACTATGATGTAATAAAATGTAAAATAAAATAATTCTAAGTTTGGTCGGCCTTATTGGCTAAAATTCTGGAACCTTCCCAGGCGATGGAAAATTGCCTATATAAGGAAGGCTGTATTATTGTCTTAAGCAGTTCAGAATAGTTCTGGGTAGTAGATCGGGGTATTGATTTGAGGCTTTGTCCTACAGAATATTGTAAGGAATGCCCATGTAGCTTTGCATATTGTAATTCTGAAAGTTTGTAATTCCACATTTGTGGAGATAATAAGAAGCCAATTTTCTGTTCTTGCATATTATTGTTGTTGTTTCTCTATTTCTGTTATGTGTTTGTGGTATTAAGGGGAGCACCCTTCATCAAGTGGTATCAGAGCAGGAGTTCTTGAGTGTGTAAATAGATCGCCGACTGTGAGGCAGTTTGCACCAAGACCGTGGTTAGGGTTTCAGCGCGCATCACGAAAATGCCTCCATGAAGAGAACGTGGCGGAAGACCTGGTGTTGTGACACCTGAGGTTAGAGAGCTGCAGAGACAAGTGCGAGCATTGCAAGAAGAGATTCGCAGAAGAATGAATCTTAATGTCAAAGACGAAAGTGAGGATGAAGCCGAAGAAGAATATCAAGAATGAGAAGCTGAAATTGTGAACCAGGAGGAAGAAAGACTTTTTCAGGCGATTTCCAAGATTGGGAAAAGACCTAAGATTGAGGTTCTCACATTTTCTAGAAATCTTAACCCAGAGAAATTGATCGACTGGATCAATGAATGTGAAGAATATTTTGAGTATGAAGATGTTGAGGATCCTGATAGGGTCAAATTTGCGAAGGCCAGACTGAAAGGTCATGTGAAGATATGGTGGCAAGAGATTCAGTTGGAGCGAAATAGAAGGGGAAAGGAGAAAATCACGAGATGGGATCAGATGGTGGATAAATTGAAGCGACAGTTCATTCCTGTTGATTATGAGCTTGACCTACTGAAGAAAATGCAGAGTTTGAAGCAAGCAAGAAGATCTGTTCAGGAGTATACAGATGAGTTCTATCGACTTCTCATTAGAACAGGCCATGCAGAAGCTGATAAGGAGAAAGTTGCCTGATACCTTAATGGGTTAAGGCCAAGCATTCAGGAGGAGCTGAATCTGGTTCGAATGAACAGTATTGAAGAGGCATACCAATTTGCCCTAAAAGTAGAGGAAAAGCTGAACAAGAAGTTTTGAGAGCAGACAAAATGGAAGACGTCGCGGTGGACGATCTGGTGGACGGTCATATGGTGGCCAAAATGAAGATCCGAAAAAGAAGGATGAGGCCAGTAGCAGTCAGAATCAGCGAGGAAATAATTCCAATCGCTTCCAGGATCAGAATAATAGAGATCAGAGAGGAAGAGGACAAGGATCTAGAAGAGGTGGCTTCCGTGGAACATGTTTTCACTGTGGAGAAGAAGGTCATAGGGCATTTGAATGTCCTCAGCGCCAAGGCAGAATAGACAGGAGAAATGAAGGCCAGGCCAGAGTTGCACATGTAGATGAAGATGTTAGATCGTCAAATTCTGAAGATGCTGAAAGAGGAGAAACGCTAATTAACAGAAGAGTCTTGCTGAGTGGTGAGAATGAACCTGAACAAAGGAGGAGCCTGTTTCGCACCAGGTGCAAGTGTGAAGGTAAATGTTGTGATGTGATTATTGATAGTGGAAGCACTGACAATTTAGTGTCAGAAGAGATGGTGACAAAGTTGAAGCTCAAGAGACAGAAACACCCACGTCCATATCGGATTGCCTGGGTACAGGATGACCACAAGGTCATGGTCAATGAACAATGCCTGGTGAAGTTCAAGATTGGCGGATACCAAGATGAGGTATTGTGTGATATCATATTTATGGATGCATGTCATATGTTGTTGGGTAGACCGTGGCAGTTTGACAGATGTGCTGTACACGATGGTCGTGCGAATACCTATTCCCTGACAAAGGATGGAGTGCGACATAAGCTAAAGCCATTGAAGGAGACCAAAGAAAAGGTATGTGGTAATGCAAGAATAAAATTTGTTGATGGAAGAAAATTCTTAAATGGTATGAGGCATGAGCATGTGTGTTTTGCTTTAATTTCAAAAGTTGGTAAAGAAGAAGCAGAGGATGTACCTGTAGAGGTTGCAGAATTGTTGAATAAGTTTCAGGATATTGTATTTGATAATGTACCTGATGGATTACCACCAGTAAGGAAGATTAGTCATCAGATGGATTTGATTCCAGGAGCCAGTTTGCCAAACAAGGCAGCACACAGAATGACACCAGCAAAAAGTAAAGAGTTGAACAGACAAGTACACGAGTTATTGCAGAAAGGGTTGATTCAAGAGAGTCTGAGTCCCTGTGCTGTACCAACGGTATTAGCACCAAAGAAGAATGGAGAGTGGAGGATGTGTACAGATTCCAGAGCAATAAACAAGATCACAATCAAGTATAGGTTTCCATTGCCATGAATGGATGATATTATGGATTGTTTGAGTGGAGCTGTATATTTCTCAAAGATAGATCTGAAGAGTGGATATCACCAGATTCGGATTAGAGAAGGAGATGAATGGAAGACTGCCTTCAAGACAAAGGAAGGACTATATGAGTGGTTAGTCATGCCTTTTGGGCTAACCAATGCACCGAGCACTTTCATGCGGCTCATGAACGAGGTTCTGAAAGAATTTCTGGGTAAGTTTGTCATTGTTTACCTAGATGATATTTTGATTTTTAGCAAGACATTGGAGGAACATATGGTGCATATTCGTATGGTGTTTGAGAAGTTGAGAGATGAGAAGTTGTTGATTAATTTGAAGAAGTGCAGTTTTGTGAAGAAAGAGTTAGTGTATTTGGGATTTGTAGTTTCAGCAGAAGGTCTAAAAATGGACCCAGAGAAGGTACAAGCTATCCTTGAATGGCCTACTCCAAGGAGTGCTACTGAGGTAAGATCTTTTCATGGTTTGGCTAGCTTTTACAGAAAGTTTATCAGAAATTTTAGCAGTATTTGTGGACCCTTGACTGAAACAATGAGAGGGGATAGAAAAGAGTTTAAGTGGACTAATGAGGCAGAAAAGAGTTTTCAATTGTTGAAACAAAAAGTTACAGAACAACCTGTTTTAGCACTTCCAGATTTTAATAAGGTGTTTCAAGTAGA
Organism: Chamaecyparis obtusa; assembly: GCA_027943335.1. Taxonomy (NCBI): domain Eukaryota; kingdom Viridiplantae; phylum Streptophyta; class Pinopsida; order Cupressales; family Cupressaceae; genus Chamaecyparis; species Chamaecyparis obtusa. The sequence goes on from BSBK01000762.1 coordinate 118,305, forward strand.
TTGTGATGCTAGTGGTACTGCAATAGGAGCTGTTATGAGCCAAGAAGGTAAACCTGTTGCTTATTTCAATGAGAAGTTAAATGATGCCAAGAGGAAATATTCTGTTTATGATCAAGAATTTTATGCTATAGTTCAGGCATTAAAGAAGTGGAGACATTATCTACTTCCTAAGGAGTTTGTTTTGTATACCGATCATCAAGCTTTGCAATATTTGAATAGTCAAGGAAAATTGAATCAAAGGCATTTGAAATGGGTTGAGTTTTTGCAAAGTTATACATTTGTTTTGAAACACAGGAGTGGAAAGTCTAACAGGGTTGCAGATGCTCTTAGCAGAAGGCAACTATTGCTGACAAAGATGCAAATTGAGGTGGTTGGGTTCAAGGAACTCAAGAATTTATATCCAGAGGATCCTGATTTTGGTGAAGCTTGGAAAGCTTGTACAAAACCTATTACTCTAGACAGGACGAAATGGTTGGATTTCATCATCCAGGATGATATGCTATTAAGAGGGAGTTAGTTGTGCATTCCACGAAGTTCTATGAGGGAGAATCTCATCAAGGAGAAGCATAGCGGAGGATTGGCTGGACATTTTGGTCGTGATAAAACCTTTGGTTTGGTTAGTGATAATTATTATTGGCCACAGTTGCAGCAAGATGTGAAGAAGTTTGTACAGAGTTGCAGAGTATGTCAGATGGCGAAATGAGTGAAGCAGAATACAGGGTTGTATCAGCCATTACCTATACCAGAGAAGCCTTGGGAGGATATCAGTATGGACTTTGTTCTTGGTTTACCAAAGACACAGCGGGGACATGATTCAATTTTTGTGGTGGTTGACAGATTTTCAAAGATGACACATTTCATTCCCTGCAAGAAGACTAATGATGCTGTTCATGTAGCAGAATTGTTTTTCAGAGAAGTAGTGAGACTTCATGGTTTGCCAAAGACCATAGTTTCAGATCGGGACACTAAGTTTGTTGGATATTTCTGGCGTACATTGTGGAAGAAGTTGAAGACAGATTTGAAGTTCAGTTTATCACATCATCCACAGACTGATGGACAGACAGAGGTGGTGAATAGAAGTTTGAGAAATTTGCTGAGATGTTTGGTTGGAGATAAGCCAACAGGATGGGATTTGATTTTACCACAGGCAGAATTTGCATACAATAATTCTGTCAATAGAAGCATTGGTAAATCACCATTCCAGATTGTATATGGAAGTAGTCCAAGAAATCCATCTGAATTGAGGAAGATAGATAAAGGAGAAATAAGTAGTGCTGAAGCTGAGGATTTTGCAGAACACTTGAAGAACATCCATGGGGAGGTGAGGAAGCATATTACCAAGATGAACGCACAGTACAAGGCTAAGGTAGATGAGAAAAGGAGGTATAAGGAATTTCAGGTTGGTGATGAAGTCATGGTTCATTTGCGGAAGGAGCAGTTTCCAGTTGGTACATATAACAAGCTAAAAATGAAGAAGTTTGGACCATGTAGGATACTGAAAAAACATGATTCAGGAAACGCATATGAGGTAGAATTGCCTACTGAGCTAAATATTTCACCAGTGTTTAACATTTCAGATTTGATAGAGTATCATGAAGGAGGTGTTGAAGATGAGATCACAGCAGCACAGTGGAGTATTCCAGCAACTAGTTCAGACACTAAGGAGATCGAAGATATACTGGACAGTCGTGTTGGTAGAAGCACAAGGAACAGGACATATGAAGAATATCTGGTCAAGTGGAAAGGATGACCTGTTGAAGATTCATCATGGCTGACAAAGGAGGAGGTTAGCCGTCTTGGTTTTCCTCTGCACACCTGAGTCGTGACAGGGTCACTTCTCAAATTACCCCAGGTGTCTGATGCAGGAGCATCCTGGGTGTAAGAGCAATCTTGCATCACCCAAAAAAATATTTCTATTTTTATATTCAATAAGGGTTATTTTGTGCAGAGCTGCTATTTATGGAAAGTTACTATTTTTGGTAATTTTTGTATGTGCTCAGAATGATCTGATTTCTTTCTTGGAGGTTCATTTTGGTCATATAAGTCTGCCAGTAAAGTTTCATTGCCAGATCAAGTGTATATTGAAAGATATTGAGAATTTTCGGTATTGGCAGCAGGGTACAGAAACTTTGAACTCAGTTTTGAAGGCTTTAGAGGCCCTGGATGAGGTCAAAAATTTGGGTGATGGGCACTTGCGCGGGTCAAACCTGTAGAGCACTTTGTGGCGTTTCCGAAATGGGGTTATAATAGCCGATCGGGTCAACTAGTGATGACTTATGGTCTTCGGAAGTTGGGCCACCTGAAATGGCAGAAAACAATTTTCTTCAAAAATTTTGTTCGGGTTTCAAAGGTTATCTTGAGCCGACTATGATGTAATAAAATGTAAAATAAAATAATTCTAAGTTTGGTCGGCCTTATTGGCTAAAATTCTGGAACCTTCCCAGGCGGTGGAAAATTGCCTATATAAGGAAGGCTGTATTATTGTCTTAAGCAGTTCAGAATAGTTCTGGGTAGTAGATCTGGGTATTGATTTGAGGCTTTGTCCTACAGAATATTGTAAGGAATGCCCATGTGGCTTTGCATATTGTAATTCTGAAAGTTTGTAATTTCACATTTGTGGAGATAATAAGAAGCCAATTTTCTGTTCTTGCATATTATTGTTGTTGTTTCTCTATTTCTGTTATGTGTTTGTGGTATTAAGGGGAGCACCCTTCATCAGAGATGTTTATTGAAAGATGGATAATAGTAATTGATGACAGATTATCATGAGCGAGATGAGTAAGAGAAAAATTACAGATGGAAGATCAAGATCAAGAAAGAAGAAGTTACTACTAAAAGGGAGTACAGTATATGAATCACAGTGAAGGATACCATCATCAATTGAACACTGAATTTGTTAGTGTTGTCATCAATGCCAAAGAGGGAGATTGTTACCATAACTAATAACAATGTTGAAGATTGATTATATGATGGAGCAAATGATGAAGACTGACCAAGATCAGAGGAATACATGATGATAGTAGAAAGGTTAGACTAGTTATTGTCTTATCATTGATGTCAAGCAATTGATTTCAGGTTTATATTACGTTATCATATCATTCAACAATGATATAAGATGAATGAGTTAAGGAGAAGAAGAAATGAGAAGTTGTGGAGTTGTAGAACTTAAATGGGCAACTGATACGGATCGGACAATGATTAGATTATGTTGATATAATTATTTTCTACCTAACATTTGATTATGTTAAGTCGGTAAAGCATGGTGATGAAGATTTGACAATTTGGTAAGTTAAATGGTTTTGGCTACCGAGAAGGAAATGTCACTCGGTAAGGTAAAGGAAAAAGGAAATGTCAATCGGTAAAGAAAAAGGAACTCAAGACACCAGACAACAAGAAAAGGTTTAGGCACCGAGTAATGTAACCATAATTCAAGTGAAGAACACCAGGTAAGGAAAATATATTAAACAAGGATGGAATTGACATTTAATGATTAGCTATGATGAGTTGGATGATCATGATGACGAGGAGAGTTAGTTACAAGAGATCTACAGTTATGAAAATTCAAGGTGAAGATTTACGGCAAGATCTAAGCGGCAAAAATAGATGGAACAAGTTCCTAAAAAAGTTCAAGTTCCTAGGTAAAAAGGAAATGTGTTACCGAAATCCAGATTCAAGGTATAATGAATTGAACAGTTAATATTGATTAAAGGAAAACGTAATAGATGAGATTAAGAAGCAAAAAGTTTTCTATATAAAGGATGATCTTGTATGGACAAATAGCTGGCAAACTAAATAGTTGAAGAGTTATCGACTGTTGCAGTGAAGAAGGAACAAAGAGATTCCGAGTGGGAAAAGAAGGATTTGATGAAGTGATGATGCTAGTGGATAATGAAGAATTGAAGTGAGGATTGAAGAGCGAACACAGATCTGATTGAGCAAAGATAGTTGTAAATCTACAGGTCAATTTTATTACTGTTGCTTACTAGCATTTGTAACAGAGAAATCTCTTAACATAGTAGACCTAACAGTCTTATTGTAAAATCCTTGAAAAAGGTGACATTCAAAAGAGGTTTTATATCCCTCTAACAGGGCCACTCCTAACAGGGTGAAGATCCTAACAGATATAAGGTAAATCCCTTAACTGTGTCACACCTAACAGTGTACATTGTAATCTTTAACCATATTGGCTCTTAACTGAGCGTACTTCAGAAGAGTATTTTCTTAGTGGGTGAAAATTCCCACAGTAGTTTTTCCCAAAGCTTGGTTTCCACATTAAATATTAGTGTTACATGTTGTGAATGATTTGTGTGAACGATTTACTGAATGTTATAGTTTATTTACTATTGTCAGTAAATAGTGAACTGTGTTTCTACCAAGCTACTACCGCGTTAATCAAAGAAAAGTTTTTAAGGTATTATGGGATAAAGGATTACTGATTCACCCCCCCCCCCCTCCGTAATCCAACAGAGCAAGACATGAATCAACCACGAAAGCATGGACGAGATTTGGAGCAGGGGCTTCGCCAAGATTATCCGCAAGGGTTTCAACTTCATCAACAATCTGTGAATCCTCAGAGGACTTAGAAAGAGAGTCAGTAGCTTGTACTGTCAGGTGTTCATTACTTGTAGCCTTCCACCAAGTAGCAAAACCTTTATAGTGAAGAAGAGCGCAATTGGTAGCCATGTGAATAGCAGAGAAGCAATGTTGACAAAGGAAAGGAAGGCCCTCGTAACCTGACGCTTGGGTCCATGTCCTATCCCCAACCATGAGCACCACGTCACCATGAAGCGATAGAAACATCCATATCAACCAAAACACAAGCAAAAGTAGTATGGCCCAAGAATGTCGTGGGTACGTCCACCTTTAGGAACTGGCCAAGGGAGTTCCCAATGGCTTCAAAGTAGGACATCTCTCATAAATGGAGTGGGAGATTAGGAAGATGAACCCACACTGAACGCACATTGACTGGTTCAGTGAGAGAGTTGAAAGAGACTGTCCAAGGTTTGACAGAAATGGAATGATCTCCCCAAATCCATAACTTTTTCAAAATCAGATCATGATCTTCAGAAGAAGAAAATGATGCAATAAAAAATCCCTTAGCACATGGATATAGCTTAATATCACCTGAGACAAGAGGTTGCCAAGAGCTGGAAATCCAACCATGCAAGTCTGGGAGAGAGGGCCAAATGCCTGCAAAATTACTAATCAAACAATGATGTTGGTAGAACTCAACATTTTCCACTACTTCAGGGCCATAGACAACCACATGTGACATCTTGGCACAAGCAATGGGACGAGCTTTCACCTTAGGAGGAATGGTAGCATAAGGTTTAGCAGCAAGATAACTCTTTCCACCAGCAGGTAGTATTTTTTTGAGGGGGTAACCCTCCAATGACAACACAAGAAGTAGAAGGTCCACCAACAAAGTGAGGACTTGGAATAGTCTCATCTTGGGTGAGGACAAGACCCATAGACCTGGTAGCCAACAAATGCACACCAAGTGGAATGCTAGTTGAGACATGCCTTTCCCCAACACCCAAAGACTAGTCACACACTATAGAGACAGGGCCCGACATGACATGCAAGGGAGATGCCCTAGTAACATCTCCAACACACACCAACAAGGTAGCATCAGTACCATCCAAAGTCACACCTGATGATCCAGGAGGGGGGACGTCAACCTCCACATTGGCATGACAGGGTAGACAAATGGACTCGTCAGCACAAACAACAACAGGAAGCATAATCCCAACAGATTGTCTAGCTCCAACGTACCTTGAATGGTCAACAACACAAGTATCCACAAGCCCAAGCCCAAGCATAGGAACTTGCAAACCAAATGATAGAGAGTTTGAAATCGCCATTGAGCGGGAAGAGTCATTGAGTGGCATCATGAGCAAATTACTTCCACACCACAAAAAATATTCCAGGAATAAAATTTCTCTTTGTTATATTACCCACAATGTGATGGATAAGCGAAATCTAGAACTAAAATAATTGAGAAAAAATTATGAAAAGAGAGGGAAAACATGGTACCAATCAACATACACAACTTGTATCTACCTTGTGCACGATTTCCACCATTATCTACACTCCCTTAAGCACACTTCTTATTCTTTGTTTCTCATACTAAAGCGATTTTGTCTCTTGAGTAAGAGATTCCATCATTTTATGTATCCCTCTAAGACATTATCCATAATGATACACGTGGGGAATCCTGAATACAATAAAAAATAATAATAGAAAAGCAATATTTACATGGAGCAGATAATTTGAGATTTTATTGGTAAAAAATAAAGAAAACATACAATAAGCATATGATAGGAGGGGATCTAGAGATTAGTTAATTGAATCTATGAAAAAATAATAAAAAATCCAAATGTAAGAGATAAATTATAACCTAATTCATTAGGATCATTTATCATTACTTCTAGGAATGATGCAAGAATTTTCAACTTGTCTACCATAGATGGAAAATCATTGAAAGATCCATTTAATATCATGTATTTGTGATGCTACTATGTCTAAGAGTTGCAAATTTTTAGATGATATACAATTTCAAATGGCTACAAGCTTCAAATGATTTATCGTTTTTAGTTTGTAGATGGTCTAAAGTTTCAACAAATTATCATTTCAAAGGGTTGCAATGTAAATGCCTTGTGTTTTACAAAAATATTAGTTTCACTACTACATGGGGAAAATTGAAATATTTTGCATGATCTAAAGGTCAATAAGCTTTGTTCTCTTTTCTCTCATTTACATGCCATCATTGCGATATCTTTGAAATTAGTTGAACTCATCTTCACATACTCCATGCATTTTCATGTTTATACCCTACAAGATATGATTCATGTTGGTGCTTTGATGCTTACATTTAATATGCAATCTCTTTATAATTACATGCACGTTTATCTTTTATTTTGGTTGTTTCTTTTCCTTTACCAATAGGGGCAACATTGGAGGCATCTTCTTTCTATGTGCCTAAATAAATACATCCAAATGTCTTAATGATTCCTTGTCACCTAGTATTTCTTTTATGCTTATATCATGATTATTGGTTTTACATGATCATATTTTTCTCCTCTCCTCAAATTCATGCATCCCTTTGATGCAACTAATTAGAGAGGGTCATCATATCAATGACACTCTTTGATTAGTATGATTACAATGATTACCTCACAGTTACAATGGCTCATGTCATGTCCAATAAATATCATTTACTTTTGGTAGGCTTCAATCATGCTCAATGAATATCAATTTCTTTTTGTAGGATCCCATTATGCCTAACAATTTTTTTTTGAATGCTCATTTTAAGTGATACTCTTTGGAGCTCCCATCTCATTTTTAATGTTTTGCTCAATGGTATTTTCAACAAGTAGTTGTTAACACATAACTAAAATGTTTTTCAAATGTTGCTCAAGGAAATTTTTGCTTATTGGTTTCATCATAGAGAAATCAATACAAGGAGCATGCATAGTATCATTGTATCCATATCCTTTATATGATTGCTTAATATTTACTTTCATGTTGACTACTTATTTAAAATACATATTCATAATGATTTTGCTTATTTACTTTCATGTTGACTACTTATTTAAAACACATATTAACAATGATACATGCATGCAAGGAAAAGCCAATGCAAAATGTAATGGAGAAAAAGTGCATACTTTGCACTTTTCCCTCGATTTTAGACCCACATTAACATATTTTCTCAAATGCAATAATAGTGCATAAGTCATGTTTTTTTTTATTTTAAAAATGGTAACCTAAACCTAACTTGATCCTATGAATAATACCCTCTAGCTTCCAAACAATAGGAGCTAAGAGATTCCCCTTACTAGAACTTGTATCCATATTGGATTGGCCCTACTATTCTAAGGGGTTAAATGTTGTTGAACTCCTAAACAATGACATTTACCTCACCTTCCATAGAAATTTAGGACCCCTCTTTATAATAGCAGGAATCAACTTGCTAGCCCTCCTCCATTATAGTTGGTAAGAGTTATAGTTCTGCCACATGAACACCCACCTCGTAGAGTAGTAGGGCCCAATTCCCATCCCACCCAAATTATCTGGTTGATTATTGCTCTCTTTCCATTGCATACCACTTAGAATAGTAGGGAACTAAGTGTTCCTCGATATATCTTTTGAGGGCAGATAGCGAAGGTCTAAGCTAAGAAAGATTCTATACATAACATGCCAACCACCCATCCATAGTGCCTACCATTAGGCACATTTCCTTAGATCAATATTTGGCTTACCCTCTATGGGCCCTTAAAATAGTAGGGCATGATTGATGTTTCTCTTGCTCGATTCGAGGCCTTCTCATGCACTCGAATGAATAAACCTTCTCTTCCCCTCCCTAACCCCTTAAAATAGTAGGGAGGTTGAGTTATCTCAAGCCCAATAAGAGTTTGTTGGTTTGAGTGATCACCCTACCATCTTAGAAGGGGTTCAAGAGGTGAAGTCCAATTGGAAAGGGTGATCCAACGAAGGTAAAGTTGATCCCTACTATTCTTGTGGGGATGCTTCACACCTTTCCAAGGACCAGTCTCATTACATTTTATCTAAATATTTTCTAAGTCAAATCTATGACACAAAAATGATCCCTTGATTTCTAGATTAAAATTTTATCTTGTTGCAAGCCAACCCCCTTCCAACCATTTGCCATTTGCCAACTTGAGTGTGAAATGTTCAAACATGTACATTGAAATATCATATAAAAGGAAAAACCACAATTCATTATAACCATCAAAATGTTAGATCGAAGGGCTTAAGGAATAAGTTAATGACATCAAAATTTACATATAGAATTTACATGACATGAGCATGACTAGACATATTATATGATTACTTTGCATGCCTTCAATGATTTTATAACTAAAGAGAGAATACTGTCATATTGCAAGATCCTCAAGGTGTTTGTGAACACTACTAATTTTTGCAAATTGAGTTTAAACCCCTAAGACAACTAGTTTCTAGTTGATCAAAAGCGTAAAGAACATTTTTGTGGATAGATGTCAAATTTGTAAGTATGAAGATCACTTTTATACTGAAGATATGATTTAGAGTGAGGCACAATAATTTTTTTGGCTTCACAAATGTCTCAAACTTTAAATACAAGATATTCTCTCATCCAAAATTCTACATCAAGTCTTACAACAAAATGCCTTAATCCTCTTCATTGAATTTAATGCTTATTGTAAACATATTTCTATAACATAATCCATCCAAATCATAATGTCGACTTAATTTAATTATTATAATTAATCAAGTCACCTCGTATTATTTCTATAAAAAGCTTTTATTTTACTTCCAATAATTATATTATTAATTTTAAAATCTATCAAATTGTTGTTCAATCCCCACTATACATTTAAATTCAGATGCCTCCTATTGAGTGAGATATTTAGAGCAGATTGCTACTAGTACTTAATTAATATTCCTTTTTCCAACATCTTTACTTTACCCATTAAAATTGATCAAAACTCAGTGTAACTTCAATTCCATTAAGCCATGTTTGGTTGCTAGAATTAGAAAATGCTGAATTTGATCAAATGCTGGAAATGGTCAAATCATGGATTTGATATTTCAATTTTTCATTTTCAAAATATAGTTTGGACCGTTTGGTTGACCCGGAATATGAGCAAGAAGATGCATTTCCACTGTTTGGTTCCACATTTTGAAACTGGAATTGGAATTTGAGTGTCAGCCACTATGCAAGAAGGTGTGGATCCAGAGCGATTGAGGTCTGAAATGAGGTCGGTCACATGAGATTCCATGTTCGAGGCGATAGAAAGAAGGCGTCTAGAAGGAAGTATAACAAATTGATAGCTGCAAGACCTGCAAGCAGCCGGTAAAAGTAATCCAGTCTGGACTTATTCAGGTTCTGACCAGAAAGCTGCTCACATAATTGTCGATCCCCGTGTTGAAGAAAAAAAGTGCACCCGCCACACTCATGTTTTCCGGGAACTGACTGTACAAAAACTCGATTGCTTCTGCCAATCCGGCCATGGAATACTGCGGAACCAAAAAGAAGGCCGACATGGAAATCGCAGCCTTGGGCTTATCTATAAATCTGTGGCTCAATGCCACATTCCACCGCTTTGTCTCAAATATCGCTGCCAACGCCATGGATAAGATGCGCATGCATAATCCCATCCCGATTCTCTGCAACAAGGTTATCCCGTAACTACCCTTGCTCATTCGTCTCGTGAATGGGACGATAACTGTCATAGAATGGTAAGAATAAAGTGAGCACTAGCATTGTGAAGATTCCAAATGAACCCGCAGGGACTTTGAAGGTCTTGCCCAGGTGCCTGTCCATTGTTTGTGCTTGCAATACAGAGAAAGTGTTGAGCTGAGCGAAGCAGATGAATATGTTTATTCCAGATAGCCAAATGGGTGCTATTCTTATCATCGACTTTATCTCTTCCACTTGCTGAAGGCTGCAGTCTCCATGGATCTATCGCTGATCCGTCTGATTTCAAGTCTTGTTCTGTTCTTAATGCTGCTTTGTTTAGAAACCTGAATATCACAATAGATGCGCTCCGTTAGGCATGGATTGGATCGCGCAAAGACTCAAGCCTCAGTGATCAACACTGCCAATGCAGTAGCTGTTGGAATTTTATGCCACGGTCTGTTGTTCGTTGCCCGCACAAAAGCTTTCCAAAGGTTGGGGAAAATGATGCAAATGTTTTAAATTTGTTTGCACATGGACCCAAAATGGTTTCAAAATGGGGATTAAAAAATTGGGGATTAAAAAAATGGGAATTCAGCCCTCAAATTCCAATTCCACCTTTTCAAGAGGAAGATGTATATGCTGATTTTGGGTCAAAATGAGCATATACGTCTCCCTCTTCCAATTTTGTTTTGCACTACCAAACTGACGATTTGACAAATTCGGAATTAGTTTATGCCAATTCCAGATCAATTCCCGCAAATTTCACCCAATGAAATACCAGTTAATTTCTATCATGTTTCATCACACACCATAAACAAACCTCTTCTGAAAGGTAATAAAGATTATTAACAATTTGTCAGAACAAGCTCAAGTTGTAAATCCTCAGGGCTTTCAAGGTGGTCGACCGTGTTCAATTCCCCTCGTTTGCTGCTGAGATTGCCCTGAATCATGGCATCTGAGCTGACTTTAAACGCTCCACAACGCAAATATATCCCCCCCCAAAAAAAAATTACATACAATTAAGTTCAAATTATCATAAAATAAATTCACATCCTAAAAAGTTGTAACACTCATACTCAATAACTTAAAGCAACCATAAAACAAGAGCTCCAGTGCAACAAGTCCTCAAAAGATAGCTTCTATTGTGCGTTGACATTGGAAAATTGACGAGTACAAAATATTTTGATCAACATAGTTAACAGAGTTAGTGCAATATGAGACAATTGCAACCCCTCTAGCAAGAGGAGGCTTCAGTTATAAGCTTACAGGAGAGTAAAATTTAAAAATCATAATAATTTACACAAATAGCTAAACATCAGTGAGCTCATTTAAGCTCTTTTTAGGCATAATGATAAGAACACTACAAAAGGCGCACGTATGGAAAAAGATTAGTCTACCCATGCACATTACCCAACTTGGACCAAGAGGATTTAGGTTTTAGACTGCGGTTATTGAGGTTGTAGGCTACAGTAGCACACAAACATGGATGAATATTTACTTCATATTATTTTCTCCTTAACCAATCTAATTACTTACACGCATATCATGTGCACAGATAGCAGAACAAACAGTGAAAGGCTAATACACAGTTTGCACAAGTTAACAATTTTTTAAAATTTGATTGTGAATGCTTTTGACTGGAGCTATGAACCAGTGGGGCCACAACGGGGGACCCAATCCCCAAGATCAGGCTGAGGCAATTAACACCTCCCCAATTGGCATCTGCCGGTTCCTTTCTTCTTCCTCTTCGCCCTCCTTTTCCCTTCCTTTCTTCATCTTCCTTCTCTCCATTCTCTTCTTTCTCTCCGGCCTCCCTCACTATCCTTCCTCCAACTCTTCTTCACTGGCCACGTCACCCCCTTCTCCTGTTGCCGTTGTCCATCCTCCATCAAACGCCTACTCTCTCTGACCTAACTTCGCCAAGCATCGGCCTGGGTGAGATTCGAACCAAGGACGCAGTATTAACACTGTGCTTGCAACTACTGTTGCACTGCGGGGCCAACCCCTTGCACAGGTTAACATTGTTACAATACATCTGTCTAACAATATTATCTTCCAGTTTCCCTCAAACAAATCACACAATTAACAACAGTAAAACACCACTTAAAAAGATCAGACAAAAAATTCACAGTTCATAGCCAATCATCAAGATTCAGTAATATGCAATTTCATTAGTGGTTCCAGCATAAAGGATTGCAAAACAAATCATTGCCGCTAATAGTTTAATCAGCAGAATTGTCTGAATCTCAATACTTGATCCAGTTATGCAGCCCGTTATGTTGTCTAGAAGACCTTACAAAACCCAGATTGGGTCTCTGTGATAGTGCAAACCTCCAGGAAACAGAATTCCCCTATCGACTACCTGCTTTGCTATTGTTGATAGACACACAGGAAAGTAGAAATGGCACCTGGGACAATCAATACCGTTTGGATCACAAAGCTCGAGTATGCTGGTAGATGGCCCACTGGAAGCTCAATCTTACAGGAAAATATTGTTCTTAAATTGCTGATGGTCAACCCTGCCTGGAAATAAAAAATAATTGAGCCAATTTTCCACTCCAAGCGACCCTTCAAATGCTAAGGCATACCTTATTTTCAAAAGAAAAATATTACATACTAAATATATCAAAGAAAGACTGCAATCGTTCAGAGTTTTGACATTCTGCTAAAAATCAACCCTTAAGAGATGAAGTCTTACTTTGTATGTAAAGAGAAGATGCAGAAATACACCCAGATACAGTTTACTCTGTATTTTAGGACAAAAATACATTAATACTGCCATACAGCCATCTAACTAGGAAACAGACATTTTGGCATAGCATTGACGATACCAGAAACAAGTGCTGACTGCTATATGCCACCCACCCAGCACGCATAAAATATATCTACTCATAATGAACATCAATTTAAAATATAATAACAAGCACAAAAGAAATGTCAGTTTATTCTAATGCAACAACTTTTCCAAACGCTAAAACAAAGGCTGAAAAATCATACATATTAGACAACTATTAACTGTGAGCACCAAGAGAACAGAAAATGGAAGACCAGAACATTACAAAGGATAAAGAAATTTTACCAAACGATGCAGGTGAACTGGTGACTGGATGGTGCATAACTTGCATAAAAGAATGTCAATGCCATTTGAAAACATGTTATTTGAACTCTCTGGTCTGCTGGAAGCAATTTGATGTATGTCCACACCTTGTGCCAATGCTACCATGCAAGAGAAAACCCAGCTGCATATACTAACATGTGGCCTGTGTGAAAAAGCAGAAAATATTAGGAAACTGGTACACACTATTGTATCCAATCTTTCAATGAAGTTACCAATAAGGACTGGCAACAAAGGAGTAATTGATATGCAAAACAGTTTGAGAAATATGAAACAATCCATTGCTGAATAATTATGAAGAGCATACCTGACCATGGGGGCTTGTCCTTTTACGCACTGTATCCAACAACATCAACCTACTCAATGGACACAATCTACAAAGCCTTAAAATGCTGTATACAACTGCTCTTCGATGCCAGTCAAGTGCCAGGAAAAGAAAGAGGCTTCATTCCTTCCATTCCCATCACATTTTCCCTTTTAGGGATTTTGTTGATTGATATCATTGCAACTACCATAGTAGAGATGTATGCTGCTTGCCACACAACACCCAATATGTCTAAATTCCAGCCAGCCTCACAGACATATATGTATGCAACACACAAGAAAAAAACCTTAGAAAAGCCATGCAATTTTTTCCTTGCCCTCCCCCCATTTGGATGACTTAGTTTTGGAAATTTTACAGAAATGAAAACTAGCATCTTCAACTAGGAAAAAACGCCAGCGTCCAACCGCAGCCAGAACAGTCTTTTTATTTTCAATGCATGTAAAAAATAGAGATAAGAAAAACCTTAGCAACACTGCTCATTTTCCTATGCAACAATATTGTCATTTCGTTCACATGAAAACATTAGTTCCCACTTATTGGCAGGGGCTAATAAACACTTCCACCAATACCATAAGAAAAGGAACTCAACATGCTTTTTGTACTAACATGCAGATCATGTGCCTTGCCTGTGCGAAAAAGAAGAAAATATTAGGAAACCGGTAGACACTATTGTATCCAATCTTTCAATAAAGTTACCAATATGGACTGGCAACAAAGGAGTTATTGATATGCAAAACAGTTTAAGAAATATAAAACAATCCATTGCTGAATAAGTATAAAGAGTGCACCTGACCATGGGGGTCTGTCCTCTTACACACTGTATCCAACAACGTCAATCTACTCAATGGATGCAATCTACAAAGCCTTACAGTGCTGTATAGAAGTGCTCTTCAATGCCGGTCAAGTACCAGGAAGAGAAAGAGGCTTCATTCCTTCCATTCCCATCACATTTTCCCTTGTTCGGGATTCTGTTAGATGATATCATTGCAACTACCAAGTAGATATGTATGCTGCTTGCTACACAACACCCAATATGTCTAAACCCCAGCCAGCCTCACAGACATATATGTACACAACATGCAAGAAAGAACCTTAGAAAAGCCATTCAATTTTTTCCTCACCTTCCCCCCATTTGGATGACTTAGTTTGGAGATTTTACAGAAATGAAAAGCATCTTCGACTAGGAAAAAATAGCCAGCATCCAACCAGGAGCCAGAAAAGTCTTTTTATTTTCCATGCATGTAAACAACAGAGATAAGAAAAATCTTAGCAACACTGCTCATTTTCCAATGCAACAATATTGCCATTTCATTCACATGAAAACATTAGTCCCCACTTATCGGCGGGGGTTAATAAACACTTCCACCAATATCATAAGAAAAGGAATTCAACGGTAACTTTTAATCACAACACATAATGTTCCATTTTTATCCCCCTCAAAGGTATTATTGCTTCAAATTTCTGTGCAGGCGGGCCCAAGATATTCAGAGAGAGTAGACTGCAAAGGAGGCTGCCAAATCTCTAAGCTAAAGAACTTGGAGAGGTGCCACCACTTGAGAAATATTGGAAGCTTTTATTGCCAAATGGAAGCAGCATGCAATTCTAAACATTTTACATAATAATTATCTGTAAGATTTCTCTGTAGCTTTCAAAAAGATTCTCAAATTCTGTTCTGAGCAGTGTAATCTTAATTTTCTATGGGGGCCATTTTACTTGCTATTGTTTTCCAGAAATGTCCCAGCAGCACCCTCCCCTTAAAATTATAAGATACATTCCATGTGACCATTAGATTAAACAGTTATACTTATATTTCATCATTTTGAATAGATGCTAACATATCTTTTTTAAATTAGTTTTTGAAAATAAATACAGACCAAAGCCCTGTAGCTCAATTGGTTGAACGCGGTGAGGATGATGGTATGTTCCTTGAATTTATCATCAAATAAAGTTCAAATACATTGTAGGTACAATACACAAGGGACAAGACCGAGATCATCCCCCACGCAACTTTGGCAGAATGGATAGCCCAGTCCTTCTTTCTCAGTCTAAAAGGTATCAGCATAGGCTCATGCTCTCATATCAAGTAGAAAAACAATTTATGGGTGATATGAAACCTTCCAACCAAAAATATGGTATACTTGAAAATGTTTTGCTTTACCCATCACCCCACTAAAACAATAGAGCCCTAATGAACACAGTTTCTACACCTAGCCATTAATCAAATTTAGGAATCCTTTTACTCTTATACCAAGGTCAAAATTGTATCTCTTTGAAATATAAGATCATAAGATTAAACAAATTCCAAAGCTAGATATACTTCTACATGGCTTCAGGAGGGGCTGTAGGTTTGGAACAACTGCTTAAAAGTTATTTTGCTGTGCAATAGGACTGAAGAAATATTAAGTGAAAATTTTATTGAATAGCAACCAAAATTGCCTTAAACACAATATGATTTAGAAGATATTAAAACTTGTTTTGCATATATGAATGAAAAACGTAAATATCTTAAAGAGCGTGGGCCAGTAGCATTAGTACAATAATCAACAACCCAAATATCTACAAAAAGATAGAATCATTCACACAACTAAAATGAGAAATAACAAACATATCAAACTGACTAATATCTCCGCAAAACATGTGGAAGAAAAAATATTCACACATGCATAACAATGGATATTTAATTGCAAATCAATCACTTAAGTTGCAAAAGTTTAAAAACCTATTATAATTAAGCATAGGTTAACAATAACCTAAGAACCATACAATATTGTTGCGTCGAGCTAACCAAGACACAAATCCCCCAATTAAACAAAAGTTAAACTGCCTATTCATCTTAGAAAAGCTTAGTTGCCAATTTGGATACGGATGTGAGAATTGGGTGCATAGATGCGTGAATTTTTTTGAGGGGAGTTTTGGATGCATTTATATATATATGCAAAGAAATGCAAGAAATATACAAAATTATATCATTTGATAGTATGATTCTTCACCATTGATCAAGATATTTGATAGTTCACAAAAATTCAAATTGAAATAACTAATTAGCCATATCATATATGTCTATGTTCATGATTCCAATGCAAATCAAAAAATCATTACAATTACAAAATCAAAATATAGTTCATGATTCAATGTTCATCAATCCGAATCAGAATCATATGGATTCGCAAAAATATCCTCATCATCTCTAACTCCTCCAACTGCTGCAAGTTCGAAATCATTTGAACCAAGAATGACTCCACTTGTGCTAGATGAACCATGTGTCATGATGTTATCACCATCATCATCCATGATTGTAGTAAGATCTTGAATCGTTGCATCCAAGTTCGCACGCTCAGGTTTTACATCCCAAAGCTTGGCTGCCCCTTCCTTGTAGTGATCCTCCTTACGTGACAAAAGACGCAAGTTGGTATGAATGTAAACCAAGTCTTCAACTTTTTTTGAGCCCAATTGGTTATGCTTCACTGAGTGGACAAAGGAGTATGTACTCCAATTCCGTTCAGCCGCAGAAGAACTTGCAACTTGGACAATGTTCACAAAATTAGCGTAAAACATAAAAATGAAAAGCAAATTAAAGAATTGTAGAATACAAGTGGTAAACAAAAAAAACTTACTTGTGAGAGGATCTTGATTGCAAGAGGTTGTAGATTCTTAAATGGTTGACCATAGAGGTACCACCATGTGATAGCTCCCATGTTGACGTCAATTTGGTCCTTTATTGCAATTGGACTAAGTTTTACTCCCGAAGCAAAATAAGCCAAATTCTAGACTAACTTTTTTGTGCATTTCATCATCTAGGAAAAGTCTAGCAAAAGCTTTGTAGAACCCATTAGCAACTTCTTCATCCACATATGATGCTACTCTATTTGGCATAACAAGTATGTCCTTGCTATAGTACCTTGGAGATAAGGCATATGAAAGGTGCAGTGGGGTAGTCATCTTTTCCCAATGATGAAGAATGATTGTTTCCAGCTGATTGGATAAGACTTTACATTGTGTGGCGTCTTTCTCATGTTTTTGTATGGAAAGTTTTACCTTCTCAACCATTGTGTCCATGCCATCATAGACATCCCCCAAACAAGGCTGATTTGTATCAACAAAGCAAAGCATAGTCATGACAAGATCCATGAAATCTAATACAAATTGCACAAGAGCCCACCAACTATCCTCCAAGATCAATGCCTTGACCTTTTGGGCCCTCTCTAAATTCGAAGTCTTCCATATACCCCATTGGCTAGAAATAACCATTTGGCTTAATGCACCTTGCACCTTGACAAGTTGTCTCATAACAATAGTATGAGAGGCAAATCGGGTTTCAGCCACCTAACAAGTTAATAACAATATGTCAATAAATATTAAGAAAAGTTATATACAATTTGATAATGGAAAATGACATAAAATTTATTCAAATTAAATAAATAAATTAAATTTAATAATTACAATTTACCTTCAACAACTCCAATTTGGAGAATGATGTAGATATCGATTGCTACATGTGACAGTTTGTCACAAACATCTGTATCTCCTCCCCCTCTTGGTAAATTTGCTTCACCCAATCTATTTTAGTGTCAATTTGTTGCATGACCAAGTTTAGGGAGTGTATGGTGCATGGTGTCCAAAAAATATGGTCATACCGGCTCTCAATCAAAGCACCTACACCCCTACAAATTTTGGCATTGTCTGTAATCACTTGGACCACATTCTCACTACCCACCATCTCTATGTCCTCAATGAGAATTCTGAAAATGAAATGTGAATCTTTCACTTCCCCTTCACAATCAACTGCCTTCAAAAACATTGCCCCTTGGGGGACACTGCAATCACATTAATCAATGGTCAATTTTTTGTATCCTTCCATCCATCAGAAACAATAGAAACACCCAAAGCTTTCCAAGATTTTCTAATTGGTTGAATAGCTCTCTCTACACAAGTCTTCTCTTTTTGCAATAGAGTGGTACACACATTTTTATACCCGGGACTTGTGTAATCAGCCGGTGCTTTATTGATGGCTGCCACCATTTCCTTCCGATATGGTGATCTCGCCAAGTTGAAAGGAAGACCATTGGCGTAGAGGCAATGTGCAATGGCTTGATCAACAAGCTCTCTTGCCTCCATTTTAAATGTGGTGTCCAATGGACCTCTTTTGAGGACAATATTTTCTACTTCTTCCTCTTCCTCTTCCTCTCCGATACAGGTACTTGCAAGAATGGATGTTTTGATCTTTTAACCAATTTATCAGCAACTTCTTGTTCTCTTACAAATGAAGCTATTTGTACATTAGACAACCTCTTCCCACCAATGCCTTTGCACATTGCCATTCCTTGGCCATCAAGGCCCATAAAATGAAGTTTGACCAGGGAATACGAGCTATTGAATGGTTTTCCTTTGCTACTTTGACAATAATTACACTTCCAATCATATGAGCCACCTCTTGAAACCTGTGATATTCTTGTGGTATGTCTCCATAAAGGAGATCCTACATCAATTTTGAAACTATCGGCTCCTTGTCCTCCCACTGAACTTTGACTACCAGTGGCGGCCATTCTTGCACAATACAATCTAATTTCTTGCTATAGTAAGAAATTAAATAAATTTAAATCAGAAAAAAATTTAAAAACTATGAACATCAAGCATACAAGTACAAAAAATGATACAAAATCACTAAAATAGATAGATAAACTTGTTTCTTTATTTCTTAAAATAAAAATGAAAAAACCTTGAAAATTTTCTTCCCAAACTTGAAAAAATTCATCAAAATCTCAAAAAAAATTCATTAAAGGACTCAAGAATAGGATCAAATGCTTACCTTAGATGCTTAAAACTCCTTTGTGAAAGCTATCTCTCGCCGTATGAACGATCCTCTTCAAATATAATCACCTTGCCTTCAAAATACCAAAATGGAGACCAAATGAGAAGAGAGCCTAGCTACAAACAAAATGAGATGCAAAAGGATTGAATGGCCTCTTTTAAGGCCATTTTAGGGTTTAGGAGCAAAAAAAAGGAATTTAAAAAGTTATATTGCACATGTTACATTGTTTTTCACTGATTTTTTTTTTTAAAAAGCGTCAAAATGGACGTTGGGCCCGCTAATGCGCCAAGGTGCCCTATGGATGCCACTTGGAAGTGCATCTTGGGCGCCCAAATGCCTGAGGATGCATCGTTGGTGCATCTGCGAGCATCCAAGCGCCCAAGATGCGCTTTTGGGTGGTATCCATAGGGCACCCGACCCCGAATCCTCATTTGGGGGCATCTGTTTCCAGATCCAGCCCCAGGATGCCCGCATCGACTACTAAGTAGAAAAGACATGATCATGATTATAGATAGCCAATATGGAAAAACCTCAATGGAGCAACATAGTTTGCAAAGCAGTCCTGGGTTCAAATGACCAAAAGACATATCTAAGTGTCCAACCTTGGTAAAATATCACATTCAACTCACCTAATATAATGCAATAAAGTTCCCAAAGGAAAATTTTGTATTCAAATCCCCAAGGGATATTATTACAACATGTTCAATTCAGTAGAGATAATGCCAAGGAGCTTCCAAAAGAGAATTTCAAGTTCACACCCCTCCTCAGGGGTGTATGATAAAGCGTTGAACTTGAATTTGAACATCATACCACATCCAACCCATTAGAAATAAATCAATTGTACTGTGAAAGCAGAATTTTATGTTCAAAATGGATGGAAATACCACATCAATACACTGATGCAACATGCCAACAAAATTAATGTTGGAACACACGTCCATGATAAATTTTGACAAAACTCCCCTTAGTAAGGGAAACTAAAGCTAAGTTAATAAGAATGAATTTGAGTTAATTTGATTCACTACAAGGAGCATTTACCATCAAGGGAGCAGGGGTAGAGAATAAGCAATTACATCAACTGATATGGATTAGATTTAAAATCAATTTAGGATGACAACCACAACCATCAAAATATAATATGATAATGATCTTAGATAAGAATGATCTTGGTAAGGGAAACTAAAGCTAAGTCAACAAGAATGAATTTGAGTTAATTTGATTGCATTACAAGGACCATTTACCAACAAGGGAGCGGGGGCAGGGAATAAGCAATTACATCGACTGACATGGATTGGATTTAAAATCAATTTAGGATGACAACCACAACCATCAAAATTATAAGCTATGGAAGTTAAAAACATTTAGATTAAGAATATGAGCTAGGGGAAGGGACCTCAGCGCATTCCAATGGCTGTGATGGTAGTTGTTGATTTAATACTCCATTCTTGTTGATTTAATGTCCAATATTTTTTACAACATTGCACCAATAGTTATGACTTTAAAGTTGTTATTGCTGATGATGACTGTCATAATAGTACAAACAAATGAAAATCAATGAAGATAAAATATAATATAATATACTAATGATCTTGGTAAGGGAAACTAAAGCTAAGTCAATAAGAATGAATTTGAGTTAATTTGATTGCACTACAAGGAGCTTTTACCAACAAGGGAGTGGGGGCAGGGAATAAGCAATTCCATCAACTGACATGGATCAGATTTAAAATCAATTTAGGATGACAACCACATCAAAATTATAAGCTATGAAAGTTAAAAACATTTAGAGGAAGAGTATGAGCTAAGGGAAGGGACCTCAGCGATTTCCAAGGGCTGTGATAGTAGTTGTAGATTTAATAGTTAATACCCACTCATGTTGATTTAATGTCCAATATTTTGGACAACATTGCACCAATAGTTATGACGGTAAAGTTGTTATTGTCTAAGTTACCCAATTCTCCTCCTGGCCCTCAGGACCTGGCGAATTTCGAACTGGTCCTTGGTCCTGGTCCTAGTTCGCCTGTGGGTTCCACTTGGGTTCAAACCCAGGCAGGCTGGTTCCTCCACGCCGAACCTAAGTCGAACCATGGTCGAACCGGGGCAGACCCAGGCAGACCAAGTGCGAACCAGGTACAGTTCCACTAAGAAACATTCTATAATTTAGTGCATAAAACAATTATTACAGAATCTGAATAAGATCTTTAACATTACAAAACAGAACTTGCTGAAGTTCCGATATTTATTACATCAAATTAAACTAGCCCTCAAGATTTCTTCTAGTGAAATTTTTATATCCAATTGCTGATAATGACCCCTGCCTGATTAATTGGAAGCTCTTTGTAGTGATAAACCATATTTTAAACATTAAACAATATCTTCAATCAGTGAAGGGAGTTGCAAGCTACTTTTATAACATTTTTCAGGTAGGATGTTAATTACAAACAAACAAGCTCTCTGTTCAGTGAAAAAGCTGAGTTACCGGGTTCGCACCTTGGACCCTCGAACTGGGTCCAGGTGCGCACCAGGTCCGGGTCCTCATAATGGTTCGTGTCGGGTCCAGGCAGGGTCCGTACTTGGACTGGTGGGTCTGTCCGGGTCTGAACCACCACGGACCCATGCAGACCCACAGGTCCAAGTATGGACCCTGCCCAGACCCGACACAGACCCGGGGGTAGCTAGCACGGACCTGGGAGGACCGCCAAGGACCCGTGGCAATTAAGTGAAAGGGTGGGGCCAAAACACATTTTTTATTATTTTTATCAGCTGCAGAAAATCCTATAGATGATTTTTTCGATAATCCATTTGATGATTGATGAAAACTTTGATTATTGATGAACATTAAACATTGAATCATGTTACAACTTTCAAACTTTCATGAACTATATTTTAATTCAGTAATTCAATGTAATGATTTTCATTAGAATCGTGTTCTAATGTTTATCTTTGGCATTTGACATTGATCAATGATCAAGCATCATACTATGAAATGATTTAGTTATACTATGAAATGATTCAGTTTTACACTTCTGTATATTTCTCTTATTTTTTTGTATATATATATATATATACACGAACCCCTACGAACTATAATGAAAAAATAAAATTCCTCAAACCGACGAACCAGGTTCACGTCCCTGAACCCGAACTGGTAACTTAGTGAAAAAGTAAAAAGCATTTGAGGACTTGGAAAGGAAGAATGTTATTAGTGCAGCTGATCCCATTGGCATTGGCACTGTATGTGAATCAAATAATGCCTTTGATGAAGAAGAAGATGATCAAGATCTAGAAAATCCATTAGATGATTGAAACTTAGTATAAAGTTCCAATTGTTGAAACTGAATGTCAAAACAATGATAACTTGAACTCAATATTATTTTAATATTTTGATGTTGATAATAGATATGATGTAATGATTACAAGTTTATAGTGTTTTTATGATACTATGTGACATTCTAATCTTAATTCATGCTTCTAGGCTATATATATATATATATATAAAATTTACATGGTTTTGTACTAATGAACCCAAACCCCATTTTAAAATTTTGCCGTACCAGCGAACTGGATCTTCGAACCCAAACTTGAACCCAAACCCAAACCAACATCCTAGGTTATTGCTGATGATGACTGTCATAACAGTAAAAACAAATGAAGATCAATGACGATTAAAAATGGCAACAAAGGATATCAATGAAGACAGTAAAAACATGGTTACGAGCAGACCACATGATGCTAAGAATAGTGAGTCACTTTCATAGATGACAGCCAAGACGTTCATTAAGAGAACAAAATGTCATGAGATGAGCAGAGGTACATAGCACTGTCAATGAAGAGCAGACAAGTCAGTAGGGTTCATGGGCAAACAGTAGACATTCTCAATAAAAACATGAGAGATAATGCCAGGCAGCTTCCAAAAGAGAATTTCAAGTTCAAATCCCCAGGGAGTATGATAAAGCATGCAAATTGATCAGAATACCACATCCAACCCACTAGAGATTAATCAATTGAGCTTTGAAAGCAAAATTTTAGGTTCAAAACTTAAAACACCCAGGATCAAAATGAATGGAATACCACATCAATATACTTATGCAGCATGCCAAAAAAAATAATGTTGGAAAACACGTTCACAATAAATTTTGACAAAACTCCCCTTGGTAAGGGAAACTAAAGCCAAGTCTAATAATGAATTTGAGTTAATTTGACAGCAGTACAAGGAGCATTTACCAACAAGGAAGAGGGGGGAGGGAATAAGCAATTACATTGACTGATATGGATCAAATTAAAAATCAATTTAGGATGACAACCACAACCGTCAAAATATAATATACTAATGATCTTATATTGGACTAAAAGACTCCTAAACCACGACAGAAACCTGGAAGATAGCAACTGAATTCGGTGATGTCACATGCTTGCTTGATCACAGGATGTCAAAGAGCCTTAAAACTCAGTTAATTAGAAAAGTGTGGACATGTATCAATTCAAACAATTGATTCCCAAATTATATACAACAATTCAGGCTATTTTTACAACCATTTTGTTCTTCTTACCAGCAGAAAGAAGCAACATTTTATCATCAACAATGTCAACTTGTTCAATAATCTTTCCCTCACTTTCTACTCTTTCATTATTAAGGTAGAAACCTCCTTGTCTTATGAGACGCCGCACAGCTGCTTTGGTTTCAAGCAACCCTCCTTTCACAGACAAGTCCACCAGAGATGAGTTTAACACCTCATTATATGATAGCGACAATGAAGGAACATCATTGGAAATGGCTTCAATTGTTTTCCAATCCAAGTGTGTCTTCGAACCAGGTGCCAAAGCCTCTGTTGCCTTCTGTGCCTCCTGCAATCCCTCTTCCCCATGGACAAAACGAGTCACTTCCTCAGCAAGCCTCCGCTGAAGTGTATTGGGAACATACCCAGGTTTCCTCATATACTCTTCCAAATTAAAAATCTCCTCCATGGTCAGAAAGGTGAGCTTTTTCAAGAAAACGATGACATCAGCATCTGCAGTGCCAATAAAATGCTGGTAAAACTTATAAGGAGACAACATAGAAGGAGAAAGCCAGATGGCTCCCTCTTCTGACTTCCCAAACTTTGTCCCATCGTTCTTTAGAAGAAGAGGAAACGTCAACCCATAAGCCCCCTCTTGCTGAAGAACCTTTCTGATCAAGTCAGTACCTGCTTAGGAGAAATTTTGAACGGCTCATATCACCAAATGATCCCACTAAAGTCGACTATTTGAAAATGATGATTCACCTCAATTTTGAAATATCATAGCTCTTTAAATAAAAAAATCTAAAATCCTAGAAATTGTCAAACATAGGAGAAAACATTATATTGAAAAAAAATTGCCTTATTAAAAATGCACAATGTCTAATAAATTTCCCTTACCTGCAGTAATATTTCCCCACTGATCACTTCCACCAATCTGAACCGAAACTCCCTCATTCTTAAACAAGTGAAGAAAATCATATCCCTGCAGCAACTGATAGGAAAACTCCGTAAAGCTCATCCCTTCCTCTGAATTCAACCTCTTCTTCACACTCTCCTTGGCCATCATGGTACCCACTCTCGCATACTTCCCCACATCTCTGAGAAAATCTAGTACCTTGAACTCCTTCCACCAATCGTAATTGTTCATAACCAAAGCCCTCCGATTGCCCGACCATAGATTTTGATTTTGATTTTCCTGCACTAGAATTCTTTCAAGAATTGCTCTAATCCCATCGGAATTTCTCCTAATAGTTTCTTCGTCCAACACGGGCCTTTCAAAGCTTTTACCAGAGGGGTCCCCAACCCTGGCGGTAGCGCCCCCAACTAATGCCACGGGCACATGGCCGCACTTTTGGAACCACGTCAAGACAATTATGCCAAGCAAATTTCCCAAATGTAAGCTTTCAGCAGTTGGATCAAAACCACAGTAAACTTTTAAAGGCTTAGAATCAGGGTTTGAACAAGCTGACCTGAGATCTTGGTGGGTCATTGTTTCGATGAGCCCGCGTTCTTCCAGAAGCTCCACCACGTTTTGACTCTGCATTTGTACTGCGTAAGTATCGACGAGCGGGTTTATTTGGGCAGAAGCTTTTGTGCACAAGCTAGGATTATGATTTGTGTAAAACAGCGAAAATGGAGTCAATCTTTTAGGAATTTCACGGCTGAAGAGTCGGGGTTTAATGAAAGCAGCACGATGATGAAAGGCCAGGCAATGGCGTGAGGTAGTCATTATCGACATTGGTGTTATTCTGAACGCCATTGCTGCAGAAGGACGAGTTCACAATTCGAACCCAAGAGTTTGGAAATTTTTCAATTAAACGTATGCATCGATCTCAAGGTGGGACCTGGTAAAGGGCTTGCCATTTTTGCAGTAAGGGTTTTGTGGCACTAAAACCTCCCGCATGCGATAGGCCGCTTTATTTCCCATTTTATTTCTTGCAAGACGAATTTGTTGATAGTATTGGGGTTGGTTTTAATAATCTGATTAAGGATATCTTTATCTGTAAAAAGAAATTATAAGTTAAAAACATGTAGGGAAAGAATATGAATTATTGCTTATGTTTTAATTAGCTTCTACTCTTTTTTCACACAATTTCTTAATTGCTAACTTTAATTAACTTTAATTATTTTTAAAAAATGGTAGCTACAATTTTATCAATAAATTTTACATGTATTAATAGTTATTCACTTGTATCTTAATAATTAGGATTTTCGAGTGGTTATTGGAAGAGTTATTCAACTTGATTAGTATCTTTAGTGTACAACTACTAAGACATTTCTACATAAGTATGGGCAATTATTGAGGTAGTTACAATGCATTATTTTTAATTAAAATCAACAACAAAACAAGGGTGATATCCCTTACATAGCCACAACCCATAGGCATTAATAAAGATCAACAACACGCTAACAATAAAGGTGCTAGCTATTACAAGGATAGGCCATAAATGACACACTAGCTGAAAAGCTAGTAGCCCCACCTTAAGAGTGGGTAGACAGGTCACCCACAACATGGGGAGGAGAACAAGAGGCTCAAGAATATTTTTTCCTACATCCTTAAACAATTGTCCAAGTGATACTATCACTAGGATCCCCGCTACAGGGGGAGTAAGCGGTGAAACTCTATTTGAAAAACTATCAACACAAGGGGCAGAGTGCAGAGAAAGTTGTACATCGTCAATTGAAGATTGGAGCAAAGCAAGAGCACCGATGGAGAAGGGTCCACATTGTTAGAGGGGGTCGCACCAATAGTAGGAGGAGTAGGATCTATAGGGACTATAGAGGCCAAATCACGAGCATCATCCAAAATTTGTAGTAGGAGCTTCACCTGAAAGAGAGTTCTCATCATCCTATGATGTGTTGTCGGAGGAAGAATCAGAAGCCAGGACAACCAAATCTTTATCACTAGTGTCCTTCCATCAACAAGCAATGCCTTTATGCTACCAGAGAAAATAATCTATTGTTAGGTGACCAATAAAGAAGCACCAACAACATCAAAATTGGAAGCCCTCACAATCCACTGATTAAATCCATAGCCTATCGCCCACCATGAGAACTACATCTATAGGGAGAGGTGTGGAGATATCAATGTCAACCAAAATGTGTGTAGAGGTAGAGAGGCCCATGGTTGTCGTGGTGTCATCCACTTTTAGAAAATGGACAGTAGAGTTGTTGATGGTCTCAAAGCAAGAGTTCTCCCAAAATTGAAGGGGAAGATTGGGAAGTTGAACCCAACTAGACACACACTAAGTGGTTCAGTCAGAGGGTTGAAGGAGTCTATCCAAGGTTTGGTAAAGAGAGAATGATTCATCTAAGCCTGCAACTTTCTCATCACCAGATCTCATTCCTCTGAAGAAGGAAAAATGGCAATAAAAAATCCCTTAGCACAAGGGAAGAGCTCAATATTACTTGAAACCAAGGGTCTCCAACAATCCATACCCACAAGAGTAGGTTTGGTAGAGAAGGCCAGAAACCAAAAAATATGCAAACTAACCTGCAACACATTTTCAACCACGTCCAGGCCATAAACCACCAAGGAGGTCTTGGCACAAGCTAGAGGTTAAGATTTCATCCTAGGAGGAACAACAACAGTAGATCTAACAACTTTGGCAAAGCTTCGACCACCAACAAGAGGATTAATAGACCCAAGTTGCTCTGAAGAGTGTTCAAGTACAAAGCACCCTTTCCAACTAGCATCACCACACTTACTAGTGCCAAAACCAAGCACACCATTCACAGATACCAAAATCTTCTCAGCACCAGGGAGGGGAGTAGATCCTGGCCTCAACTCACCATCCCTAGCCAACATAGGAGTTGCGGGTGAGTTTGGAATTGTTGGGCGGGAATACAAAATGTTTATTGCAAGAGCAGACAAAGCGGCCCTCTCTTTTTTTTAGTGCATTGTTATTGGGGCATCTTTAAGTAGGTATCGAGCAACACTTTGAAATGACCATTTTTTGAGCCTTGCATGCAAAGAAAATCCCACAACATGTGTTGTTACTGCCCAAAAGTCAGAACAATAATGATTTGTAGTTAAGCTACATGCAAAGACAATCAATTTTTTTTTGTCAAAATCCAATGTATTGTTTAGGATGTGGGTTTGCAAAGTTTTCTATAACGACTATTGGTACGCTTTCCCTAATTGATATCATTTTAGAATCAAATTTTATTTTATTTTTCTTTTGCAATTGAAACAATGTAAAAAAGACATCAACTTTTTCATTTGTAGTTTCAATGTTGTTAAGTGGAATCATGTTCAAAGTGAAGGAAATCAAGTTGTTGATTCCTTAGGTAAAATAACATCTAACTAAAATGGTAATAAGGTTGAAAATAGAAAAAAAAAACACCCCCCTTCTTAGAACTTGAGAAAAGCTTTAACATTCCTCTTAATGTTAACTATGATGTATCTCTTGGTCCTTGACTCTAGGTAGTGTGTTTCATGTCAGTGTGTTGGTTGTGGTTTCTTCATGTTTATTCGCTTATAGTTTAATATTTTTATTAGTTGACATTTTAGGTGAATTTTCTATTAGTTCATTTTTTTAACATTAAGACAAACACTACTTCCAATACTTTTTAACGTGTACAATAGTAAGGGAAAATAAGTAATTATGAACTTTTTATGGGGCTATGAGTGTTACAACTAGCAGTTGTCGTTGCACCAAAAGATCGACCTGTTAATGTCTGATACAACCACTCGACCTATAAAAGACACAAGATGTTGTTAAACCATGTCACAAATCCTAAAGGGGGACATTGGCAATTAGTCCAACAATCCCCCCCTCGGCATCACCCAAGGAGATTCGAACCCATGACCAAGCTCTGATACCACTTGTTACAGCTAGTGGTTGTCGTTCAACCAAAAGATCGACCTGTTAATGTTGATACAACCACTAGACCTATAGAAGACACATGAGGCCGTTAAACCATGTCACGAATCCTGAAGGGGGACGTTGTCAATTAGTCCAACAATGAGGATTTCTCCTCTATTGTTTGTTGTTTACTATTTGTTTATTTTTTATTTTCTTGATTATTTGGGAATTAGTTTGTTGTGAGGTTTTTTTAGACTAGTAAACCTACTTTGTAATTTGTTGTTTTAATTGATTTTTTTTGCCTTTATGTTCAAATATAAATTAGCATGTCCATGCAATATCCCAATTTATTTGTTTTGCAATAGTAAAATTAGCATATTTCCACTTGAACTCATTTAGCCACTCCCACATGTTCAACATTAAGCTTTTATTAATTACATAGCATTTGCACTTACCTTAATATATCCACTTCCTACTTTGATATTATCGTGCCATTGTCTAGGGTCATATCCATGACATACAAGTTTAATAATGTAACATAGAGTAATATACCTTAAATCCAAACACTCAAATTTAAATTTCAACTTGCCAGCCTAGTTCTCCTTGCCATTATGAATTGACTTCACACTTTTTTATTTACACATGGTTAGTTGTATTTTAATATTTAAGGACTTTAATGTGTCATTAATTTAAATGTAAGATACATCCTTGGAATTATCAACGTCAATGAGAAATCATTAGAACACACTTCAATTTGCTAACAAAGAAGAATTGAGATCTACATCATTTGTAGATAGACCACTTATACACATGTATATTTGCTTTCATCTTTACTCAAAATATGTGTGCACAAACATTAGGACACATAACATCATTTGCTTGGATGACTAATTTGTTTAGATAATGTTTTTTTTGTTTAAACAATTTGTAAAAAAATATCATTTTTTGTTTTTATTTATTTATTTATGTTTATCTCGTTTCATTGATTTTTTTTTTGTAATTTGAGTGAGAAAATAAAATTATACATCTAAATAAATTTAATAAATTAATTTAATCTAACACTTGTTGAAGGTTTTGCAAACGGAGTTGCAAGCAGAGCGAGCTTAACCATGGAGGAAACTTAGTAGTTAAGCATGCTCGAGCTGGAGTAGTACTCAATGGGTGACCTCCTGAGAAGTCTCGGTGCTTCACCTCTGTGAGCATCACCTAGATGCAATGAATGCTAAGTATTCTATTCATTCTCATGAGAGATGGGTTCTTATGAACCACTACTCATGAAACATGGGTCAATGAGCTTGACTCAAAAAACTACATAGTTGAATCCTGATAGCAATATCACAATTTGTCTTGTTGTGGAAAATGTCTCCTACTTATCAACATATGAGTTTAAGGGGCTTTCTAATGAATGGTTCATAAGGCACAACACTTGTTGAAGGTTTTGCAAATGGGGTTGCAAGAAGAGTGGGCTTTACCATGGAGTAAACTTTGTAGTTAATTGTGCTAAAGCTGGAGTAGTACTGGGATGGGTGATCTCTCATGAAGTCTCGGTGCTCCACCTCTATGAGCATCACCTAGATGCAATGAGTGCTTAGTGTTCCATTCATTCTCATGAGAGATGGGTTCGTGTGACCCACTACTCGTGAAACATGGGTCAATGAGTTTGACTAAAAAAACTACACAATTGAATCCTGATAGCAATATCACAATTAATCTGACTTCTTCAAGTTAAACTAAACCAATATAAATTTATCTTTTATATTTTTGTAGAATAATTGATAATGTAATTAGACTAACTAATTAAACCTAAATGCAATCCTTCCTACAATTAATTTTTGTCTTCCTTTCATCCCTCTCCATTTTTCTCATTACTACTTTGTCTTCCCTACCCCACTTCTTTATCTCCATCTTCTTTCACTTCCCTCATGTTACCCTTCCTTCCTTCCCCTTAACCTATCTAGGCATTTCTTTTATCTTCTTCTTTCCTTCCTCCTTCAAACTACTTTCTTTATTGTTTGTTGTTCTTTTTCCTTATGGCCTGTTTATCAAAAGTTTAATTTTTTTCCATTTCTCCCATCCTAGCTTATCCCCTCTATCTTATTGATTTTTTCTCGATTATTTCATTTATAATATTTTTTCATCTCTTACCTTTTCATATTCCCTCTTTTATTCATTATTATATTTTTAGAATAATATATTCCTTTTGAATTTGTATCTTTGTGTCATATCCTCTATTTCAATTTTCTATCAGTTTTCTTATTAGTTTTCATTCACCTTAATATTTTAATTTTTTTAAAAGAAATTCCCTTAATTTTGTATCATATTGATGTTATTTGTGTGCTTCACCTTGGACCCTTTATATTGTCGTGATAAAGAATTTCCTTCTCACTTGCCTTATTATCTTTGTCTCTCCTATAGGGATTCTGATGAAGGGTGCTCCCCTTAATACCACAAACACATAACAGACATAGAGAAACAACAACAATAATATGCAAGAACAGAAAATTGGCTTCTTATTATCTCCACAAATGTGGAATTATAAATTTTCAGAATTACAACATGCAAAGCCACATGGGCATTCCCTTACAATATTTTGTAGGACAAAGCCTCGAACTATTACCCAGAACTATTTTGAACTACCTAAGACAATAATACAGCCTTCCTTATATAGGCAATTCTCCACCGCCTGGGAAGGTTCCAGAATTTTAGCCAATAAGGCCGACCAAACTTAGAATTATTTTATTTTACATTTCATTACATCATAGTCGGCTCAAGATAACCTTTGAAACCCGAACAGAAATTTTGAAGAAAATTATTTTCCGCCATTTCAGGTGGCCCAACTTCCGAAGACCATAAGTCATCACTAGTTGACCCGATTGGCTATTATAACCCCATTTCGGAAATGCCACGAAGCGCTCTACAGGCTTAACTCGCGCAAGCGCCCGTCACCCAAATTTTTGACCTCATCCGAGGCCTCTAAAGCCTTCAAACTTGAGTTCAAAGTTTCTGTACCCTGCTGCCAATACCGAAAATCTTCAATATCTTCCAATATACACTTGATTTGGCAATGAAACTTTACTGGCAGACTTATATGACCAAAATGAACCTCCAAGAAAGAAATCAGATCATTCTGAGCACATACGAAAATGACCAAAAATAGTAACTTTCCATAAATAGCAGCTCTGCACAAAATAGCCCTTATTGAAAATAAAAATAGAAATATTTTTGGGTGATGCAAGATTGCTCTTACACCCAGGATGCTCCTGCATCAGACACCCGGGGTAATTTGAGAAGTGACCCTGTCACGACTCAGGTGTGCAGAGGAAAACCAAGACGGCTAACCTCCTCCTCTGTCAGCCATGATGAATCTTCAACAGGTCATCCTTTCCACTTGACCAGATATTCTTCATATGTCCTGTTCCTTGTGCTTCTGCCAACACGACTGTCTAATATATCTTCGATCTCCTTAGTGTCTGAACTAGTTGCTGGAATACTCCACTGTGCTGTTGTGATCTCATCTTCAACACCTCCTTCATGATACTCTATCAGATCTGAAATGTTAAACACTGGTGAAATATTTAGCTCAATAGGCAATTCTACCTCATATGCGTTTCCTGAATCATGTTTCTTCAGTATCCTACATGGTCCAAACTTCTTCATTTTCAGCTTGTTATATGTACCAACTGGGAACCGCTCCTTCCGCAAATGAACCATGACTTCATCACCAACCTGAAATTCCTTATACCTCCTTTTCTCATCTGCCTTAGCCTTATACTGTGCGTTCATCTTGGTAATATGCTTCCTCACCTCCCCATGGATGTTCTTCAAGTGTTCTGCAAAATCCTCAGCTTCAGCACTACTTATTTCTCCTTTATCTATCTTCCTCAATTTAGATGCATTTCTTGGACTACTTCCATATACAATCTGGAATGGTGATTTACCAGTGCTCCTGTTGACAGAATTATTGTATGCAAATTCCGCCTATGGTAAAATCAAATCCCATCCTGTTGGCTTATCTCCAACCAAACATCTCAGCAAATTTTCCAAACTCCTATTCACCACCTCTGTCTGTCCATCAGTCTGTGGATGATGTGATGAACTGAACTTCAAATCTGTCTTCAACTTCTTCCACAACGTACGCCAGAAATATCCAACAAACTTAGTGTCCCGATCTGAAACTATGGTCTTTGGCAAACTATGAAGTCTCACTACTTCTCTGAAAAACAATTCTGCTACATGAATAGCATCATTAGTCTTCTTGCAGGGAATGAAATGTGCCATCTTTGAAAATCTGTCAACCACTACAAAAATTGAATCATGTCCCCGCTGAGTCCTCGGTAAACCAAGAACAAAGTCCATGCTGATATCCTCCCAAGGCTTCTCTGGTACGGGTAATGGCTGATACAATCATGTATTCTGCTTCACTCCTTTCGCCATCTGACATACTCTGCAACTCTGTACAAACTTCTTCACATCTTGCTGCAACTGTGGCCAATAATAATTCTCACTAACCAAACCAAGGGTTTTATCACGACCAAAATGTCCAGCCAATCCTCCACTATGCTTCTCCTTGATGAGATTTTCCCTCATAGAACTTCGTGGAATGCACAACTGACTCCCTCTGAATAGCATATCATCCTGGATGATGAAATCCAACCATTTCGTCCTGTCTAAAGTAACAGGTTCTGTACAAGCTTTTCAAGCTTCACCAAAATCAAGATCCTCTGGATACAAATTCTTGAGTTCCTTGAACCCAACCACTTCAATCTTCTATCAGCAATAGTTGCCTTCTGCTAAGAGCATCTGCAACCCTATTAGACTTTCCACTCCTCTGTTTCAAAACAAATGTATAACTCTGCAAAAACTCAACCCATTTCAAATGCCTCTGATTCAACTTTCCTTGACTATTCAAATATTGCAAAGCTTGATGATCAGTATACAAAACAAACTCCTTAGGAAGCAGATAATGTCTCCACTTCTTTAATGCCTGAACTATAGCATAAAATTTCTGATCATAAACAGAATATTTCCTCTTGGCATCATTTAACTTCTCACTGAAATAAGCAACAGGTTTACCTTCTTGGCTCATAACAGCTCCTATTGCAGTACCACTAGCATCACAATCTACTTGAAACACCTTATTAAAATCTGGAAGTGCTAAAACGGGTTGTTCTGTAACTTTTTGTTTCAACAATTGAAAACTCTTTTCTGCCCCATTAGTCCACTTAAACTCTTTTCTATCCCCTCTCATTGTTTCAGTCAAGGGACCACAAATACTGCTAAATTTTTTGATAAACTTTCTGTAAAAGCTAGCCAAACCATGAAAAGATCTTACCTCAGTAGAACTCCTTGGAGTAGGCCATTCAAGGATAGCCTGTACCTTCTTTGGGTCCATTTTTAGACCTTCTGCTGAAACTACAAATCCCAAATACACTAACTCTTTCTTCACAAAACTGCACTTCTTCAAATTAATCAATAATTTCTCTTCTCTCAGCTTCTCAAATACCATACGAATATGCATCATATGCTCCTCCAATGTCTTACTAAAGATCAAAATATCATCTAGGTAAACAATGACAAACTTACCTAGAAATTCTTTCAGAACCTCGTTCATGAGCCGCATGAAAGTGCTCGGTGCATTGGTTAGCCCAAAAGGCATGACTAACCACTCATACAGTCCTTCCTTTGTCTTGAAGGCAGTCTTCCATTCATCTCCTTCTCTGATCCGAATTTGATGATATCCACTTTTCAGATCTATCTTTGAAAAATACACAGCTCCACTCAAACAGTCCATAATATCATCCATTCGTGGCAATGGAAACCTGTACTTGATTGTGATCTTGTTTATTGCCCTAGAATTTGTACACATCCTCCACTCTCCATTCTTCTTTGGTGCTAATACCGCTGGTACAGCACAGGGACTCAGACTCTCTCGAATCAACCCCTTCTGTAATAGTTCATGTACTTGTTTGTTCAACACCTCACTTTCTGCAGGTGTCATTCTGTGTGCTGCCTTATTCGGCAAACTCGCTCCTGGGATCAAGTCCATCTGATGACTGATCTTCCTGTCTGGTGGTAATCCATCAGGCACGTTATCGGATACAATATCCTGAAACTCATTCAACAAATCTGCAACTTCTACAGGAACATCTTCTACTTCCTCTTTACCAGCTTTTAGAATTAAAGCAAAACATACATGCTCATGCCTCATACCATCTAGGAAATTTCTTCCATCAACAAAAGTTATCCTTGCATTACCACATACCTTTTCTTCAGTCTCCTTCAATGGTTTTAGCTTATGTCGCACTCCATCCTTTGTCAGGGAATAGGTATTCGCACGACCATCATGTACAGCACATCTGTCAAACTGCCATGGTCTACCCAACAACATATGACATGCATCCATAGATATGATATCACACAGTACCTCATCTCGGTATTCGCCAATCTTGAACTTCACCAGGCATTGTTCATTGACCATGACCTTGTGGTCATCCTGTACCCAGGCAATCCGATATGGATGTGGGTGTTTCTGTCTCTTGAGCTTCAACTTTGTCACCATCTCTTCTGACACCAAATTGTCAGTGCTTCCACTATCGATAATCACATCACAACATTTACCTTCACACTTGCACCTGGTGTGAAACAAGCTCCTCCTTTGCTCAGGTTCATTCTCACCACTCAACAGGACTCTTCTGTTAATCAACGTTTCTCCTCTTTCAGCATCTTCAGAATTTGATGATCTGACATCTTCATCTACATGTGCAACTCTGGCCTAGCCTTCATTTCTCCTGTCTGTTCTGCCTTGGCGCTGAGGACATTCAAATGCCCTATGACCTTCTTCTCCACAGTGAAAACATGTTCCACGGAAGCCACCTCTTCCAGATCCTTGTCCTCTTCCCCTTCCTCTTTGATCTCTATTATTCTGATCCTGGAAGTGATTGGAATTATTTCCTCGCTGATTCTGACTGCTACTGGCCTCATCCTTCTTTTTCGGATCTTCATTTCGGCCACCATATGACCGTCCACCAGATCGTCCACCGCGACCTCTTCCGTTTTGTCTGCTCTCAAACTTCTTGTTCAGCTTTTCCTCTACTTTTAGGGCAAACTGGTATGCCTCTTCAATATTGTTCATTTGAACCAGATTCAGCTCCTCCTGAATGCTTGGCCTTAACCCATTAAGGTATCGAGCAACTTTCTCCTTATCAGCTTCTGCATGGCCTGTTCTGATGAGAAGTCGATAGAACTCCTTTGTGTACTCCTGAACAGATCTTCCTGCTTGCTTCAAACTCTGCATTTTCTTCAGTAGGTCAAGCTCATAATCAACAGGAATGAACTGTCGCTTCAATTTATCCACCATCCAATCCCATCTCGTGATTTTCTCCTTTCCCCTTCTATTTCGCTCCAACTGAATCTCTTGCCACCATATCTTCGCATGACCTTTCAGTCTGGCCTTCACAAAGTTGACCCTATCAGGATCCTCAACATCTTCATACTCAAAATATTCTTCACATTCATTGATTCAGTCGATCAATTCCTCTGGGTTAAGATTTCCAGAAAATGTAGGAACCTCAATCTTAGGTCTTTTCCCAATCTTGGAAATCGCCCGAAAAAGTCTTTCTTCCTCCTGGTTCACAATTTTAACTTCTCCTGCTTGATATTCTTCTTCGGCTTCATCCTCGCTTTCGTCTCTGACATTAAGATTCATTCCTCTGTGAATCTCTTCTTGCAATGCTCGCACTTGTCTCTGTAGCTCTCTAACCTCAGGTGTCACAACACCAGCTCTTCCGCCACGTTCTCTTCGTGGAGGCATTTTCGCGATGCGCGCTGAAACCCTAACCACGGTCCTGGTGCAAACTGCCTCACAGTCGACGATCTGTTTACACACTCAAGAAAACCTGCTCTGATACCACTTGATGAAGGGTGCTCCCCTTAATACCACAAACACATAACAGACATAGAGAAACAACAACAATAATATGCAAGAACAGAAAATTGGCTTCTTATTATCTCCACAAATGTGGAATTACAAATTTTCAGAATTACAACATGCAAAGCCACATGGGCATTCCCTTACAATATTCTGTAGGACAAAGCCTCAAACTATTACCCAGAACTATTCTGAACTACCTAAGACAATAATACAGCCTTCCTTATATAGGCAATTCTCCACTGCCTGGGAAGGTTCCAGAATTTTAGCCAATAAGGCTGACCAAACTTAGAATTATTTTATTTTACATTTCATTACATCATAGTCGGCTCAAGATAACCTTTGAAACTCGAACAGAAATTTTGAAGAAAATTATTTTCTGCCATTTCAGGTGGCCCAACTTCCGAAGACCATAAGTCATCACCAGTTAACTCGATCGGCTATTATAACCCCATTTCAGAAATGCCACGAAGCACTCTACAGGCTTGACCCGTGCAAGCGCTCGTCACCCAAATTTTTGACCTCATCCGAGGCCTCTAAAGCCTTCAAAACCGAGTTCAAAGTTTCTGTACCCTGCTGCCAATACCGAAAATCTTCAATATCTTCCAATATACACTTGATCTGGCAATGAAACTTTACTGGCAGACTTATATGACCAAAATGAACCTCCAAGAAAGAAATCAGATCATTCTGAGCACATATGAAAATGACCAAAAATAGTAACTTTCCATAAATAGCAGCTCTGCACAAAATAGCCCTTATTGAAAATAAAAACAGAAATATTTTTGGATGATGCAAGATTGCTCTTACACCCAGGATGCTCCTGCATCAGATTCTCATTTCTTCACTTGTCTTAATTCTAAGACAAATAAAATATAGGACGAAATGTAAGATGAAACAAGCATTATTAGAACCTAACTATTAATTGAGCTTAGTAAAGGCATTTGACTTAAAATTGTCCATTTTAATCCTTCAAAATCTTTTTTTTAAGGAAATATTGTCCTAGAAAAGTAAATATTCTTCAAATCAATGTGTTCTCCCCTTTGTAATTGCTAAGAATTTTATATTTTGTAATTGACATGTATAATGTTTTAATAGAAAGCTGGCTCACCATTTTTCTTTTGAAGTAAACATGTGTCATATCAATTTGGAAACAAAAGCCTTTTGATATTCATATGTACGCCTCAAGGCCTAATCCACCTCTCATCTTACTTTTTGTGTTGTAGTTCCATTAGACTTATTATTGATTTCCTACTTACCTTCACTCCATATAAAATTTATAAGAAGTTATTCCATATTTTCATCATCTCCATAAGAGTAGAATGAATTCTCATTCAATGGTTTGGCAGTGCAATGAGAACAAAGTTGATCTCGAGAAATTTTTTAGTTTGAGTTAACGAACAATTTGACAAATATTTGAGTTTGGATTTCATCTTAGTAAAAAAATCTCAAATTGAGGAATTATTTAGTGGAGGGAGTAGGCAGACCCAAATAAGAGAAGGATAAATCCTTCCTTACCTCAAAGTCAAAACTTTTGGAAATAACCATAGCATCTCTTCACAAAAGAGTGGACAAATAAATAGTAGATTTGGTATTGTTTATATTGCTTATTGTATCAATAAAGGACTTAATTATGCAACATATAACACATAAAATGTGTGTAAGCTATACTTCCAATCAAGTGTTCAAAATGTTTGTGTTCTCTTGTTGTTGGTTGCAAAAGATTGTCTTGTATATCATTTTCTTCTTCATCTTTGGCATTGTGTATATGTTGTCAATTATCACATTGTCTTGCCATGTAAATATTATTGTGTTAAGCAATTATGACCCTACGTGTCATGATAAAGTGTAAATTGGTCTCATTTTCATGTGTTTTTTTGTTCCATGTGGTATGTAACTAGTGTTCCTTTACATTCTCATTATACTTGCAAGAGGCACACATCCCCAACTAGAGTCGTTGTTTGAAGAGTCCTACTTTCATGTGTGTTTCTTCCATATGGTATGTAACTAGAGTTCTTTTAGATTATCATCATGCTTGCGAGAGGCACACATCTCCAACAAGAGCCATTGTTTGAACTCTTCCCCCAAAAAATTATGTCTAAGCATGTACTGGATTTTTGCACCTAATTTCCCCTTATTTGCTTAAATTTTTTTGGCATTTGTCATAAATCCCTAAAGAGTCTAGGTGTTGGTTATTTTGAGTGAATTTGTATATTTATCAACTCTCAAGACCTAGTTAAAATTTCGATAGAGAGAAAGAAAAGGTAGAGAAAAAATAATAAAGATGCCTAATGGCTTGATAATATTAAAAGAAAATATTGTCATAAAAATAGTGAAGGTTGTAAAGAACTGAAAGTGATTGAATAAAAGTAATGAATATTTGTATATTTTTTGAAACCATTTAAAGCACCAATTAAATATGGGAAAAGCTTGTGATTGTTCTCTTTGCCCACCCTATTGTTTTGCCATGAATGCAAGGCCTTCTCTCAACCACCCAACATCCTTTCTAATCTAACCTAATTCATTTTGAGAGATTTTACTA
This sequence comes from Chamaecyparis obtusa, assembly GCA_027943335.1. NCBI lineage: Eukaryota > Viridiplantae > Streptophyta > Pinopsida > Cupressales > Cupressaceae > Chamaecyparis > Chamaecyparis obtusa. The sequence continues at coordinate 157,513 of BSBK01000762.1, forward strand.
AGGTTGTGGATTTTGATGTGCTATAATGTTGCAATTAGGGGTTTCACCTTAAGTGTATTTGAAAATATTTTTTGGGATATTTTGAAGGGATTGGTTCTCGGTTACTTCCCCAAACATTTGCAGGCGCAACAAATTTTTAAGGTTTGAATTGTGTAACATCTAGTTGCTAAAAAAGGTTGACTTTCCAAACTATCGAAAGGATAAAATAGTGTTGGGTTTTATATATCAAGTGTAACCAAGGTTGTTTTTGTATCTTTAAGGGAATTTCAACTTTGCATTGAGCTCCTCTCTTGTCACACTTGATATTTTGAATGTATTGACCATTTGATACATGTGATTGTATTTTAGAAATATTACAAACATTTTAATAATCATTTGTTCGAGCTACATATGGATTTATGCAATTTAATTCTAGATAATTATGTTTTTTTGTGTTATACTTATCGTGTGATGGATTGCATACCTATATTAGTTCTTTTATGCTTCTATTCACTATTTCTTGTTTGTTAATTGTGACTTTGTAAACCCTCAAATGAGCACCCATCTAGGAAGGTCTTAGTTATTCTCTAAAAATAATCAAAGTCTTTATCAATATTTTATGAATAGAAATAAGTTGTGTGCATTCAGGATTTTGCATTTCAACTAAGGAAATATTTAAAATAAACCTTGAAAGAATTTGCCTTAACTTGCTTTCACATGTTTATCAGTTGTATAGAGGTCTGATGCAACTAATTGTGGTAGACTTACTCCAAAAATTGGGTTCAAGTATTCATTTGTAAATTATAAATTGTTTGATATAAATACTTCTTAAGGTACACCTCTAGGAAAGGCCTGCCTAGTTTAAGTTCAACTCGACATGTAGGAGAAATTACCCACTATCATTAACTAGCATTAACACTCCATAATCTATGGATGAATTGGTTTTGCTTTCATGATGACAACCCCTAGCCTTAAAAGTTAAATCGTGTCCTAGGATTTTTGAGCAATAGTTTAGGGATCCAAGTGGGTCTTCAATTGTATATCAAGCCCAAATAATCCAATTTAGCTAAATGAAAGCCCTTAAGGATTCTTTTGCTCCTCAAGATTTTTTATACAAGGATATTATCATGTTTCTTATTGGATAATTATGTTAGATGCTCTAGTGAGATTCATTAAATAAGCTTTCTCAAAGGTGATTGGGAGGGGATTTGAGTCACAAAGAACTAAAGCATTGTATCCTATCAAAGTTTTACAAATAACACTTTTTTCTTTGGATAACATGTAGATATGAAGAAATAATAACTATTCAATGACTTCGAGTTAGGATGTTAAACTCTCCAAATTAAATATTTTTTTCTTCTTTACCGAACTTTAGATGTAATAGAGGATTGCGGATATCTTAGGTTTCAAAGTGGGTTGCATCTTGAGAAAATATTTAGGCATCCTCTTTTCAATGTTTGTTGCTCAATAGAACAATGCCCCACTTATGGAAACATAATCTAATGCAGTGGCTCTTGGAAGAGGGGGTGGTTTGCATTAACTTGAAGGGTATCAATGTTGAAATTTGCTATCTCTACCACTCCAATTTATTTGTCATCTTGTCTATGATTGGCATCCAAAACAAAGAGCATGTTAGATCAAAGCACCCATTTCTTCTATTTGTAGTCCTTCATAAATTTGTAAAATTCAACAAAGTCCTTGAAATTTTTTCCCAACTGTACCTTGTGATGTCCTCATTCACTCCCCCTTGGCCAAGAAGGTCAAGTATTAAATGGAGAGTCTCTATAGTTAATGTGTGACTTTTTAGTATCATTCATCTCAAGGTTGCAATATTGCAAGTGAAATCGGAGCCTAAAGACCAAGTCCCAAGGCTCTAAGTTCCCCTAGAACTCCAATTCGCACCCCTTTGTCCTGCCTTTGTCTTATCAAGTCCCATGTCCACAAACAAACTCAATACAAAGGGATTAAGTCTTAAGAACCCAAGTCCCCATAGGGCCCAATCCTTACAACGTATTGTCCCAAAGTTTTGAAACTCATTGAACCCTTGAGATCTTCATTCCCCTATGTTGATTTACCAAGCACAAGCCCCCTGAAGGAATGGAGATCAAGGGACTAATTCATATGTTGCCCATTCCTCTTGACATCCTAGTCCCAATTGGGCCCTACTCCTTGTAGACACCGAAAAATCCTTTAGAAAATAAATTATTTTTGTTTTCTAAAAATCCTTGATGACATCATCATTTATTAATTAATTATTTATTTAATTAATTAATTTATTTTTATGGCATTAAATCCCTCTCTCTTAATTAAAAATCTTTAATTAAGGAATCTAGCCTAAAAATGTCATTTGGACATTATCCCTAATTTATTAATTATTTAATTAATAAATTGACCAAAAAACTTCAAAAATAAATTAATTTATTTTTAATTTATTTTTTATCCCAAAGTTGGCCAAAATTCTAAAGAGCACTAAACTCTTCTAGAAAGTCCTAAACCTTCCTCTAAATGGGTCAAATCCCTAATCTAGTCCCTTCAAACCCTAAGCCTAGATATTTAATATTTATTAAATTTACCTTTAATAAATATCTAAATCTCACCAAAAGCCACTTGCCCATCCCTTTCTCCTAATCCTAATCCTAATCCCCTTTCTAATCTTGTCACATTCCATTAGCAAAAGGTTTACCAAAACTTATGCTAACCTCCTCTTAGTCATCCTTTTTGGTCAACAAAGAGGGACACCTTTTTGGCCACCTCTTCAAATGCATTTAAGACCTTCTTATCCCTTCCTTGCCACCTCTTGGCCTTGGGCACATTTACCAAATTGTGCACATGCCCTCAAACTTTCAACTCAATCCTCCCTTGACACTTGTCCTTGACTCAACCCTAACCTTAGCCCTAACTCTGACTCATCCTTTTAACCCAAGACCTTCCCTTTTCCTATAAATAGCCTCACTTCTTTGAGCAAACAATCATCTCTCATCTTTCAACTCTCAAACTCAATAGCAAAGTTATAATGCCATTTTCATTCTAGCATAAGCATAAACTCATCATTTTAGATCATTTTCAAGCTTAAATCACATCTAAATTAGCTTAATTGGATTAACATAGATTCATTTCTTGTTTAATCAATCTTAGTTCATCATTTAGCTTTGCATATTTGTGTGTTCTTGAGGCCTTTGAGGCAAAATAGGTTCCTCATACCTATTTTGTGTCATTTTGGGTCTTCTTGATCCTCAAATCATCCTAATTTGCATGCTCCAAGTGCTTGAGTTTGTACACCCACATCCATCTATATCCAAGCATATCAAACGGTGCATGGGCGCATCCGTTTTAGGCTTAAACTGAGGTGGCTTTGATTTTAGTTTGTTTACCATTAAATTTGATTTGATTATATGCTATGACATTTGTTTGTCTTTGGCCTTCAAAACAGGTTTAGGTGCACACTCAAATCCTAGTCTACACTCCTTAATTTCCTTGTCTCCCCGCCCTCTTGAATCCTTAATCTCTACTCTGTTTCAAGTCCTTGTTCCCAATTCCTAATCCACTTATGAATCCAATTCCCACTGTCCCCCTATACTCATCACCATTTTATGAAATTCCTCCTAAGATCCAAACCACAACTGTTAACTTGTACAATCATTCAATTTTGACTTCGACTCCCCATCCAAACCCAACTCCCCAACATTCCCTCGATCCCCATGCTCTCGTTGGTCTCTATCCTTGTTCCCATCTCATAAATATGACTGAACGATATCCCTTCTTCTCCTACATAATTCCAAGTTTCTCCCAGGATCTAACACCCAACCTTCCCTCTTTGCAAATCCCTAGTGCTAATTCTCTTCCTCCTAATTCTCGACCAACTCCTCACCTAATCCCAAACTCATCCTAACCCTTGACACTTGATTCTCCTAATGTAGTCCCAATTCCTCATTTCTTCTTGCTTCCTAGTTTTTTACCTATTTTCACTCTCATCTCCTCCAACATGAGGTTCATTAGTCCATCCTACACATAGAATTACTCTAGTATCCAAAATTTTAAGACTTCCCACCAAGTTTTGCAACACTTAAAAAACCCTTGACAACAAGTTCCAATTGCCCTCAATAACTTCCCTATTGCCTTTAAGGCCCTAATTTGACCTTTGCAATGCTCCAAAGATGTCTTTCAAGCTAAGGTCCATTGTTCTAGTTGTTCATCATAATATGAATTGCAAAGGTAGTGATTAAAAGTATAAGCATGCATGTTGCCATTATGAGAGTTGCTAAAGTTCTTCCTTCCCATAAATACCCACAATAATTTAGGTCACTCATTTTTTGATGAATTGTAGCCTTGTGTGACTCCCACATGCCACATCCATGAATTTCTCTTGCTCTATAAATTCCTAAATATAATTGGACATAAAAAATTAGATGCTCTAAATACCAATTTGAAAAACATTGAAAGGGTTAGTATTTACTATTCTCATATGCTTGTATGTGCCAAGCCACCTTAGGACTTCAAACCACATCAATGTAGTTCTTTTGAAGAGAAACACCATTTTTGTGTGTTACAAGGATGTTAATATTGTAAGTAAATATTCGTATTGAAATGTCTCTGTGACTAAGGTTTTTTAAGGAGAATGTTAAATATGACTAAGGTTTCTTCCTCGCTACATTTGTTGGCATGAGTTTAATACTAAAATTGACAAATGGAATAGCAATCTAAATCATTGCAAGCCTTGTAATGGTCATTTTATATTGCACATGGATTTATGCAATTGTGCAATGGATTATTAAGCATGCTTTGTTATTGATATACAAATATTTGGTATGTGTAAATGCACTTCTCATTGCCTCTTACAAATTTAATTTATTTTTCCTTTGATAAAATGTGACTCTATTGTTGAATGCATAAGCACCAATCTTAGAAATAGTTGATGAATCACATTCATTCACTAATAGTTCAATATTAGAAGTAGTTTTCCATGCACATGATTCAATGTATAACCACAAAATACCTAAAGTAAACCTTAAAAGAATATATTTTAGATATATCATGTTTACACATATATATTTGCTTAATAAGAGGTCATAATAGTGGGTAGTTTTGATTTAATGGTAGGCTTTAGGATCAAAACATGCATTAGGATGCCACTACAATTTGTTGATCACATGTATACCTTTTTAACTACAATGAAAATATTGTTTAAGGTTACATCTAGAAGTATGCTTCCAAGTTTAGCTAAGCTTGAAGTGTGCAAGAGGTTACCTTCAATTTCACCTTCCTAAAGACAACCCCTAGTCATGAAGGTAAATTTGTGTTCTAATATTATGGAATGGTTTTAGGACCGAATACCTTTTGGTAAAGAGCTTTGGAAGAAATAAAATTATTGATAGCTTGAGATAATATATGTAGACAAAATGTTGTCGAAGTGATTGTTTGAGAAATCAATAATCTCAAAACAAAGACTTAAATGTTTATATTAACATGGAATATTTTCTAGAAGCCACATCTAAAATGCAAAATAATTTACAAGATAGGTATCTCGATACTTTGAAACCCTCAAGAATCTTGACAAATTTAAATCCTCAAATGGAAATTGATAAATGTTTAAAGAATTCCTATAACGACTTCTCAACTATAGAAAAGGTTCATGACTTGTTCATTATAAAGCATCATCTTAAGCTAGCTTGGGGGTTGAAAGTTGTAGATTGGGATATTTAAGGCATTGATATGAGTACTAAATGAAAGGGAAGTTTTTATCATTAATGGGGAAAACTTGATTAACTAGAATTGTTTGAAATAGGGGAAATATTCTATAAAAGTGGGGTATATGTTAGAAGAAGCAATTAATGTTGAGTTCAAACTACCCATTCATCTTTGCTTGAATAAAAGATGAACACCTGAAAATGGCATATTTTTGTTGAACAACATTTTGAAACAATATACTAATGGCTAATAAGTTTCATAGAATTGGATAAATGGCTCTTCTAGGTTTGCATTGTTTAAGCAAAATGAGGAAACAATAAATCATTTATCGCTCAATTGTTCATTCTCCAAAATAGGTTGGTAATGGTTGTGTGTTACACTTCTAAATGACATCCTTAATCTAGAAAGAGAGAAACCAAAGAATATTCGAAGACAAAGAAATGTCTAAAACATAATTCTTCATTAAATTAGAAATAAATACTCTTTAAATGGTATACGAAGTCTTCATTTAGCCATCAAAAGGGAAAATCTTTTCAATAGGGCAATGAGATGGTAAGAGCCTAAAGTTTCCTCCATTTGAGGATGGAAGATTTAATTCTCCTAATTGGAGATTAGACATCAAATGGTTTACTCCTCACAAGTGAGGAGAATTTGATTTTGATTGTACTTCAAAAGGAAATGCTAGCTTATTAGGCTTGTACTATTTAATCTATTATGAGCACGGTAATTGGATTGGTGCTACTACCCAAACATTTAAATATGGCACAAATAATGAGGTAAAAACCCAAGCCTTAAATTTTGGTTTTCGATTTACATATTTGTGAACTATATGATATTCATAGAGTGGAAATTGAAGGAAGCTTAATGACGATTGTTAATGTCATTAGATATAGCATAGCCAATTGAAAAAAATAATATCCTCCAAAGTGTCTAGGCTCTGTTAGATTCATTGGAGAACTTCTATATTAGACACATTTATAGAGAGATTAATGGTGAGACAAATGCCTAGGTTAAAGATGCCTTATAAATGGTTTTGGAATGTGAAATTAGCAACAATGCAAATAATTGGACAATACTTTAATTGAAATTTGAAACTTTTCCCCATATCATCTAAAACCCGTTGTAACATATCACATTATAAAAGGGAGGTTGATGGAATAAAATATAAAATTGTATGTTGCAAAACTATCCCAACCTCTATTTGGATGATAATTATGACTAGGAATGATTTGTATCCCTTCTCAACACAGAGGATGCCTAAGTGTAATTCAAAAATAAAAATAAAAAGTGTAATGTCCCCATTTTGAGCGAGCATTGGAGTTAGTGGATTTAGCCTATCATTGGGTCCTTGTAGGCTAGTTTTGGTGATTAGAGGACCCTATTGTGGGTTTTGGCCTCGTTTTGAGGGACTTACTATTTATAGTAAGTCATCATATGGTTCTATTGAGCTTAGATGATTTAAAGGAGTTATATGATGGTTTCAAATTTTATTTCCGGCTTCCGATTTGGACTCCAAGATTCTTGGAGGGAGCGTCTATTTTTAGTAAGTCACCCCGTCAGATTCATTCATCATCTTTCATCATTAGGATCACTCTTGTGCTGTCAGATTTTGATTTTGATGCTTCCTTAGTCGTTTTCGCAAGATGGGTGAATTATGTTTATAATTTAATTAAAACGACCAAGGTTGCCATTTTTATTGGGAATCTATTTTGGGCATCTTAGTGTTATAACTCGTTGGAAACGGGTTGAGAAGTTTTAAATCCCGAGCTCATAAAACAAGGACCCTATGTGTCAGAATATGGTTATTTTAATGAAAGGGTCTTTTTTCATCTTTAAAGTGGAAAGAAATATAATTGTTTATTATATTTAAAATGTGCAACCATAAAGAAAGTGGTTTTTAAGTGATTAGTGTCATTGAGAAGCTATGGAAAATATTATATATACAACTTTATGAGAATTCGAACCTCATTCTTGACTTATGCAATTTTTATGAAGTTTTTGGTTGTGGAGAAGTTGGCAAGGGTTTGAGGACTGATTCTTCACTTCTGCAATTTGAATCATCATTAGTTGGTGGTGAATTTTGCTACTAAATTTTGGAAATCTGATTCTAGGGATGCAAATTTGGTGTTGTTGTATACCAAATTTGAGGAGAATTGTTAATTTGTTGCTTTACTGAGGTATTCATAATTCTAGTGCAATTATCTTCAGAAGATTATATTGATACTAGAAGGTTGTTTTATCTTCTAGTATGGTTACGAATTATTAGCAAGGATATGATATTTTCCAAAAGAGTTGTGTTTCAAATCAGAGAACCAAATAATTAATTATTGGCTGCGAATTACACCTGGAGGCTGTGTTTTGTCTTCTAGCAGTTGCACGTTCAATTTAAGAGATTGCTTTGCATTGGAGAGAGTTGCGTAAGCATTTAGGAGGTTTGTGTTTCATCATTGTGGGCCTGCATTCCATATTCTCAAGGCTGCTTTCAAACTTTGGAGTCTTATGTTCCTTTTGGTGGCTGCATTTTCTCCCAAGTTGGCCACGTTTTGCAATTAAGGCGCCAATTTGAATTATAATTTGATGTGGTTTTGTAATTGGCAAATTTGTAAATTTAATCCATTCTGATGAGCTCAAAAGTTTAGAATTAATTGATATTAAACATTATTCAATTTTGGAAATATTTTTGAAGTCAAATATTATCAATCAAATAACAAAGCATTGCAAGCAAATTCAGAAATAAATATTACCTTCACCAAAGAGCCAGACATGTTCTTTACATCAACACAGAGGATGCCTAAGTGTAATTAAAAAAAAAATGGGAATCTCAAACATGTCTCGACTAGGAATTCCTTTCTTACAAGTTGTTAAGGTTATATCCTAGCACTTGACATCATTCATTAATGTGTTGATGTGTTCTAAAAATAACAACACAGTTCCTTTATTTTGTTGCTATGCCTCTTCACCATTACCCAAAAAAAGCTTCTACAAAATATAGTAGATTTTTTTCACCTCTTTTTATGGTGAATACAATTGAGTGACACTACCATTTTTTATTAGAGTTGGAAAATCCAAAAAAAAGCCATATTACATTTCCTTAATATTAAATAAGATGATTTTGAGTTGAAATTTCACAAGCTATTTATTTTCTAGTTCATCTTCATTTTGATATTTATTTATCGTAGCTCATATTCTCTAATAATGACAAGTTTTTGGTCTACCAATAATTTAGTGCATTAGAGAAATATTCTCCAAATAAAACTCTAGTGATATGACAATGCATTTTCATGGCTCATGATAATGTTGATTCATCTTTTGTGATTTCTAGTAGTGCTAAATACTCTCCCTAGCTCTACTCAATCTCCACCAAATATTGCATGCACATTTCTAGTGCCACAAAGAAACCTTAAGACATAGATTATGTCATCCATCATTGACTTTGTTGAGATTCTAGACACATATAGACCAAACTATTAAATTATATTCAAGACTTGAAGTACTCCCAAGTATTAGTGTCATTAGCTTTATGCTTAAGGAGGCACAAATCCCATGTGAACCAATGGGTTCCCCTCACAAGTTAAGGTGAGGACCCTCACAACATATGAAGCCATCCCTAATCCTAATTTTATCATTGCATTTGACATTATAAAGCATAGCCATCAAAAGATAGAGAAGCAAAAGGAAGCTCAATAATGTCAACTTTCACAAAAATTCTAAGCCTCCATAGATTTGCAATATTTAGACATTAAACAATAAATTTATCTAATATGATAGATATCAAACTTCATAACATAGGCGTAGTTTTAAGACAACTGCACATTCACCTATACATTATGCTTTGTAGTAGACAATTCCTTGCACACCTTTCTCTAATAAATATTTATCATATTGATTTATAGTCAATGGTGCTTCTATCTCAACAATTTTTGTGTTCTTAAAGCAATTCAAATAGGCAAACCACTAATCCAATGTTATTGTGTATGCATATTTTATCTCTTTTGTCTATATATGTATTTCAAGTTAAATGCGTTAAATTGTAGCAATCAAGTTGATCTTAATTTCTATAATCCTAGAAATATATGCTACAGTTAACCAATTTGGATATTGAAGTAGTACAAGGTAAGGCATCTCAAAGTGTAATATTTTAAAGGCCATGAAAATAGACTTAGTTTTAATTTTATTTTTAATCTATGGTTTGCCTCTTTTCATGCATCAATTTCCTTCTAGCCAAAATAAGTGCATAAATAATAAGCAAACATGATACAAGAACAAAATCAATTCTTTGAAAATCTGATAGGAGAAAGTATTTACACTAATATGTCATGTCCCCATTTTGGCTGACATCATTTGGCGTGCGGGATCAGTCTATCACAGGCTCTCGTAGACTGATAGCGATGAGGAGAGAGTCATCTCATGATCATTATGTTGATCATTTGATTGCATATTGCTGACAGAGCCTACATCCAGTTTGGGCCTACATGCAGTTGTAGTGGAGCCTACATCCAGAATGAGCCTACGTTCAGTCATAGTTGAGCCTACATTCAGTTATGAGACATTTAGGCCTACATTGTTATAATTTTGAGTTGAGAAATGTACTTTATTATTATAATGTTATTTTATTATAAAGTACATTATAATTGGATGTTTCTAGAAGTTCTAGCAACTTCTCAAGGAAAAGAATAAATAAAGGGTTTGGCCTCTCATTTGGACATGCTTGGATTTGGAATTTCTTCTACTTCTTCATTGTGAAGCAATTTGTAGCCTTGTGGTCTGCAAATACTATTCGATCTTTGGGAACGAATCACTCCCCTAGATTGACATAACTGAGGTAGTGAAATATCTACTAAAGGGTTGCAAGTTTGGAAGTGATATTCAGCCATTTCAAGTTGAGCTTATTTGGAATCCTCAGATTTACCTGAGGGTTTGAGTTTTGGTTGCAAGAGGAAAAAAGCAATCCGAAAAAGCAGATTCGAAAAAGCAGATCCGAAAAAGCAGATCCGAAAAAGCAATCCGAAAAAGCAAATCCAAAAAAGCAGTCCGAAAAATTATTGCAGCCATCTACAATCAGGTTCCTCATTTCTCATTTGGCATTTGGCATATTTTCTGAGAAATGTATGTTTTCAGCTGAGTACAAAATATAGCTTCAGCACTTTACTATTTTACATTGTACTTTTCTTTGTTTGCCATTTGGCATTATTGATAACAAAGGAAGGCTAGGATTTTGCAAGTGAAAGGGCATTGTAATTTTCAGTCTATCTATATTGCAAACCTAGGGTTTGATGATCATATCATTCACTGAAAAATGTATGGCATTGTTGCAAATTGTTGATATATGAATGGCATATGGTTTTGAGCAATTTCCTACATCATTGATAGTGTTTTAGATGGTATTTGGTTGCTATCTATTATTTTGAAATTTTGGGACAGCGAACTCATATATTGCAAAATAATTTCTTATATTCAGTATTTTTCTTTCAGCAGTGTATTTAGTGCATGCCAACTGTTTGACGAATTTTCTCAGTTCAGTATTAGTGGTTTTTAGTGGCCTTTATAATAAGGGTCATTACATAATAAAAAGCTTACTTTACTTAATAATATAATCATCTATTAGGCTAAAAAGCATGTGGAAGGCCTTGACATATATGTCTCTACTAAATGCAAGGCATATACAAAACTCATGTACTTGTATAAAAGTAAAATTTCAACCACAATATATGGGAGCATTGATACTAACACTCCAATTCAAGACTATTGTAGGAGGCGCAATTATTTTGATTTCTTCCCAATACCTTTGTCAGTACATGTGTGGACCTACAAGCAACATCCAACATGTGTAGAGCTATAAATTTGATCAAATATGTTGAGAATATCTTATTCATGTATTCAGAATATATAAGCCTAACAAGCAACATAAGTTATGAGAGGAGTTTGTGCAACACATCATAAAAAGAATGCTTCTATATACTACAAAGCTTTTGGATAGGGACATCACTAGTTTGATGATTTGGAATATGTTACAGCTTAATCAATTTGTATTCTAATGTTCTAATTGCTAGTTTATAATTCTTAGTCAAGGAGCCAAGCACAAATGAATTACGAATCCTCAATCTTGCCTTATAATTCTCATAAATTTTCTATTCATAATGCATCAAAACTACCATATATAATAGCATTTATGGCATTTCTTAGTAGTAAGCAAGAAATCATATAGCACGTAAAATTGCAAAAAGAATAGCCAATATCTAAACAAAGCACTCAACATCCAAACCAAACAAACAATAATTTATACCATAGTTCAAAAAAGCATACTTGACAACCTAAAAGTTTGACAGAACATGAGCTCAACAAAAAACTCAACAAGATGTGGCAAAAAATTCAAAACCACATTATTAAACAGACATAAATTAATTCATGCATTTAAAGAATACGAAAGTCTAACTTGACTATCAATTTGTCATTGTTAAAAAATTATATGTCATATGACCCTTAACTCTCAATTTCAGACTTCAAACGTTACATGTCATATGTCTAATCTTCTAGCATCAAATCCGAACAAAGTTCACACGAGTCCAACAAACAATAAGATGCTTCTCTATAATAAATCTCCTCACAAGTACACATGTTGTTGCACTGTTCAAATTGAGAAAACATCCACAAAGATCATCCCATCCAATGAGATTATAAAAACTCGTCATTTGTAATTCGTATGAGGCATCTATGGACTTTGAAATGCTAATGTGACATTAAAAGCCACTAAAAAGTTGAGGAGAGTCATATTCTGCCAATATGTCCATCCATCTATTAAATTACTATTAATTTCTCCACCTACTTTTCTTTTGATCATTAACCACTCAAATCCCTAGCTATTGGAGTCTTAAGCACCTTACCAACAACTGTAATTGCATTGACTAACCATATAGTGGTTGTTTACCCCATTGAATGTTAAACTTTCCGGTTGACATCCTAGCCTCATGTTGTTTCTCCTTATTCCAACCAGTACCTTTAATTGAAGGTTGTGCTCCTAAGACAAGGTGTGGAATAAAAGCAGCTAAATTGTTGCAAAAGCAACTACTATTTAAAACTTGCATAATTCAATAATTTCATAATATATCCAGATATATGAACATCAAGTGGCACAATATTCATCACTGCGGAGAGTACGTAATTCTTTTCTATCCATATGACATGAACACTCCACTGTGTCACTAAGTTGTTCAGGTTCTCCAGCGAAGTTAATGACTCAACTACTAATCTGGCGACTTGATTTCATTGAAATTAAATAAATCCATTATCCTAATATTGGAGACACAAAATCAGCAACACACACAGAGATTGAATTTTGTTTCAAATGATTCTAACAGTTTATCTAACTAGGCAACTATTTAAACAGTTCACTGTGCAAAAAATTGACTAGATATTCTGCTCTCAACACTTACATTTAAAACCTATCTCAGAAAACAGTTTTTAAAACAGCATATGATCCATCTTATTTCAGAAAGAAATCAACATAGCATTCAAATTCCACATCTAAGACACCTTCTATATTTGCAGATATAATAAAATGATTTCAGTCTTAATATTAGACTGATTGCAATGCACAGGACAGCTCTAACAGCATCTAGAATGGTAGAGAGATATGAAAGAAATAGTACATCTTAACATGGAATTTACCATCAACTATGCTGATAAAGCCGATTTTATTTATAATTATTCTCAACTAATAATGGTCGTTTGAACAAGTATAACTTGATAATTCTGAGAGTAAATCCAATGCCGATACAACATACCAAAACTACCAATCATAATCAGACTTCTGCAAAAACTTTTCATTATCAAATTCTTAAAATAACACAAAACACCATACTAATAATATGCACTTCAATAACTAGTAATAATAATACCTGTAACCAGAATGGGTAAACTATCAACAGCTGCTCCTGCAGATTCTATGGGAAAAGGGCATCATGCAAGTGTTTTTCCCTGAACCATAAAGCCCAACAGAGTTCCCCTGTACTACATTGTTCAAGCGATACCTTTCCCTTAGTGTGCAGGTCATCAGATGTACCATGTAGGGTGGAAGGAGGGAGAGGGGAGGGGGTGGGGGGGAGTGGGGTGTGGAGAGAGAGAGAGAGAGAGAGCTCCAGTGTCTAGGGAAACCATATCACTCTAATTTGCTATGTCCACAAATAACTAGGGTTAGGAAATATAATATTGCTGAAACTAAACTTGATGTAAGCCTAACATCACAAACACACTCCACTCCTCCTCCTGGTATGAGCCTGACATCACTGACACACACAAGGCACTATGGTGTAACCTATGCAAGGTGACTCACATGTACCTGAGCTTTTTGATGATCAGCCTTGACCTACACCACTTCTTTCTCCCATTCTTGACTTGCTGGGCTGCAGATTCATACAATGTGCTAAATAACTAGAAGCCAATTAAGTTACACAGGCCTCCACAAGCCACACGTAATGTCCAGGCTCACAACTGTGCTGCAAGAACTTGTCTCTGCAACCATACACAAAGTAAAAGTCTTAAACAATATAAACTTTTATTAATTACATAAACTGTTGTACAAAGTTTTTATTTTCAAAATGCAGAATACCTAGGTGTCACGACTCACAACCATTACTTCATCAGTGTCAACATAACCGAATGACGAAGAGAATTTGTCACAACTAGCAAAACTTTGTCACTGATCCTTTGCAGTGTTTCCAATCATCCAGCTTAAATGATTAAATATAAGAAATAAAACTGCTTTTATAATAAAATAGATATTATGGGTTTTCAGACAATACATAGTTGAATGTAATTAATTAATGACTGTTTTCAGCTATCTAAATAAATTGATTGAAACAGAATATCCAGCATTCAGAATTATTATTCTGTTTGTACATATGGTGATTGGTTTCCAAGTTTATCTCATTTTTTAATGACTCGCCAATAGTGGATAATAAAGGTCTGCTTACAAACACTTTTGTATATGCGGGATGCATATTTCAAGTTCTACTATAATTTTACAATATAGGAGTTCATAAGAACTTATTGGCGTGAAAGGAGTGTCTTACCTAGCCAGTTCATTGCCTAGGTCCTATTCACATTTCTTACTCGAATTTACTTGGAGCACACATAGGATAGTTATCACTCTATTTCTCAACTCAGAAGATCAAGACATGGGTCAGAATCTTATGTATTCCTATGTCTCATCTTAGCCTATATAACCAAGGGTTACCTTTGTAATCTCAATTGCAAACAATCTATTAGATATTTGCATCTATTGATAAAATATAATTATTCTCTCATATCTGATATCTTGTGCTTTCAGAGGAGTTCCTAAATCTTAGGTGGCTACAATCTTTAGTTGAATATTTCATGGCATAGAGAGTTATATACCAACTCTTCCATGGTATCAGAGCTTGTTGGATTGCTTCTTGTTAGTTTCAATTGAGAGATCTAGGTTGCAAATCTTGGTAGATCTTGAAAAGTTGAGTATGCTCTTCTGTTAAATTAAATGATGATCTGAAGAAAAAAAAAACTTGATAGAAATACCAGATTTGGAGGGCTCTCTCTGTAATCTCAAGTTCTTTATAATTATATATTTGCATCCTTTGAAAGAATAGAATTATTATCGCATATCTTATCACTCTAATGTTTTCATTGAAATCCATAGAGCTTGGGTGGCTACAATGTTCAGGCAAATCCTGCATAGCATAGACTCTATAGAGCATTATATACCAGCTATACTAAGTCAATATGACGTCATCAGAAAAACCTCCCAACAAACCAGCTTTTCTCCAGATGCAATTTTTATTTTGCAATCAAGTTTCAAATGCTCATAGCTCAATCACCTGACCTCCATTTTGCAGATACAAAATTGATTTGAGGCAAATCTTCAAGCTCTTCACAGTGATGCAATTGGTTTTTTTTTCAATTTGGTGTTTTCTTCTTCCAAAAATTACAGTTTCTCACAGGTGTTGCCAAGCAATTCTCATTTTGAGAACTCCAAGGCTCTTCTCTCACTCCTATAGAAACGTTTTGGTGTAATTGTTTTTTGAAAGTACATAATTCTTCTGTACTTTGTAAGGGTGTGATCAGGTTTGTCTTTCTATATAAAAATTGTGCTTTGATTCTATAGCCAAATATGGCATCTACATGTATCAAGATCAAGTCCTTTGTTGTTTTTGGCACGTGGCACCCATAATCATACTAAGCATAAAGTGCCAAGATCATATATTGCTGGGAGGATGCCATGTCCCCACCAAAATGAGAAGTCGCAATAGTATTTAAACTGTATTCCCTATGACAGGCTTATAAAGACAATGGCAATTTAAATAAGAAAGTCATGCAATATTGGTATAAGGGAGGCCTGGAATAATAATCATTAAATTGAATTAAGAAAACAATTCATGACAATAAAAGATAATTAAAATATAATTAAGGCTCAGGAGTTGTGATTCTTTCAAAAGGGCAGAAATAATGATCTGTAGGTTTATGCTTTTCAAATTATGCTTTTTGTAGGTTTATGCGCATTCATATGCTATTTCTGCACATTCATATGCTATTTCTGCACATATGTTAATTATTCCTGCTTTATTTCTACGGATATGTGATATATTCCGGCGCATATGTGACCTGGCTCCACTTCTGCGCATCAGTTCATGTTCTGTCCCGGATATGTGATATGTTCCTACGCATATGTGACCTGGAAATTGACACAGTTGCGCATATGTCCTGTCCTACTCCTGCACATTTACAACAGTTTGATGTCTCCTTAGGCCTATGTAAAAATGAATTTTATATTTGGATTCCTAGTGTCTCTAGGATCGTTTTCGTATATCTGCATTTCGTTTTCCAATTCGGTTTGATATGTTTTAGTTCACTTTTCGATTTGGGCTTAAAATGAACGTAGCTTTGGATCTTGTTGAGGATGGACTTGTCTCCTCGATTGGCGATCATGGACGTTGGTCCGGTCCTATCCCGTGAGGTTCATGGACATTGTCTGAGTTCTCACACGGTGACTTGAATGTGGATTATCCGTTCTTGTTTTTATGGGGTTGTCATGGAACCCTTGGAAGTGCTTTAACTCTTCCATTTGTGCACGATTGTGTGATGATCATGGTTTACTTCTGTTCATTTTTATATCTTTACTTATGCATTATGGTTGTGGACGCACTTACGTTCATGATGTTATATTTGAGTATCAAAAAAAAATTGTTAGTGCATATTTGACCCTATGTTCCGAGGGTTCCTTGGCAAGGCATTACATTTGGTATTAGAGCCCATGTTCATATGTTGGGAACTTTGGTGTCTATGTGCCCATTATGCTTGTGTTGTGAGATGGTAAACATCTTGTTGTTGAATTCTTATGTGATCCTCTTGTGTGCTGAGGAGGTTCCCTGGTGTGATAGTCTCCTCGAGGTTGATCCTTGCTTATCTTGTATGCGTATTGGTCATTGAGTGACCCTTGGGTTGTGTTCCCTTTTGATGTTAGGTGACGGATTGATATCTTTCTATTGCTTGAGTACCTATTGATTTGGCTCTTGATGGGGCATTATGCATTGAGTATGAGATTATTGGTAGTGACTTATGATGGTTTTATATGTTGGCAATATGGTAATTGCATAGGAATTGGTATAATGTATCTTTGTTCATATGAAAAGGTAATGTTCATAAGCTTGCTGGTGTATATTCACCATGATAGAATTTCTTGGATCAATGATGTATTTCCCCAAGCTTGCATTGTTGTTGTGTGTCTTATGTGGATCTTTGGATGGTGACCATGTGGGCAATTGATCTCTACTGAGTAAAATACACTTGTGAAGGTGGGAAAGTGCCTTGTTTTGAGTGAATATGAATCCCTTACGATTTGGCATTGTGCATTAGATGGTGATCTTGTAGATATGTTAGGACTCTTTCCTACAAGTATACCTTGTATTAAGGAATAAATGGCATTACATGAGAATTGTAGACGGTTATAAACTGAAATAAGTGCATAGTTGCATGAATTTGAGATTAGATTAAGAATATGACTGGTAATGTAACTGAATCATTGTTCTATTGGTATGGGTATGCTCTCTAACGTTACTGGGATGTTGCATTCTCGAGTGTCATGCAGCGGTTACTCCCCTAAATGTGAGTCACAATGTGATGTGAAAATATTCTTATTGATGGCTTATTTCCAATTATTCGATGGATTTTGCCTTGAGTTGTGTTGGCCGACAATGAATTTTAAGATTTTCTTATGCTGGATTGGTCACCAAGACTCTTCTATCTATCTGTGACACTCGTCACACTTGATTTAATGTTGAAATTGTGCACGTTTTTATGATTTAGTGTTGAGCTTGATAATTTCCCCCACTTGGGTTTTCTCTTTTCCATTTCATGCTGAACATTCCAAATGTTTGAAACAGTTGGCCCTGTTATGTATTCAGTGTTGTTTCTATCATGTCTTCTACAAATCTCTAGTAGTGTGTGCAAGGGAGAACACCGCAGAGAGCGTACAATATCTATGTTTATTGTAAGTTAGAATTAAGTCATATTGAAATGCCTGTTTGTCTGAATTGCAAGTAATTGGTGGTGTGTATAACCAATAATGAGAGTGTAATCCTTGCATTGATAAAGTTGCTTTAACGGTAAAGTTTCTAATTGTGTTGATGCTAGTATGTGTAGTGTGTAACTGATTGATTGGAAGTTCCCATGATGAAATATGATCAGAAGTTGCATGACCTATATGCAAGTTGTTATAAGATGTTTGAATGACATTATGCTAACTCAGTGATACTGTGATTTCTTGCGCTGTTATGAACATTGAGACATATTTCATATGGTAGTGGTTGAGTTTTGGATGCTTAATGGATTTGGGAATGTGCTTGTGATAGTTGGGGGCACCTTCCTACTCAAGATGTTGAGCTCATGTGTATTCTTCGTGCTAGTGTTCTTATGTCTTAGTGGCAGAATGAGGGCATGTGTACTTACAGGTTTTGATGAACTGAGTGGAGTAATGTTTACAATAGTGCATTGTGTATAGTTGAGATCTTGTAAGCCTGCTATGAAGTGATAGGAGCTTGTAGTGAGACATGCCCACCCGTGTGGCAATTGGAGCTTACAGATTTGTGGATTGGTCTAGCATGTTTACTCATGTAGTGATAGTATCTTGTTTTGAAACATGCCCACACATGCAGCGATTGGACTTACTTGATCATAGACTTGCTTGCTACCATGAAGCATTTGGTCTTGTCAAGAGTGCAAGCCCATTCATGTAGCAATTGAACTGGCGTGATTATGGTTGTTGGCATAGATTGAGTTGAGCCTCGATTGGGTCTAGTATGTTGCATGCCCACACATGTTGGTGATGGTTTCTACCTAGAGTGGTTGCCTGCACATGTGTTGTTGGTGCTTGCTTGGTGTTTGCATTCGTTCATTGAGAGATGGTAGTATATGTATTTTGGGTAGTTACCCTTTGGCTTGTGACTTGGTTATATTGATATACCGCATATGGTGTTATTGGATTGTACTAAGTTGTAGATTTCAATGTAAGCCCGCACATGTGGTGACAGGTCAACACCCACACATGTAGTGATCAAACTTATGAGAGCGTACATTTCTTGTAGTATGCCAAACATGCAGCACTAGGACTTGTTAGAGGGACATACTTGTACATGTAGCGAATGGACGTACTAGATCATAGATATTCTTGCTTGCCCACCATGGAGCAAAAGGACTTGCCTATGGGGCATGCCTACCCATGTAGCGAATGGACTTGCTGGAAAGAGAGTTGGAGTGGTTATCCTGGTTGCCCGCCATGTTGTGTAGGGTCTTGTATGAGGAACAAGCCCACACATGTAGTGATTGGACTTACAAGAATAAAGTCAGTGTACCTAAGTGTAGAGACTTGTGTATTTATGGTGTATGACATGCCCGCTTGTTTAGCATTAGTCTTCCGTGACTAGTTATCTTGTTTGCAACAATGAATATGGTATGTTCTTGGGTAATCACCCTTATGAACTACCTATGATGCTTACTCCTCTTGTGGGACCTAGATTATTTGAGTTGAATGATCATTTTTTATGCTAATGAGCATGTTGGGTTTTCGCACATGGTTGTGATGAGCCCAATTGGCTCTCTATTGCATCTAAGCTCTTTGCTCAATTTTAATTGCAATTTGTTTGTATTTTCAACACATAAATGACTTTTGATAATTTCAGCAAATTCAATACAACATTTCCAAAGGGTATGCAATTTCTTTTAATTCAATTACTTGCATTAATGCGGAGATAATAACAGAACAATTAATTGTCTTTCCAAAATTCGCAAATAATAATTTGATTGCTTGCCAAATTAGTGAACAATGCATAAATTAATATGGCACCTTATTATCAAAACGTGGCTGCTGAAGATAATATCTAAACAGTGACTGCTGAAGATTGTGAGACAGCCTGAGAAGAGTTGATGCCAGCTATCCCAAATGATCATAACTAACAGCCATTAAACTTCCACCAAATATAGCTGTTGATAGGGCCCAAACACCACACTTCCTCACACTCAAAGCCAAGTCCGTACAACAGCTAATAACAGGTTCGTACGGCAGCAAATATCAGGTCTGTGCGGCTATCACAAAGATCAAAATTTAAATAAATTTACTCACTTCCAGCCAAGGTAAATACTGATTCAAACCAGCTCTGCAACCCAGCAATGTATTGGATGTTTTCTCCAAAATCTGAAGACCAAACATTCAAAACCCTTGCACTCAAGCTTTTTCGAAATTCACCTGTAAGCTCAAATTGAACTTATGAATGAAGCCCACACTGTAGCAAATCTCAATGTTTATTTCAACACCTCAAATGCTTGTAAAAACTTTGAAGGATTCACAATTCTCCAAGTCTGAGATTCTGAAACCCTTGTTCCAAATTTCTCTTCACACAAATCAATAATATCAAATGCACAATAGAATGAATGAAATGAAATCTGAATCCCCTTTTATAATATTCAATTTTTCATTTGTCTTCATCTTCTTTAATTTACTTTAATTTCATTTCTCATAAAGCAACTTTATGTTATAATTTAAAAATGACATATAATAAAGTCACTTTATTAATTTAAACTCCACCATTGCTCCAAAAATGACCTTTTCATTAATATAATGATATTCTGACACATAGGGTCTCTGTTTTATGTGCTCAAGATTTAAAACTTCTCAACCCGGTTCCAACAAGCTATAACACCAAGGTGTCCAATATGCAATCCCAATAAAAATAGCAACCTTAGCCAATCTAATTAAATAATAATCATAATTCACCCATCTTGCAAAAATGACTGAAGAAGCATCAGAATCGAAATCTGACAGCACAGGCGTGATCCTGATGAAGAAAGACGATGAATGAACCTGACAAGGTGACTTACTAAAAATAGACGCTCCCTCCAAAAATCTTGGAGTCCAAACCGGAAGCCGGAAATAAAATCTAAGAGCATCATAAAACTCCTCTAAATCATCTGAGCTTAGCAGAACCATATGTTGACTTACTATAAATAGTAAGTCCCTCAAAATGGGGCCAAAACCCACAACAGGGTCCTCTAATCACCAGTATTAGCCTACAAGGACCCAATGATAGGCTAAATCTACTAACTCCAATGCTCGCTCAAAATGGGGATTCTGACACATAGGGTCCCTATTTTATGTAAGTCAACTTAGTACAATCACGGGAGGCACTACATCCTTCCTCCCTAGGCATAGGCTTACTCGTGGAAGCTTGCAAAACGATAAATGAGAACACCATGTGCGAAAGCCCAACATGCTCATTAGCATAAAAATGATCATTCTTTTAAATAATCTAGGTCCCACAAGAGGAGTAAGCATCATAGGTAGTTCATAAGGGTGATTACCCAAGAACATACCATAGTCATTGTTGCAAACAAGATAACTAGTCACAGAAGACTAATGCTAAACAAGCGGGCATGTCATACACCATAAATACACAAGTCTCTACACTTAGGTACACCAACTTTATTCTTGTAAGTCCAATCACTACATGTGTGGGCTTGTTCCTCATACAAGACCCTACACAACATGGCAGGCAACTAGGATAACCACTCCAACTCTCTTTCCAGCAAGTCCATTCGCTACATGGGTAGGCATGCCCCATAGGCAAGTCCTTTTGCTCCATGGTGGGCAAGCAAGAATATCTATGATCTAGTATGTCCATTCGCTACATGTACAAGTATGTCCCTCTAACAAGTCCTAGTGTTGCATGTGTGGCATACTACGAGAAATGTACGCTCTCATAAGTTTGATCACTACATGTGTAGGTGTTGACCTGTCACCACATGTGCGGGGCTTACACTAAAATCTACAACTTAGTACAATCCAATAACACCATATGAGGATTTACCAAAAATGACTTGCGAGCATTGGAGTTAGTAGATTTAGCTTGGTGAGTCAACTTATGTGCATCCTATTTAGAGGAGTTTTATGATACTCTCATATTTTATTTCTAGCTTCCGGTTTGGACTCCAAGATTCTTGGAGGGAGCATCTATTTTTAGTAAGTCACCTTGTCAGGTTCATTCATCGTCTGCTCCAAAAATGACCTTTTCATTAATATAATGATATTCTGACATATAGGGTCCCTGTTTTATGTGCTCAAGATTTAAAACTTCTCAACCCGGTTCCAACGAGCTATAACACCAAGGTGTCCAATATACAATCTCAATAAAAATAGCAACCCTAGCCAATCTAATTCAATAATAATCATAATTCACCCATCTTGCGAAAATGACTGAAGAAGCATCAAAATTGAAATTTGACAACATAGGTGTGATCCTGACGAAGAAAGACGATGAATGAACTTGACGAAGTGACTTACTAAAAATAGACGCTCCCTCCAAGAATCTTGGAGTCCAAATCGGAAGCCGGAAATAAAATCTGAGAGCATCATAAAACTCCTCTAAATCATATGAGCTCAATAGAACCATATGTTGACTTACTATAAATAGTAAGTCCCTCAAATCACCAGTATTAGCCTACAAGGACCCAGTTGGTGATTAGGTCATTATTAAGTCTAATCACCCACATATTTTGAGGGACTTACTATTTATAGTAAGTCAACATATGGTTCTACTGAGCTCAGATGATTTAGAGGAGTTTTATGATGCTCTTAGATTTTATTTCTAGCTTCCAGTTTGGACTCCAAGATTCTTGGAGGGAGCATCTATTTTTAGTATGTCACCTCGTCAGGTTCATTCATCGTCTTTCTTCATTAGGATCATGCCTGTGCTGTCAGATTTCAATTCTGATGCTTCTTCAGTCATTTTCGCAAGATGGGTGAATTATGATTATTATTTAATTAGATTGGCTAAGGTTGCTATTTTTATTGGGACATAAAACAGGGACCCTATGTGTAAGTCAACCTGGGTAGCACCATATCTAATATAAAATCTGAGAGCATATGGTGATTAGAGGTCACCTCAAATGCAGCAGTTAACTAGTCAACTGTAGTTCCAACTAATTTTCCCATAGTCCTGGGTCATGCCTACACGTAGTGATCCTGATGAAGAAAGACATGATCCTCATACAAGACCCTACACAACATGGCGGGCAACCAGGATAACCACTCCAACTCTCTTTCTAGCAAGTCCATTCACTACATGGGTAGGCATGCCCCATAGGCAAGTCCTTTTGCTCCATGGTGGGCAAGCAAGAATATCTATGATCTAGTACATCTATTCGCTACATGTACAAGTATGTCCCTCTAACAAGTCCTACTGCTGCATGTGTGGCATACTACAAGAAATGTACGCTCTCATAAGTCTAATCACTACATGTGTGGGTGTTGACCTGTCACCACATGTGCCTACACATTGTAGTATGTTTAAGTCAACACCCATACTAATTTTCCACCTGAAATGTCTGGTACACTGACTAGTTTTATGACCCACACCATATGGTGATTAGAGGTCCCTGTTGTATGATCACTACATGTGTGGGTGTTGACTTGTCCAATCATTATTACCAGGTTCATTCTGGGTGAGCCTGACACCACATGTGTTGACTCCTATGTCACAAGTCATTTCTGGTAAATCCTCATATGGTGTTATTGGATTGTACTAAGTTGTAGATTTCAATGTAAGCCTGCACATGTGGTGACAGGTTAACACCCATACATGTAGTGATCAGACTTATGAGAGCATACATTTCTCGTAGTATGCCACACATGCAACACTAGGACTTGTTAGAGGGACATACTTGTACATGTAGCAAATGGACATACTAGATCATAGATATTCTTGCTTGCCCACCATGGAGCAAAAGGACTTGCCTATGGGGCATGCCTACCCATGTAGCGAATGGACTTGCTGGAAAGAGAGTTGGAGTGGTTATCTTGGTTGCCATCCATGTTGTGTAGGGTCTTGTATGAGGAACAAGCCCACACATGTAGTGATTGGACTTACAAGAATAAAGTTGGTGTACGGTGTACCTAAGTGTAGAGACTTGTGTATTTATGGTGGATGACATGCCTGCTTGTTTAGCATTAGTCTTCTGTGACTAGTTATCTTGTTTGCAAAAATGACTATGGTATGTTCTTGGGTAATCACCCTTATGAACTACCTATGATGCTTACTCCTCTTGTGGGACCTAGATTATTTGAGTTGAATGATCATTTTTTATGCTACTGAGCATGTTGGGCTTTCGCACATGGTGTTCTCATTTATCGTTTTGCAAGCTTCCAGGAGTAAGCCTATGCCTAGGGAGGAAGGATGTAGTGCCTCCCGTGATTGCATTTTGTTGTGTGTTAATTTGGTCTGAGCTAGACTCTTTTCGTCTTGTGACTATTTGTATGATGTGATCAGATATTTGCATTGTGTGATGCATTTGATTTCAATACATTATTTTGGTTTTACAAGTAGCATTAATTGATGTAGCTGTTAGCCTGTACTTGTACTTACCATTTTGATCATAACTGCATGATGACTTTACTATGTCGTGGCATGATGCTTTATGATGATATCTAGTGTATTTTGTATTCGAAAACATTGGATTATGTTATCATGATGATTACTACTGATTCCCATGTTATTGTGCCTTTTATGCTAATGGATATTTCTCTGAGGTTTTCATTGATATGTGCTCGTATTATCGTAAATGATTATTTAATGTTTAATTTAAATGAGATGTACATTGAGGATTAACTATGGAATGACTAGTGTCATGACATTCTAATACAGACAAATGATCGCGTCACTAGAGCATCACTATTCCATTAGGCGTACTTTGATTATTCATGTTTATGCTTCATCTATTTATACTATGAGCAGTTGCACTTGATGTGCGCATGTTTTAGTGAATAGGTACTAGACATCATCTCCGTCTAAGTTGCAAGTTTGAGTGTGTCTTTATCCCCAACGGTAGTTATAGGAGATAGTCACATTGGTTGTTTTGCATACTGAGCCAATATCATTCTTGGATGGAACGGTGTATCTGACTTACATTATTACCTTCTGGTTGTCGTGTAGGAAAGAGCATGGATTGCATTGCATAATGTGTTGCCCAATATTTGTTTGAACATTTAGACAATTTGTTATGTCTCAATTATATTATACCCTAATATAGGCTGATTGATATTATTTAAATGTTGATTAACTAATTGTTGGATTTTGGCGTAGTCCTGTTATTGGAGTTTGATTTAATTAAATTATTCCTGTGGGCTTTTGAGAGTTTATGTGACTTATTATTTATTTAATTTATTTAATTGGGAAAAATGCCTTTTTGGAAAAGGTCTATGTTTTTTAAAGTGAAGGTTTTATTAAATTTTTATTTTGTCAATTTGGGATTTGCTCCAGCTCTATGGAGAAATTCGATTTTTGCTCGTTGGGAGTGGCTCGAGCATCTATTTTTTTGTGGGCAATGGCTCATTGGAACTATGGCAGGATTGCTACGGTTTGCCAAGAATTTTACCCATGTGCACCGAGCATTTGTATTATTCTCTCCATTTCGGGTTTTCGCCAGTTTTCGAGGTAGGGCTTCCTGTTTCTTATTTATTTCTTGTTTTTTAGTTGTTTCTTGTTTAGGATGCAATAGCAAGATATTTATATAGGGTTTCCTTGCTTTTTTTATTGAATTTGATGCTCAGTTGGGCTTGTATGTTTTTATATTTTTTAAAATGGAAAATCATTGTCATTATGCTATTCGTTTTCTTCCACGAAGTTTGATTTCATATAATATTGCATTTTGGGCTAGTAGGACCCTAAGAACCAATGGGTTTTATTTTCATCACAAAATTGAGTTTCATTTTCAGGCATTTTCGTGGGCGCATTGTTTTTTGTGATCCCTAGTTTTTTTGTCACCATGTTTGGCATGTTTGTTTTATTGGATGTTATAGAATCTCGTGTTTGTAGTAGGATCGCACAGACGGAATGAATAAAGGTCGTTCCGGGTAATAGTTATTGTGATCCATACCCAATTATTACTAAATTGATGTTTTTTACACTTCGTCGGTTATTGTTGAAATTTGGGATTTTTATGCATTTCGGCCTTTTTGAGTCTTCCTTGTGTTCTAGCAACTTGTTTGATGGATTCCTTGGAATTTGTGCTTTTGGCAAAGTGGCCAACTAAGTAACTTGATTTGTTCATGTTGTGCGTGTGATTACTCAACTTTATGCCTTGAGAATTGTGGGAGTGGAATTGTCCTCTTGTTATTGCTTTGATTGCTTGTTGGTACTTGTGTTATCTCCATCCTTGGTGTAGACGAAGTAGACACGTCATTTTACTCATGTCCTTGGTGTAGACTGAGTAGACTTGTCGATGAGAACCATATCCTTGGTATGAACCAAGTGGACGAGCTTGTTATTTCTGTCCTTGGTGTAGATTGAGTAAACGAACCTTGTTGGTTTCGCCTCCTTTGTTGTGAATTCGAGCCATAAGATTAGGTGCACGGAGTAGGTATGGGAAGTAGCTCCTCAAGTGTACCGCGGCCTACAAGTGGTCGTATTGGACACGTTTAGTTCTTAAGATGTGATAACGTAATAAAATGAATTGGGTAGTGGAAACCATTGAATCCCCAGATATCATGAGTGACCCGTGTTAGTTTGTTAGCTTTGGACAGTTGTTCGTCCATATGCTATTATTTAGCAAGTAATTGTTTTACTAACAAATTGGTTAGAGTTGGGACAAATATTTGTTAAATAATTGACCACTTTTGGAAGCAACTAGAAACCGATTTTGTTATTGGTTGTTGGGTTGTTTTAATCTCAACCGTTGATTGAGAATCAATCTCGGCCGTTGGTTTACCAATGAGAGTAGTATAAAAGGGGGTCTAGGGGCATTTGGAGAACACATCTTGGAGAGCATTTGCAGTGATAGCAAATGTGTTTGTAGTGATAACAAACA
The DNA here is from genome assembly GCA_027943335.1 of Chamaecyparis obtusa. Taxonomy (NCBI): domain Eukaryota; kingdom Viridiplantae; phylum Streptophyta; class Pinopsida; order Cupressales; family Cupressaceae; genus Chamaecyparis; species Chamaecyparis obtusa. The sequence goes on from BSBK01000762.1 coordinate 184,555, forward strand.
AGTCTTGCAGTGATAGCAAGGGCGCAGTGATAGCATTGGGGATAGCAGTGGAGGAATATCAGCAAGAGGAATTGGGAGATTGTCGGGTTTTGCCAGTAAGAGGCGAGGAATTTTGTATCTCTTAATTTGTTGAAGTTTAATATATTTCTCATCTGCAGTATTGGTTTTCCCCTCCGGGTTTTTCCAGGGACAATTGTCCAAAAATATTGTGTTGATTGTGTTGTGTATTTCTTTCCGCGTATTTTATTTGTGAAGCTGCAGTTGTGTTATTTTTCAATATTAGCTATGAATTTATTTTCGGCAGTTAAATAATCTTTATAAGATAGGAGATTAATAATCAGTGACTACAATAGAATTTTCACAACCCGTGTGGGTGGTAGATGGTACTTGAGTCCCTAGATGATATTTATTGACCCATGTGGGTATGGATGTTGGCATTATGTGATGGTAACTGGTAAGCCTTCTACTGGTACAAGTACAAGTATTGTCATTGATTGTCAAAAGAAGATAGAGTTTTATCATCTCTATTAAGACTTAAGATCCAAGGAGATCTGTATGAAGGAAGGATGGTTTGGCAGATGATATCAACATATAAACACCAATCACTATACAAAGCATCAGCAACCGGGTAAAGTAAACAGTCAAGTAACGGAGTATTCCACCTTCAACCGAGGATCTGGCTACAACGGTGTAGTCAAGTACAGAGAGAGCAACACCTAACCGGTGTCAACAACACAACTGAGGAAGGTGCAACCGGTAAGCCAAGGAAGAAACAGCAACAGGTCAAAGACCCTTATCTGTTCACAGCATGAGAATCTCTACCAATCTAGTAATGACTCCGGTATGAACTGAGGAAGTCATAGTCAACTATCTGTTCCAACCAACTCTTTGATCAAGATTTTCTGCACTAAAATCGGAAGTCTTTGAGTTAAACTGGCGATCGGTTTGAGGAGAGTCTAGAGGATTTAAAGCCAAAATTAGTAGCTTTAAAACAAAGTGTTATCTCCTATGAAGGAAAGTTGCTTGACACGTAACTACTGCTTTCTTCATTAGACAGATAAATCAAGGGCATGCATCAGATGTTTCCTTAGTGAACTGGTACTCCACTAAGTAATGAATCTGATAAGGATCTGTAATTAGGTCATGCATAACGAGTACAATTAGGGGTAGGACCCTATATATTCTTTTGCCCAAGGCAAATAGAAGTTGCCTTCATTCTGCCGAGTAAAAGAGTGAACCTATATGCTGAAAATAAGCCAAGAGTGAAAAGAAGAAAGAAAAAGTGAGAAAGAAGATTGTGCAGAGTAGCACAATTGTAGAGGAGAACACACATACAGCGACCGGTGATGCTTCTCAGTTGAGCACAAATAGAGATCTTATTAGGCCATGGAAAGCCATTAGTAAAAGGTCAATCCTTCTATTGTTCTCTAACAATTACAATAGCTAAATCCCAATATTTGGGTGGACTCTAACAGGTCCCTTGTATCAAATCCCTTGATCGGGTGACATCTTTCAAGGTGTTCAAAGTTCTTTAACTAGGCAGGCACTAACCGGCCTCATTGTAACAAATCCCTTGACCGGGTCGCATTTAACAGTGTGTTTTGATCCTTTAACCGAAAAGGCTCCTAACAGGGCGTACTCCAAAAGAGTACAAAATTTGTGAGGTCTCCTCACACTGTGGTTTTCACCCTAACTGGGTTTCCACGCAATAAATCTGGTGTCACTGTGTGTTTGTTTACTTGCTGTTATTATATGCTCAAATCTGTTTGCCTTTCTGCTGTAAGTTTACTTCACTGAATTTAAAAGAAAAGAAGTTTTTAGAGGTGCTAATTCACCCCTCCCCTCTCAGCACCGGTTGAGACTGTCAATTGGTATCAGAGTCGAGTTTTGTTTTCTTTACCGCTTAACAGCATAAAGAAAAAGTCAAGATGATGAGAAAGAAAGGACCAAAGTTTTCAAAGGAAAACTTTACTCTGTGGTGTAGCAGAATGAAGCTGTACATGAAGACCACCAGAGATTAGTACTCGAATCATGTTACGATCGATTACAGTGAACCCGCTGGCACTTTGACACCTAATGAACTGAAGATCAAAACCGAGCACACGGCTGCTATGGATATGATAGCTAGCACACTACTTGATCATGTCTACGCTGAGATCAAACATCTTGATTCTGTCTTCAAGATGTGGGGCAAGTTGCAAACGGTCTATGGAGGAGACCCAAATGTTCAGAGAGCCAAAGTCGAAAGCCTCAAACGAAAATATGATGACATGAGGATGAATGAAGGAGAAGACATCGAGCAATATAGCAACCGGATCAAAGAGGTGATCAACTCCATCAGAAGCGCTGGAGGAAAGTTCAGTGAAGATGAGGTGGTTAGTAAAATACTGAGAACTCTCAGACCTCAGTATGCCATCAAGATCTCTGCCATTCAAGAGCTTAGATCGGTGACCAAAGATCAAGTCACCCTAGACTCCCTAATCAGTAAGTTGGCTGCCTTTGAATTAATAATTTTGATAATAGCTTATCCATTCAGGAAGCAGTTTTTAAGTCCCCTGTCAATATCTCTTCCACCAAAAAGGGAAGAGAAACCGGTAATTGCTCTACCAGTAAGATTGGGAACCTTGTTGAGAATATTCTCTCAGAGGAGATGGAGCAAGATGAGGTTGAAGCACTCATCGCTAGAAGATTCCCCAGAGGAAAACGAAAATACAAGGGAAAACTCCCTTTGAAATGCTTCTCTTGCAACAAGATAGGACATATTAATGAGTGTTGCACAGCTGAACAATAAAGGATTCCAATTGGAATTCAGACAAGGTTCCTGTATAGTCAAAAGTTAGTCTGGAACCCATGTTGCAACCGGTAGACAGAGCAAAGACAATCTGTTCTACCTAGACTCAATGGAAGGAGCTTGTTTGATAGCCTCAGTCAGAGGAGAATCAAGTAAAATTTGTCTCGTCTCCAAGGAAGATAACAGTTGGCTATGGCACAAGAGACTCTGCCACAAACTTTGACACTATCGTCAAAGTAAGCAAAAAGAGATCGGTTAGAGGATTCCCTAAGATTACAAAACCCATCAGTGGGGTTCGTAAAGACTGTCAGTTAGGAAAATTGACAGGAACAAGTTTCAACAAGACGTTTACTGCTGAAAATGTTCTAGACCTTGTGCACACAGATCTATGTGGACCAATGAAGACAAAAGGCTACCATGGAGACCGGTACTTTATGATCTTTTAAGATGACTTCTCAAAAATGATGTAGACACTCTTTCTTAGAGAGAAATCATAGGCCTTCCACATGTTTAAAATCTACAAGGCCAGAGTAGAAAAGGAAACCAGTAAAAGCTTGAAATGTCTAAGGTCAGACAGAGGAGGTGAGTACACCTCTCAAGAGTTCACTCACTATTGTGAAGAACATGGAATAAAAAGACAGTTTTTTGCACCAAGAACTCCGCAGCAAAATGGAGTTGCAAAAAGAAGGAACAGGATGTTGTTTGACTATGCAAGAACTCTGTTGATTCAAAAGGATCTTCCTCATCACTTCTGGAGAGAAGCTGTCAGTACTGCTATCTACACACTAAACCGAGTTCAAGTCAAAAAGGAAACCGGTAAGACTCCTTATGAACTATGGTTTAAGCATACTCTCAGTGTAGGTTACTTCAAAATCTTTGGTAGCAAATGTTACATCAAAAGAGATATGTATTCTGAAAAGTTTGATCCTAAGAGTGATGAAGGAACATTTTTGGGTTACTCTACCAAAAGTAAGGCATATTGGTGTTTGAACAAGAGAACAGGCAAGATAATTGAAAGCATCAATGTAAAAGTTGATGAATCTTCAAAACCGATTAAGGAGACCGGTCATAATAATCATGACAGTCTTGAAGAGCAAAGCGAAGAAAATGTCTTTGAGTTCAATGAAGCAGCTACTGAAGACGAAGAAGAACACCATGTGAACAGACACTCGGTTCATGAAACTACATTTGAAGCACAAGGTGGTGAATAAGATGTTCAGAATCATGGTGAAAAAATTGCTCAACCGGAAGAGCCTGACCGAGAACAGTGCCCGGTTCTCCCAAGATATGTCACATATCACTCTACTGATAACATTATTGGTGACAAACATGCTAATGTTTTGACCAGGAAAAAGGCCAAAGAAAATATATGTTTACTTTTCTATATAGAGCCCAAAACAACAAGGGAAGCTCTACAAGATGAAAACTGGGTCAAGGCCATGGAGGAATAAATTGAGCAAATTGAGAAGAATGACACATGGGATCTTGTGCCAAGACCAAAGGACAAGAATGTCATAGGGACCAAGTGGGTTTACAGAAATAAGCTGAATGAGGAAGGGAAAGTAATAAGAAATAAGGCAAGATTAGTTTGCAAAAGATATGCCCAGGAAGTTGGACTGAACTATAGAGAAAACTTTGCACTAGTAGCAAGACTGGAAGGAGTGAGAATTCTTCTTGCTTATGCTGCACACAAAAATTTTAAGTGTATCAAATGGATGTCAAGTCTGCTTTCTTGAATGGGATTCTGGAAGAAGTCTACATTGAACAACCGAAAGGCTTCACATCTGCACATGATGATGGTATGGTCTGCAAGTTAAAAAAGGCTCTTTATGGACTTAAGCAAGCTCCAAGGGCATGGTATGAAAGGCTACACTCATATCTTCTGACCATAGGATTCACAAGAACCGGGGACAATAGCAATATGTATCTCAAGACCGAATAAGATGAAAATTTGATTGCTGAGATCTTTGTAGATGATGTCATCTTTGGAGGAGATGACAGGATGAGCAAAGCCTTCACTGAAGAGATGAAGAAAGAATTTGAGATGTCTATGATAGGCACAATAAAATTCTTCATTGGATTACAAGTCCAACTGAAAGAAGGTATCTTTATATCTCAGTCCAAGTATATTAAAGAAATTCTTAAGACTTTTGGACTTGAAGACTCTAAAGCGGTTGGAACCCCAATGATAACCAACCTCAAGTTCTCAAAGGAGGATGATGTAAAAGAAGTGAATGAAACTATGTATCGATCCATGATAAGAAAATTGCAGTATGTTGTTCACAGTAGACCAGACATTGCACATGCAGTTGGCATAGCGGCAAGATTCTCTGCTAATCCCAAAGAGACACATCTGATAGCGGTAAAGAGAATCTTCAGATATCTAAAGGGCACTGAAGAATATGGATTATGGTTTCCACACAAAGGAGGATTTGAAGTAAAAGTGTACACTGATGCAGACTAGGTTGGCAACATTGATGACAGAAAGAGCACAAGTGGTGGTGCATTCTTTCTCGATGGAAGAATTGTTTCCTGGACAAGTAAGAAATAGAATTGTATTTCACAATCTACTGCAAAGGTCGAATATGTTGTTGCAGCAATCAATTGCACACAGGTAATCTAGATCAAACAACTGTTGGAAGGAATCAAAGAACAAATACCTGAACCAATAGCTATCTATTGTGATAGCACCAGTGCAATTAACATATCCAAGAACCCTGTTATGCACTCCAAGACAAAACACATCGCCATCAAGTATCATTACTTGAGAGAGCTGGTACAAGACAAGGAGGTGAGATGGGAGTATGTTCCCACTAAGGAACAAATTGCTGATATCTTCACCAAGCCATTACCGAAGAATACTTTTGAGTATCTCATAGGTAAACTAGGGGTGATACCCCTTCATGATCTTCAGTAAACCTGGAAAGGTGATCATCAATTCACTGCGCTTCAACAGAGGGTTACACCTCATCTTTTCTGGACTGATGAAAAGGGTTGTTGCTCATAAGGGGAGCAGATTAGAAAAAGATAGTCTTTTTGACTAGCCTTTGGCATTATTGTCAAAAAGGGGGAGAGTTTGGCAAGAACCCGAACGGAGTACTGTAGCAGTAGCAATGAGGTACTTGCACAGTAACCTGGTGATATTGTGATTGCCCATCAAGGTTTTGCCATCAATGCCAAAGGGGGAGATTGTTGGCATTATGTGATGGTAACTGGTAAGCCTTCTACCGGTACAAATACAAGTATTGTCATTGATTGGAAAAAGAAGATAAAGTTTTATCATCTCTATTAAGTCTTAAGATCCAAGGAGATTTGTATGAAGGAAGGATGGTTTGGCAGATGATATCAACACATAAACACCGGTCACTATACAAAGCATCAGCAACCGGGTAAAGTAAACAATCAAGTAACAGAGGATTCCACCTTCAACCAAGGATCTGGCTACAACTGGTGTAGTCAAGTACAAAGAGAGCAACAACTAACCGGTGTCAACAACACAACCGAGGAAGGTGCAACCGGTAAGCCAAGGAAGAGACAGCAATAGGTCAAAGACCCTTACCTATTCACAGCATGAGAATCTCTACTGATCTAGTAATGACTCCGATATGAACCGAGGAAGTCATAGTCAACTATCTGTTCCAACCAACTCTTTGACCAAGATTTTCTGCACTAAAATCGGAAGTCTTTGAGTTAAACTGGCGATCGATTTGAGGAGAGTCTAGAGGATTTAAAGCCGAAATCAGTGGCTTTAAACCAAAGTGTTATCTCCTATGAAGGAAAGTTGTTTGACACGCAACGACCGCTTTCTTCATTAGACAGATAAATCAAGGGCATGCATCGGATGTTTCCTTAGTGAATTGGTACTCCACTAAGTAATAAATCTGTAATTAGGTCATGCATAACGAATACAATTAGGGGTAGGACCCTATATATTCTTCTGCCCAAGGCAAATAGAAGTTGCCTTCATTCTGCCGAGTAAAAGAGTGAACCTATATGCTGAAAATAAGCCAAGAGTGAAAAGAAGAAAGAAGTGAGAAAGAAGATTGTGCAGAGTAGCACAATTGTAGAGGAGAACACACCTGCAGCGACCCGTGATGCTTCTCAGTTGAGCACAAATAGAGATCTTATCAGGCTATGGAAAGCCATTAGTAAAAGGTCAATCCTTCTATTGTTCTCTATTAATTACAATAGCTAAATCTTAGTATTTGGGTGGACTCTAATAGGTCCTTTGTATCAAATCCCTTAACCGGGTGACATCTTTCAAGGTGTTCAAAGTCCTTTAACTAGGCAGGCACTAATCGGCCTCATTGTAACAAATCCCTTGACCGGGTCGCATTTAATAGTGTGTTTTGATCTTTTAACCGAGAAGGCTCCTAATAGGGCGTACTCCAGAAGAGTACAAAATTTGTGAGGTCTCCTCACACTGGTTTTCACCCTAACCGAGTTTCCACGTGATAAATCTAGTGTCACTGTGTGTTTGTTTACTTGCTGTTATTATATGCTCAAATCTGTTTGCCTTTCTGTTGTAAGTTTACTTCACTAAATTTAAAAGAAAAGAAGTTTTTAGAGGTGCTGATTCACCCCTCCCCTCTCAGCACCGGTTGGGACTGTCAATGGATACTCCCTATGCTTAGTAATCTTGCGCCTGGGTCCAATAGCAGTAAGTAGTACCCTGATGTACTGTGCTTGTGTGGCATTGTTTGTGGTTTGGACGTTAGTCCGCATGATGAGTGTTCTCTATGTGTTATTGGTTATCTACATGTGATTGCCTTGATTGGCATAAGTGTGTATTTGCATTCCTTAGTATGATTGTTCCTTGTTTGGGCCATGTGACTACCTCCCGAGCACAGTGGGGAGGGCCTGAGGGTTCCACATGGTTGGGTGGTGTGACCAGCTACTGTTGGGGACCAGTGAACAAGTGGCGGACTACTTCTAGTGACAGAGTTCGAGCATGATGTGCTCTTTCTAGCCCTTGCATTTTGTTTTAGTGATTTGTGTACTTTGATGATATGTTTAGTAGATTTGGTTTAATTTATGTTGATTATGACTATATCGAGTGCGTATGACCTCGAATTATGGTATCCGGTACTCCTCGGTGTGGAGTTGTTCCTATTTAGGCCATACATTGGATTCAGCATTAGTTTCTTTTCAAATGTATGCTTTTTGTAGGTTTTTGTGCATTCATATGTTGTTTCTACACATATGTTAATTGTTCCTGCGCATTCATACTTTATTTCTGTGCATATGTGATATGTTCTTGCGCATATGTGACCTGGCTCCACTTCTATGCATCTGTTTCTATTCTGTCCAGGAAATTGACAGAGTTGCGCATATGTCTTGTCCTGCTCCTATGCATTTACAACAATTTGATGTCTCCTTAGGCCTATGTAAAAATAGATTTTATATTTGGATTTCTAGTGTTTCTAGGATCGTTTTCATATATCTACATTCCGTTTTCCGATTCGGTTTGATATGTTTTAGTTCACTTTTTTATTTGGGTTTAAATTTTAAAATGAACATAGCTTTGGATCTTGCTAAGGATGGACTTGTCTCCTCGATTGGTGATTTTGGACGTTGATCTGGTCCTATCTCGTGAGGTTCGTGGACGCTGTCTGAGTTCTCGCATGGTGACTTGAACATGGATTGTCTGTTCTTGTTTTTATGGCGTTGTCATGAAACCCTTGGAAGTGCTCAAAGTCTTTCGCTTGTGCACAGTCGTGTGACAATTGTGGTTTACTTCCGTTTATGTTTATATCTTTGCTTATGCATTATGGTTATGGATGCACTTATGTTCATGATGTTATATTCGAGTATCAGAAAAAATTTGTTAGTGCATATTTGACCCTATGTTCCGAGGGTTCCTTGGCGGGGTGTTACAATTGGTATCAAAGGATTGATCTTGCCATCTTACAGGGTTAAGTTAAAACGATGGTATACTTTATTCCTTCTCAAAAAACCAATAACATCAAATACCTTGGAGAATTTATATGGTACCAAAGCAATCACTAAAAAATATATTACATAGCCTTTCAGATCTTACATAGATTTATAGACAATAACATCGTAAGTGATGGTGACTAGTATATCTGCCTTACTCGATGGTACCAAGCTTATCTGATTAAAGTGTCATGCAGACATGATGCTAACTCAGTTGATGAATACTGTGATTCCCAATGCCACATAGTTCAATTATGTTAAATTACTATTTATAGAATGATACAAAAATCTGGCATCAATATACACTGCCCTTGTCTTGAACTCTATATTTTAAACTTTTCCTTACTTATTGCCCACCATGTGCTCAGTTCTAAGTCTGCCAGAATCTTTTAAAGGTTTGAAGATCCTTTTTAACATTACAAATGCTTCCTTTTTATGCCTGATTTAGACATTCCTTAATTTCGAAGAACTCTGCAGAAAAGTGCTCATATCAAGATATTAATGAATTTTACACTGGTTCCGAAGGTAAGATTTTATTACCATCTGCTGTTCCAATTTTGAATAGGGGAAACAGGAAACCATGTTGATAATATCAGCCATATAAAACACGTGATAGTTTTGCTGTTAAGAGAAATGATGTTCCCCATTCACTTCCAACCCAGTGTCAACAACTGCATGTGGTCAAATTTCAAGTGAACTTTTCCAATTAGTAACAAAGCCCATGGGGTAAACAAATCAAATGATAATATGCAGTTTGAGCAAAAGGCACATACAAGATGTATTTTACAAGATAAGTTATGCTCTATAAAATGCAATGCTAGGTTAAATTTGACCTATGTTATTTTCAATACCTCTTGATTTGCCATAATCAAATATGGCGAAAATAATTAAGTCATCACACAATCCTAATGATTATTCTTAAGGAACATGTTCCTGAAACGCATGCATAAATTATCAGTTGTAAACTTGTATTGTATCTTCATAAGAAAGCCCCCATAGTCACTATTCCAACAGGGTTAAAGCAAACATAAAACACAGTAAACCTTACTTTCTGAAATGACCGAAAGAGAATTGTCAGCACATCTGTAAGTTCTAGAACTCTTCTTTCCAATGAAAATTGAAAGTTTGAAGGCTATCAAACTTTGTTGTCTTCATGATTATTTTAATTGACAAGTTTCAAAATCACCTTATGGCCAAATTATACCATGCTAACTATTCAAAGTGTCGATTGCATTATCTTTTAACTTTTGGGGTTCACCAATATAAGTGTTTATTAGACTGTTATGCAACTTCCTTTTGAGGTTCACCAATTCAATTGGTTGTCGATGCTAAAGGTTTTAAAACTCATGTCATCGCTGATACTCAAGGTTTTTAAAAAAATGTATTCTCACCAATGAAGACAATGGAAGAAATGTAATCTGAAGACAATGGAAGAAATGTAATCTTTGGTGCATCATATACATAGAAGTGATTTCTTAAAACGATTTCAAAAACACCCAAATAAATACAAACATGAGTTGTTGGGAATTAGTGTTCACATGTTTAATTATGTGTAACAAATATTATAATGTGTGCAGTTGTATGTGATAATAATAATGTGAGTTGTTAAAACTTAATACAACTCACATAGAGTATTTGTAAGGATTTGAGTTGCTAAAATAACCCATCATAATTTGAAGAGTTGTTATAGGAGGTTTCCTACAAAATAGGATATGGAAATCCTATAAATATGTAACTTGTATTTCAATGAAAATGAAACACATATTACTTGTTTTTAATTATTTTTATTTCAATTGGCTCTGCCCATATTTCTAATATGGTATCAGAGCAGGAATAGGAGTAGATCTTGTGGGAGTTGCATTAGGTTTATCTTGCTAATTGTTAATGTTGCAATCCTTTTACTTTGACATTCTTCCAAATCGAGTATTGGCCAGGCTATAACCAATCACTATCGGTTCGATTCAAGATTCAACGAGATCTGGTGGTTTCTGCCTTTATTTCTTCAATGGGTGCATTCTAATTGCCTTGCAACACTTTAGACTGTGGAATATCGATTTTGCACTCTATCTATTCGGCTTTGATTGAAGTTCAAAATTATTAACATTGTGGCCCAATTTTCTTTGGTAGCTGCCGCTGCCTTGCCTGCAAACAAATCCACTGTCTTTTTGGTCATTTGACAGAGACAACAAAGACTTCTCCATGGCACACTTAATGGCTGGATTGGGCCACACTCTCCCATCAAGGATCTGAGATAATCTTATTTTTGCAATAGCTAAGGTCAATAGTCCAAACGGTGAAGGAGGGTTTAGAGACGTGGATCAGATCATTTGCTGGCAGTTATGAAGTTATTCTTGGTTACAAACAGTTGGATAGGCTCATATGATTTGTTTTGAGTTCCTCGCCTTAGATTTAGCCGTGGTGAATCTAAAAAAGGCATTGACTACTTGCAGTGGAAACATCGAGGGGCCCATTTCTATCAATAAGCTCAAACAGCTCTTAAAGGAAGAGAAATTCTGTTCTTTGAAGAGATATATTTATTTTTTGCTCTTGGTGAAGGAACACCGGATCGTATGCTTGGGAACAAGAAAAACGACAGCTAAAATTAGTACCATTTAGATCTTGTGAAATTCCATGCAGTGACTATATGACCTCAATTTGGAAAGGTGTGAGGTATTATACATTCAAGCATCGATCACAAACACGTTGTTATGTTTTCCTATTGTTTGATTGTTTAGAATAGGAGTCGTGCCATTAATAGTATTTAGTTTTGCTTGTTTTATAGTCTATGTTTGTATTTTGAACGTTAATGATAAGTTTTTGGATTGATTGTTAGACATATTTTGTCTCATTGTCATTTTAGATTATTGGTGTAAACAAAAGTATCAAGGTATGGGTATAGGTGGAGGATTATGTTTTAGAATGTCTTATTAGATGTCAAAATGGTAGTGTATGAAAAGTCTGACTTGAAAATAGGATTTATTTTGTCAGTCATTAATTTTCATGTTATAAAAAGTATGTCTATCAAAATGTATGTGTCAAAAAAAAATCAAAAATATATTTTGTAATTATAATTGGAGTGCATGATCTACCCGACACTCCTTGTAAGAAGGTGGGGAGGATTTATTCTTTCCTCACAACTAATGAAATAAGCCTCAAAAGACAAATTTGCTAAGTCAGTAGCAAACTAACTGGAGGATGGAGGCAACAGAGGCTGGAGGACACTCAGCAACCTCTTGTGAGTCACTAGTGATGGGATTGCGAAATTGTTATAGTGGCAAAATAACTTGTGCCAAAATGACTGAAGCCAAGATTGGTTTCCAAGTGGCAGCGGCAACCATCTCATATCGTTTGTGATCAAAGTGGCAATGATCATTAATGGTGGCTGCATATGCAACAACGAGGACTTGGTTCTCAAACCTTTTATATTGTGGTTGGATGTGTTTGTCCCCAATCACTATTGTTTGTTGGTTGTTTGTAAGTGAATGTGTTTGTCCCCATTCACAAGATGATGTATGTGATTGGAAGTGTTTGTCCCCAATCACATTTGTTGGGTAATTATGATTGGATGTGTTTGTCCCCAATCATAATAGTTGTGAGAAGTGTGTGTCCCTGTTCATGACCGATGTTGGATAGATGTGTTTGTCCCTATCCAAAATTTGATGTAAGTCCTTGGGTAGATGTGTTAGTCCCTATCCGTGATTCCATGAGTACATGTGTATTCCCTACTCTTATCTTATAGTATTTGGTGAGTTGGTGAGCTATTGTGTGTGGTCATCAAGTATTGTGATGTACAATCTCCCCATGTTCACACTAAGGGGGGGGGGAATTAGTGTTCACATGTTTAATTATGTGTAACAAATATTATAATGTGTGTAGTTGTATGTGATAATAACAATGTGAGTTGTTAATACAACTCATGTAGAGTACTGGTAAGGATTTGAGATGTTAAAACCACCCATTATATTTAGAAGAATTATTATAGGAGGTTTCCTATAATATAGGATATGAAAATCCTATAAATGTTAACTTGTATTTGAATGAAAATGAAGCATGTATTACTCGGTTTTTTTTTTAATTCAATTGGCTCTGCCCATATTTCCAATGAGTGTGAAGACTGAATCTACACTGCCCCAATAGGAATGCCAGCCCACCACTCTTAGTTGACAAGAGAGGCTCGATACAAGGCTCTGTATGATGTGGTCAATATTCCATGTCCATGGTGGGCTCCTTTCAATAATATTTTCAATTCAATTTGGTGCCCTGATGATAATCTCTAGGTTTGAGAATATTTTGAGCTCAGCTTGGCATCCAAATATTTTATTTGATCCTTCATTACATTCATGCAGCATAAAAAATAATAATAAAATTAGCAAATATTGAAGCCATATGCTATAATAGTTTACTCACGTAGAATCTTCAACCATGAAGAACATGATACAGAAGCATTACAATCTCAACAGCAATATTATTTCTTAATCGACCCCTTTTACAATCTGAGTTTTAAATTGAAAGCTAAGTAGTTCTAAAAATAAATTAACACTTATTATAGGCTATGAAGAATATAAGCAATCATATTGAAGTCAAATTAAAAATTTAAACTTAATTGCTAGGCTGACTTAACTTGAGCACCAAGATTTGAGCTTCATAAACAATTGATTTAGAGGCCGGCTAATATAGGGTAACACTTCTATAAGAGAGGACAAAATGTCTCAATTAAGAGACGTGTAAGTTATAAAAGGCTGTTTCCTCTATCTAGAGATGCATACTTTCATGAATCACTTAGAATAAAAAATAACATTAAAAAAGGAATGTGTGAGGATTAAAGAAAAAATCATATCATATGAGATATACAATCATTGTAAAAGGTATTATGAGAAGAGTTTACAGTGGATTCATGAGAAGAGTTCGCGTAGAAATAAAGAAGATATTCAGAACTAGGAGGGTTGTAATCTAGGGTTTCAATCAGCTCTTGAAAACAATTACAAAAGATGCCAGGAATATGTCATGCAAAAGACCAGTAGTGCAAGAACATATAAATTCATGAAAACATGAAGATGATACACTTTAAAATCCCAACATCACAAGTGACAAGCTCAAACATGAACTGCTGGATTTTACAAAGGCAAAACAATCACTAAACAAGCATTAATAAAAAACAATCCAATTAAGTTCATAGATGTGTAAGAATGCCCTCGCTTCAAAGAGATAGCAAAGACATTGGGTAAATATAGGACCGACCAAATCAGTTTCTTGCAAATACCATTAATTCTATTACATGGTGACTTTATTCCTTCTCTCAGGAAGATGAGAGAAAACTTTCAAATTTTCAATGCCTTGGTTGAGTTATTCAACTTTAAAACTTGTGATAATATCAAAGTAGCACACCATAAGTGAATGTGAGATGGATTTTCATAAAAAGAAATTAGAAGTTGTGGAGACCAAGCTGTAATTTGAGGAATCAACCTAATCATCCCAATTAAAAAGTTGTCTGAGGACAAGCAATCTTGGGGAGGGCAGACTGTAATGTCCCCACCAAAATGATAAGTCACAATAGTATTTAAATTGTATTCCTTATGACTGGCTTATACAGATGATGGCAATTTAAATAAGAAAGTCAAGCAATATTGGTATAAGGGAATAATGATCATTAATGTTTGGATGAGTGCCTCCATCTCATATTCAAAAATGCATATTAATGAGGGATCTACTTTACTTTGCACAAAGTGGCTAGCCTTTGTCAATGTTTCTGGCCAACATTCAACAAACCAAAGCCAAGGACGAATAGAGCCACATAAGCTCAAACCAATCCTTTTAGATGGTGGATGTCACATGGCAAGGATGCACCAAAATTAGCACTTGCCACTCGCCTCCTTTCATAGGTTGTCAGTTGCTCTACTATAGAAAGAAAATGGCCCACGTACAACTTCATTCAAGCATTTAAGAGGTTTATGCTTACCTCTCGCGAGGAGTAAAGTTAATGGCATGTATAGTGCCTTTTGGCTTCAAGATTTACAAACTCCTGAGTATCATCAAACTCCACTCAAATGTTGGAATGTTGATCCTAAAGATGCCACAAGTTGAGGGACAAGAGGGATTGGTTGGGTTCCATTGGATGAGAAAGCCTTCTTAGTGACATTGATTTAGACTTAAGACTATAATTGTAATGTTGTAGCAAATACTGATTAAGGACAAAAGGCAAATTTTCAGGTTTTTTTGCCATTTTGTAGTTCAAAATTCCAGCCTTTGGGCATTTTGTTGTAATCTTTATAGATATATGTGCACATTGGCAAAATTGAACTTTGTTAATTTGTTTCTCAACTCCCGTGTGGAAACTCAATTCAAGTTTAATGTTCTAGTTCTACAATGTATATAGTAGAAAAAGCTGAAATTTTGCAACTATTGTAATAAACCTGGGTTATTTTGTGAGATAGAGTTTATTAAATATGGGTTGGTACAAAATAGTGATAGCTACAATAAAAAATAAAACAGACTATGGGTTATAACATTAATCCAATCAGTAGGTTTTGAATCATGCAGGTAATGATATTCCATGAAACAAGATGAATCATGTCGTGAAACAAGATGAGGGATTAAAAACAATCAAAGAAGCTTTGCAGGAAGAAGAACCGAAAATTCCTTCAAAGAAAGCGGACTCCAATGTGGGACTCAGAGTAGACTATACAAGGGCCGTCAAAAGTGGAGGAGATACAGACTCAAAGCAAGATAATGTTCAACTGCTAATATGGGATGGGTTGTTGATGACCTATTTGAGGTCTATCAAGAAGTTGTAGAAAAAGGCTCCCTGGGTAAAATTATTAACAAAGGAATCAAAAAGCTACTACCTAAGGGTGGGGATAAAGGTAATATCAAGAATCGGAGACCCATTACTCTTTTGAGTGCCCTATAAAATCTTTGCTGAAATGCTTTCCTAAGATTGACTGAGATCCTTCCTATGATTATCAATAAAACCCAAACTAGGTTCATCAAAGGTAGATATATCCTAGAAAATCTAACCAATAGTTGGGAATCATTGGACAAGGCCCAAAGGGACTATCAAGATGTTGGTATTCTACAGCCTGATTTTGACAAGGCATGTGATAGAGTTGAATGCTCTTTTGTGATTACTATTCTAGAAGCAATTGGTTTCTCTGAAGGATTTTGTAGAATGGTTAAAACTCTGTTTAAATATGCCAATGCTCAGGTAGAAGTTAATGGTTATCTTTCTGATCCTTTCCTTTTAGGTAGATCAATCAGGCAAGGTTTCCATTTGGCTCCTGCCTTGTTTGTTATAGACTTTGAAGCTCTCTTTTTTGCCTTAAGCTGTAATGTACCGATCCACTAGTCCCGCCTAAACACTTTGTGATTCGCTATACGACGGCCAATTATGTTGGTGGAAGAGACTGTTGTCCTCACCTTGACTGGAGGTGACCGTACGATTGCTAGGGAGGGTCATACGGCAACAAGGAGCAACCGCTCAAGACCTGAGAGTGACCGTACGGAAGAGATTGTATGTCCGTACGGTGGGGGTCTGATGCAATGTACTGGAGAGACAGGGAAGCTGTACGATCAGTACTACAAACGGGAGGCAAGGTGTCGTACGGAAAGCCGTACGTGAATATCAGGTTGTACGGAGGTGGCAAGCTTGATGTCATACGGTGGGCTTGGAGTGGTCGTACGGTACTGTGCATGGAGGCGTACAGTGGGCTATATAAGATGCTGTACAATGAAACTGTGCCAAGGCCGTGCAGGGTAATGGACGTACAGTGGGGCAAAGTGGCCCGTACGGATGGGGGGAATAAACACAGGGCGACGTGATGCTTCTGACGTGATGCCAAATTTCGCAATGTCTCTTCCCTGAGGCATTGAGTGTCATTTATCTGTACCTGGTTCTTCGTGATCTCTCAGAAGAGTCATGACTTCGGTCGTAGGGTCTTGGGGATCGCCCATTCTACCGACTGAGTGAGATTTGCTCCTTTTCCTTGAATAAACTCTCATTCAATACCCACAAGCTGGCAGAATCACTAGCTCAGATACCACTGTAATGTACCGATCCACTAGTCCCGCCTAAACACTTCATGATTCATTGTACAGCGGCCAATTATGCTGGTGGAAGAGACTGTTGTCCTCACCTTGTCTGGAGGTGACCGTACGGTTGCTGGGGAGGGCCGTACAGCAACAAGGAGCAACCGCCCGAGACCTGAGAGTGACCGTACGGAAGAGATTGTATGCCCGTACGGTGGGGGTCTGATGCAACGTATGAGAGAGACAAGGAAGTTGTATGATCAGTACTGCAAACGGGAGGCAAGGTGTCGTACGGAAGGCTGTATGTGAATATCAAGTCGTACAGAGGTGGCAAGCTCGATGTCGTATGGTGGGCTTGGAGTGGTTGTACGGTATTGTGTATGGAGGCGTACGGTGGGCTATATAAGATGTCGTATGGTGAAACTGTGCCAAGGCCGTGCAGGGTGATGGACGTATGGTAGGTCGTACCAAAGGTATGGATGTCGTACGGTGGGGCAAAGTGACCCATACGGTTGGGGGGAATAAACACAGGGCGACGTGATGCTTCCAGACGATTACTTGGAAGTTCTCCCTTCCTTCGCTGATCACTAAATATGTTCTTGTAGACACGAAGCGGTATGCCAGCCAAATATATTTGCCACAAAGATCTTATTGAATTTATTGACGGAATCTCGGATTTGTCAGATCCGATACAAGCAGAACAAAGCAGAGTAGGGTGAGGGTTGAATCCCACCAAAACTGCAACAAACCAAATAGGGAGGGTCTTTCACCTCCGAAATGGCAAACAGCAAAATCCCAACAGGAATTCGCAATATAAATCTCAACATATCAAAACTAACCTACACGCCGAGCATAAATACCAGTGTAACACGGGGACGCGCACCCCCTCAAAACACTGAAGTACCGGGTGCGGGGACGTCCCCGGGACGGGTACTCCACGCACCCGAGCACCCCCGCTAGTGGCTGAGGGCCGCCGCACCCCAGCCGCACCCGTCCCCGCACCCGTCGGGTGCTCGGGTGCGGGGGTACGGGGGTGCGGTGCTTGGGTGCGGGGGTGCGGTGCTTTGGTATCATAGATCATTGTATCATAGCATGCTACTCTTCTCATTGTAATCATGTTCATCTTTATGGTATATGACATTGATATTTCTAATTTCATATTTGAACAATGAATTTTTAATTTTGAATCTTTGTCATTTGATAGTAGAACATGATAGTTGTATGTTTATAAGTATAACTTTAAACTTTAAAGTTTATATTACTATGTTTAAATGATTATGTTACTATGTTGAATGTTCAATAGTTCTAGTTCGTGTATTTCAATTTGGTATGTAACTTAGTAGTTCAATTTGGCATGTTAAATTGAAACATCTTTTCATAATTAACATTTCAAGTTCTATATGTATAGTATGCAGTCCCCTCCGCCTCCTCCACCCCCCCGTACCCCCCCATACCCCCGCCGCCGTCCCCCCACCGTCCCCCCGCCGTCCCGAAATTGAGGCCCTTTTTTTTCCCGCACCCGAAACTCGTCCCGACGTCCCCCCGTCCCGACGTACCCGCGTACCCGTGTTTCACTGATAAATACCCATT
Organism: Chamaecyparis obtusa; assembly: GCA_027943335.1. Classification (NCBI taxonomy): domain Eukaryota; kingdom Viridiplantae; phylum Streptophyta; class Pinopsida; order Cupressales; family Cupressaceae; genus Chamaecyparis; species Chamaecyparis obtusa. The sequence goes on from BSBK01000762.1 coordinate 202,895, forward strand.
GGGGAAAACTCCCGAGTGCACAAAAGAGTCGACGACGACAACTAAACTACGCCAACAAAAAGAAAGAAGGGCCCGAGATAAACTAAATCAATCGGGACCCCTAATACAATAGTTTTAATAGTCATTTAATGACGGGGATATTACAGTCCTCCCGTCCCAATAATTGCTTTTCCTCAAGTAATTTCAGGCTGGGGTGTTCCAGAATCTCTTCTCCTTCCCAGGTGGCATCTTCAAGGGGAAGGTCCTTCCAGCGCACAAGAAATTCCTTGATAGTGCATGTCCTCAATCTTCTCTCCCGATTGTCAATGATTTCCATAGGTTCCAATACTAACTTTCCTCCGTTGTCAAGGGATGGCGGTTTGTGGAGACTGTCACTTGCTGGCCCACGGCTTTCTTCAGACAAGAAACGTGGAAGACGTTGTGGATTCGGCTTCCCTCAGGCAGGTCCAATTCGTATGCAACTTCGCCCACTCTCCTTGTCACACGGTAGGGTCCGTAGAAGCGCGGCCTCAACTTCTTCCCGGAAGCCTTCAGAGACGATTGTCTGTATGGTTGAAGTCGGAGGTATACCAGATCCCCTACTTCAAAACTCCTCTCGATTCGGTGCCTGTCAGCGTACATTTTCTGCTGATTCTGAGCGTGCTGGAGATTTTCCTTTAGGGACTTTAAAATATCTATTCCAACCTGCAGCCAGTCTTTGGCCTTCGGCGTGTGACTGTCACCGAGAGCCAAATCCACAAATGAAGGAGGTTCATACCCGTACAAAGATTTGAAAGGTTCCATTCCAATGGACATGTGGAAAGTGGTATTGTAGCAGTACTCTCCCAGGTGTAGCTATTTTACCCATGCCTTCTGTTGTGCTGAAACATAATTTTTGAGGTAACCTTCCAGCCATTTGTTCACAATCTTTGTTTGTCCGTCGGTCTGCGGGTGGTAGCTGGTGCTTGGTGACAACTCTGTCCCTACTAGTTAAAACAATTCTTTCCAAAAATTACTGAGGAAGCGGCTATCTCTGTCGCTCATTATGTTTCGAGGGAGTCCATGCAGACGAAACACCTCTCGGAAGAATAAGTCTGCTACTTGTGAAGCGGAAAACTCTGTTGGAATAGCAAAGAAATGTGCATACTTGGTTAATCTGTTGACTACCACAAAAATGCAGTCTTTCCCTTGTGCCTTAGGAAGCCCAAAGATGAAATCCATTGAGATGCTATCCCACTTCTTCTCTAGAATGGGTAATGGTTGAAGTAAACCCGCTGGTAGAGTGTGTTCAAATTTATTTTGTTGACAGGTGGAACATTCCCAAACGTACTATAATATATCACTTTTTAGGCCCTTCCACGAGAATCTCTCCCTAATCTGTCGATAGGTCTTTAAGTACCCTTGATGCCCGGCTGGAGGTGAATCATGCAATTCTTTCAAGATTTTTTCTTCAACTTGGATTCAGGCACCAGGTAAATTCTGTCCTTGTAGAAAATAATATTATTGACCACCTTATACCTGTCGTCCTATATTTCTTTGTCCGAGAGTTGGCATGCGAACGTGTCCTTGGAGTATTCGACCAACAAATGCTCTTTCCAATTTGCTGATATTTAAGATAAGGAACATGTGGCCGGCTTTCTTGACAAGGTGTCAGCCACTAGATTATTTTTTCCTTTTACATATTCAATGTCAAAGTCGAAAGCCTGGACTTTACTTACCCATTTCTGTTGTCGCTCATTGAACTCCCGTTGTTCTAGAAAATGCCTGAGACTGTTGTGATCTGTACGGACAACGAACTTGGCTCCGACGAGGTACTGTCGAAACTTTGTCCAGGCATGCATGATGGCTAGTATTTCTTTGTTGTATATAGAATACAACCTTTCGACTCCCGAGAGCTTCCGACTTTTGAAAGCAATAGGATGGCGGTCCTACATTAAGACAGCCCCGATACCCTCTCTGGAGGCATCACACTCCAGGATGAAAGGTTGACTAAAGTCTGGCAATGCAAGGACCGGACAAGAACTCATAATCTCTTTGAGTTTCTCAAAAGTCTAATGTGCTCCTTCATTCCACTGAAAAGATCCCTTTTTTGTCAGGTCGGTGAGAGGCGCGCTGAGCTGTGAGAACCCCTTCACGAACCGTCTGTAGTAACTACACAGCCCAAAGAATCCACGTAGTTTTGAAAGAGTCTTCGGAGGTGGCCAATCCAATATAGCCTGAATCTTCTCTTGATGCACTTGAACTCCTCGGCTACTGACAATGTGCCCCAAATATAATATCTCTGTCATCCCGAATTCACATTTGGATTGTTTGGCGAACAACAGTTGTGACTTCATGATCTCGAGCACTTATTCCAAATGTCTTAAGTGCTCCTCCCATATCTTGTTGTAGATCAGTATATCATCGAAGAATACCAATAGGAACTTATGCAGCTGTTTGTTAAAAATGTGATTCATGCAAGATTGGAATGTAGCAAGAGCGTTGGTCAATCTAAACGGCATGACCAGAAATTCGTAATGCCCATAATGGCAACGGAATGTTGTCTTCTCCATATCATGCTCCCTCATGCAGATTTGGTGATACCCTGAACGAAGGTCTATTTTGGATAAGTAAACGGCGTCGTGTAACTCATCCAGCAATTCATCGATCCTGGGAATTGGATACCTGTTCTTGATAGTTTTTTTGTTTAGCGCGCAGTAGTCTACACACATTCGTAACGTTCCATCCTTTTTAACCAGTACTACTGATGATGCAAAAGGACTGGTGTTGGGTCTAATCCAACCTTTGTCAAGAAGTTCCTGTATTGTTTTTTCAATCTCATCTTTGAGCCTCTTAGGGTGGCGGTATGGCACAGTGATAACCGGTTTGGCGCCAGTTTCCATCTCAATGGTGTGTTTGAAACCTCTATGTGGTGGTATGCCTGGCGGCATGTCGGCGAAAACCTAGTGATATCTATCCAAAACCCTTTGAAGTTCTCCATCCTGCTGGTCCGTTCTTTGTTTCTATATGGGTTCTGTCAAGGCAACACAGTGTGCGGCCCAAACCACATCGTCGTGTCTGAAGATTGCTCCATCCGTTGGGCTGAAACTTCCTTCGGTCCTTCATTCGACATCCCTCTCAGCACAACCTTTTTGTCGTTTACTTCGAAGGAGAACTCCATTCGCTTGAAACTGTGTATTAATCCAATGTTTCCATCCACTGAATGCCTAGAATGACTTCCATGTCGTCCAAACCCACCAAGAAGAAATCATCTGTCACTGTGTGGTTTCCCATGGTGATGCTTAGTTGCGGAACCAGACAAGTGCATTTTAATAGATTTCCTCCCGCTACCTTGACGTCAAATCCCTGGTGTGCCTCCATACATAGACTCCGTCGGCTCACTAGTGATGAGTTAATAAAGTTGAGTGTGGCACTGTTGTCAAGCATGACCACGACCCGTTGTCCTTGGAGGGTGCCCCGAACCTGGAACACAGTGCATCTTGGAGTTCTCGCCAGAGTAGCAATGGCGCCTCCTCTTTTCAAGAGTGTGGCAAGTCTTTCTACACGATTGAGGTTTTCCTCCCCCGAAGTTTGTCGTTCAACTGCTTCAGCTTTGGGTGTTTGTTCTTCCTCTCCATCAGACGAAACCTCAATGTAATGGATTTTTCCTTTGCCAAGGCATCGATGTCTTGGTACCCATGGCTCCTTACAGTTGAAACAGAGTTTCTTCCTTCTGAGTTCCTACCTAGTTTCCTCATCCAATGGAGACCTCCTGGGTGGAGGTTTGCTGTCTCTTTTCTGTGGAGAGAGAGGTGGTTTGGACTGCGAGTAATATTTGGTGGACAAAGAAGAAGATGTCGCCATGTCGTGTGCCTTCTTAATTGCTTCCGTGAGTGTGATGGAGTTGAATCCTTTCACCCACCCTTTCAAGGGTTCCGCCAGTCCATCCATGAACAATACCACCAATCGTCTTTTTGAAATATCAGTCACCAAGACAGACAATCTCTGAAATTTTGTTATGTAACCATCGACTGTGCCAGATTGCTTTAACTGAGCCAATTCTTTGAAATTCAGTTCTGGATCTCTTCCATCGAAACGGTCTATCAACCTCTTGGTGAATTCAGTGTAGGAAATTCTTTGGTCGTGGCCGAGCGTAACCATGCCATGATGCCACCATTCGTGGGCTATTCCTTCGAGATGTAGTGCAGCAAACTTGATGGCTTCATCTTCCGACATAGGGTTGAGCTGGAAATATGTCTGCTTTTTGCACCCATGCTCAAGCCGTGATAGTTCCAGACCCATCAAAGGAGGATAGATTAACTTTTCCCAACTTCCGTCTCAGATCAACATTATAATAGCCATGCTTGTTTCCGCCAGAGTACCTCATTCTTAGCTCAGCGTAATCTTTGTAGGATATATCACCTTCCATATTTGCATTCCTCCAATCTTCCCGAAGCTGATCTTGTATTTCCTGGAAGGTTGGTTGCTCTCCTCGCCATTCTTTCGTCCGTGGAGGGAAAGTTGGCATTGACGGTCGAAAGCGTACGGGTTGGGGATTTGCCCGTTCCGAGATAGAATTGTCGCTTTGTTCCGCGGATATCTTGCTTTCGGCCAACTTTCACAGTGTCTCTTCCATGAGGCATTGAGTGTCATTTATTTTTACCTGGTTCTTAGTGATCTCTCTCAAAAGAGTCATGACTTCGGCCGTAGGGTCTTGGGGATCGCCCATTCTACCGACTGAGTGAGGTCTACTCCTTTTCCTTGAATAAACTCTCATTCAATACCCACAAGCTGGCAAAATCACCAGCTCTGATACCACTGTAATGTACCGATCCTCTAGTCCCACCTAGAAACTTCATGATTCGCTGTACGACGGCCAATTATGCTGGTGGAAGAGAATGTTGTCCTCACCTTGACTAGAGGTGACCGTACGGTTGCTGGAGAGGGTCGTATGGCAACAAGGAGCAATTGCTCGAGACCTTGTTAGCAATTTAAGTTGTCATTAGTGTATTTCATCAAACCCATTCACACCGGTCGAAGATCACCAGTCACTCACATTACTTAGATGACACCGGTAGATGGAGCCCATAGTGTATGCAATGGTCAACTAAGTAGTTAGATAAACCAGTAGACTTAACCAAGTACTCAGTAGCGGTCTTATTCAGCATCCAACGACAAACCGGTACCAATCTAACTGATAGATAAATCCGATCCATTTTTTGTGGAACAGTTTGAGTTTTAGTTTGGGTTAAGAGCCTAATTATGCGAGACATCCATTACTCTGATGTGAAGTTAACCTTTCAACAAGAGTTAGCTTTAAATTCTAACGGATGGTCTCAAGATAAACTCTAGATCACAACGCACAGCTTTCTTGCGTTGCATATTTTATGGTCAAGTTTACTCCCTGGCAGTTCCGTGAGTCAAGAGGATCACTCTTGTATAAATATCAGTCATAGGACACAAAGTATGTTGCTTTTGTTGCTAATAGTTGGAGATTGCAGAGAGCAGAGGAAAGATATCTTCTGAGGAGTGCTACAGGCACAAAGGTGAAGTAAGAAAGGAAGATCAACAGCCAGGCAAACAAGGGAAGAGATCTACAGGTATTATCTAATCAGACAATCAGTGTCATTATAGATCACTGCTTTTAAAAGGTGTTACATCATATACAAATCCCTCTAATAGGGTGAACCTAATCGGTTCGTTGTAAAAATCCCCTAACAAGGTGACATCTTTGGTGATGTTCAAAGTCCTGTAACCAGGCAGCTCTTAATAGGGTGTAGATCCTAACCGATCATTTGTAAAAATCCCTTAATCGGGTAGCACCTTAACCAATGCTTTGTATGCTCCTAACAGGGCACCTTCATCTAGAACTAGTGAAGTTGTGAGCTCTGTCTCACCGTGGTTTTTTCTCTCTAATCGAGGGTTTCCACGTATAAATACTTGAGTAGATCTGTGTGGTTTGGTTTATGCTTGTGAATGACTGTTAACTTTTTACTTTACATTCAAGAATCTGCTTATAAGTTTTAAACAGAAGAAATCTACAATTTACTGATTCACCCCCCCCCCCCTCTCAGTAACCGGTAAGGTAAAATAAATTGGTATCAAAGCCTTGGTTCTCTATACAATAAAAGTTTAACAACTTGAGAAAAAGATCACGGAGGGTTACCGGTACCAGAAACAGCTAGAGGAAGCCAATGACATTATTGCCTCACTGGAAAATATACTGAGGAAGTCACTTGCAAAGAGAAAGGAGTTGGCTCTGCAATTAAATGAGAGCAATGAAAACATCGACAAACTCTCAGGGCAAAGTGGGTCTGATGAGGCTGAGGAAGCAGTCTCCGAGCTTACGGAAAAGAATCAAATCCTAACCGGTCAGATTGTTGATCTCAAAAGGGAGCAAAAGGTGAATGCTCTAAGAATGACTAAACTGATTGAGCAGAAAGGAACAACTGAAAGCGAAAGGAACACAGCAATCAAGACATCAACAGCCTCTAAAAAAGCAATGAACTGGGCAGAGGAAGCTGCAAGAGCCAATGAACTCCTCATTATGCAACTCCAAGAGGACTTGTTGATTGCCACCCAAGAAAATGCCAATATGCATAAAGCATGGCAGGTTAGAGATGAAGCATGCAAGAAGCTAGCGATCGAGATATATCAACTCAAGGAACAAATGAAAGTCCTTGAAAGAAGGAATGAAACGCTGAGAAGATATAATGAAAGCTCGGTCAAGCTTGATGAGCAACTCAATGCTCAACGAAGGCACAATGATCACACTTGTCTCGGATTCACCGAGGGAGTCACCAAAAGGAACGATGAGTCATCCAGTGCTCAGCCAAGCAAGAAGAAAAAAAAAGGAAGACGCTAGCACAAAGAGGTAGAAAAAACCTTTACACCCCTTGTAAGCTTTGTGGAAAACCAGGTCATGACACTAATGACTGCAGAAATGCACCGGTAAGAACCAACAACAGTTACTGTAAAAACTGTTGCAAAAAGGGCCACAAGACCAATGAGTGTTGGTCCAGTCCCATATCTGTGTCCAGCGGAAGTAGGGGAAGCTTCAAGGGATATTGTTATGCCTGCAACAAATTCGGACACAACGCTAAAGAATGCAGATCAAAGACTATGGCATTTAGATCACCCAGACCGGTATTCTCGAAAAAAAGTAGAAACTGGAATGCAACTACTCATCCAAACAAAGGGATGCATTGCAACAGAGAATCATGGAGCGAACCACCTAATCCGAGAGGGATGAGGCCCTGGAAAGAAACCGATATAGTCTGCCATTACTGCAACAAAGTCGGTCACCTAGCCAAGAACTGCTGGAACCAGATCAGGAATAGAAACAAAGGTTCGGATGGACCAGTGGTGAAGATCTTGAGTTCTGATAAAAGGAACAACAAAGACAAAGAAACCAAGAAAGTAGTAAAGAAAATTTGGTTTGTCAAGGAATCAAAGAACTCTACTGAGGAGGCAACGGAGGCAAAATCATCATCACAAGATGGTGACATTTCTTTTGTTAACTAAGTCTTCAAGGCCTAGAGGGAACCGGTAGTACAACTATCATTCCCGATAGAACTGGTGAGTCCTATCTCACTCAGGCTACAGGATAGACCAGAAAGACATGAGGTGATCAACCGGGACATGCCTAATCGAAAAAGTCAAACTTCCGGTTAGCAAAAGCATCAAGAAAGGTTAGGTAAAGCATTTATTACTATAGCCGTTTAACAATAGTTACCGTTTGGTAATTACCGTTATGCCCTAATCCTATAAAAGAAAAGAAGGATAACTCATTTCCTTTTTACCTTGCAATCTTATGTTATCTGATCCTTACTCGAGCAATATTCTTGCAATTCAATCATTGAGTGAGATTATCTGTCAAACCGATCTAATCATCTCCAGCAACCAAGTGAGAGCAATGGCATCCTCATCATACGAGGCAAAGCTTGTTCCCGCAAATCAAGCGGATCGTAGTCCTTTTGATATCTCGCCAAATCAAGACAGAGAGATCGACATGGCTGGTGCGCTTTCTTCAGTACCTAAAGGAGTACTCCTGACAGAAGACGTAACTGCATTTATTCATGCTAAGCAAGAAGAGCTAGGAGAAATGTACATACAAAGCAAGTATCGCTCGCTGTGCTTAGATGGTAATTATCCCAGTGGCTACGCAAAGCTGGTATCGTCGGGAATCATAAATGGAGTCTCATATCCAGTTATCTTCAAACCTGAGTGGATTCGAATGGTAGTCTGTCGGGTGCATGATCCGAGATTTTGGCTTATGGAAGGAATTTGCACTTCGATAACGAAAGACGATCTTCACAAGGTAACTGGGTTCTGCAATCAGGGAGAAGCACTTACTCTGAGAACCATATTTAATGCAGTGGTGGCTAACTTGACAAAATCAAAATCCGACAAGCAATTGATGACCGTAACTGACATTGAGGATCTAGTTGTTTGGTTCGCATCTGCAGTAATCGGTTACAAAGTATATCAATCAAGTAACCTCAACAACATACCAAGTGGAGGCATACATGCAGCCTACAGAATTGTTCATGACAATGCACAATATGATGTGTGAAATGCTAAGAGGACAAATCTTTGAAAACGTTAAGAAGCTGGGCATCGTCAAGAAGAAATCACTGAAATTTGGAACTCTTGGTTTGTCTTTACTTCTACTATTCTAATTTCTTTCCCGGGAGAGGAAAAGTAACGTGGACAACAGATCGACCGATCATGATGCAAATCCCTGATATGGCTAACAAAATGGGAGACCAGTTTGACAAGGAAATGACCGATCACTTCAATGCATTTCAACTAAAAATGCATCCTAGAGAAAGAAACCCGTCAACTATTGTTGACAAGTACAAAAAGGAGGTATGTTTCCTAGTGTCTACTGACTTCTGCATCATTCAAGTAGTAGAACCAAGAGACGAGTACGCACTTGAGCTTGGATACGAAATCACAGCAAAGTTTGCAACAATGTATGTAGATGCCCTGGAAAAAGCACATCTGGATCTTGGTGCTCAACAGTTTGGAACCTATGAGGAGATAGAGAAGAATTTAAAGCAGGCGCCAATCAAGAATGTCTATGTCAAAAGATCGCCCGTGCCAAAGAAGAAACCGGAAACTACACCACCAATAGCACAAAAGAGAAAAGCTCAACCGGAGCCAAGCACACAAGAGCAAGAAGCAGAAGAAACCGATACGGAGGATATAGTTCCGCTCAGCGAAAGAAAGAAGAGGACCGGCAAGCAAGCAAAGGTGGATCCACCAAGAAAAGGTAAACGATAGATGAATTTATAACAGGACTGAAAGAAACCGGAGGAATGGCTAATGTTAGTAGAAGATACACTTTGGCAAATGATGAAGACCGAAGGAAAATTGAAGATGCTATTGTTGAATGCCTGCATAAGTTCAATCTAAGCCCTACAGAGCTTCAAAAAGTACTGCCTAAGGATCTGTTGAATATACTTCAAAGCAGGTGGAAAACTTCAATGGAAAAAGAAAAAGAGCTAAGAATACAAGCTCTGCTAGAAGTGCAAAATCATCTCACTCTGGAAGAAGCAAGTCAACAAGCTGAACTACACCAGCAGAATTTCCTGATAAAGAAAAGAACAAACCTCTTACTGATTGGAGAAACCGAGAAAGTCCATACTGAAGGAGTAGCCATTTGGAGCAACCTACTTCGGACACAACAACAAGCAGAGGAAGACGAACAGGCAATAGAAAAACCTCTTGTTGAAAGTCTACTAGACTTCATTAAAACTCCTAGGATTATAGAGGCAAGTTTCCTCTCGAATTGAATAGCAAGCTTCAAGAAAAATGGAGAACCGATCTGGAAAGAAACTCACAAATCAACAAAGAAGCACTAGAAAAAGCTAGACCTGGCTTAAGTGATAAAAGTATCATGCTTCTTTTAGGAGATGCATCTATGAATCTAGATACAAATTACAAAGTTGCCAAGATTCTCACTGGTTATGAGAATGAAGTCTTTAAAGAGACCTTGGATTTCTGGCAGCAGTATGATTTCAATACCCTTGAAGAAACAAGTCCTCAGGATCACACCACTACAATTGTTGATCCACCTGTTCAATTTACTACAACTCAAACTCCGATATTTGATGAGTAGGAAGTCCTCACAGAAAAGTTCACTTCTAGTGAACCGGTTAAATTGGGACAGACTTTTGTCAATCTTCCCACTAACAGATTAGATAAAAGAGAAGGGATCCCTACAAATAATCTTCATATAGCTGAAGAACAACTGCAATCACAAGCTCCATCAAAAGAGCCCTCACATCAAGTAGAAGATGCTATGCCTGAGATACACGTTCAGCAACCGGAAACCAGACCAGAAGAGGGAAACAAGACAGACAAACAGGATGCAAAAAAACATGAGCAAGCTCCAAAGACACAAGAACAGAGTAAAGAGAAGGAACAAGAAACCCTTGCCAGCTCCTCTAAAAGAAAGATCACATCCTCTGAAGAATCTGAAGCAAAAAGGAGCAAAACAACCGATACAATATTTGACATCAACAAAATGTCAACAAGTCAGCTGAAAGAGCTTACTAAAAGAAAACAGGATATGGTTCTGAACAAAGTAAAAGACATCCTATACAACTTTGTACCGGATGCTGATATAGACGAAGATGAACCGGTCATCGACCAGCTGGAAGTGCTGATTGCAACCATCGGTGAGGATCTGACTGATCCAAAAACAGTGGCAATTGACCACTATGCGCAGAAAAGAGTGGAGATTCTTCACAAGCAAGTTGCAAATATAAAAACTATTCTGCTAAACAATTTAAAAGTACTTCAATAGCATATAAAAGTTGCAAAAAATTTGTTAAGTAGAACTTCAAATTTTGAGATTTTCTTGACAGATTTAACCGACAAAGCTAAAAAGACTTCGGAAGACATAAGAGCTCTGTCCACCCAATTTGACATCAAGACTAAAACGGCCACAACTTTCAACAGAGAAATAGCTAGTCTTGCTCTAGTCCTCAGAAAGACTGCAGTAGAAGAGAACAAAAGAATTCAAGACATCATTGGATTCCAAATGTTTTTGGCCCCAACACTTGATATCATGCACCAGACAGCTAGCTACTTCAACTGATGTTCTGATCAATGAACCGGACTACAAAACTGTAGATGATATGGAAAACATCATTGTCTCTCTCAAGGCTGCCTAACAAAACATTGAATATGTAACCGGTCAATGGGCACCATTTCTACATTCTGCAGAGAACATCTATAAGGATATCTTGACACAACTTCAAATGTGAAGGAAGACATAACCCTTTGTCTTATGGAGGCAAAAAGGGGAAGTAATTTGTAAAAGACAAGGAGAAGTTAATGAAAACCGGAGGACTTAGTCAGGGGAAGTTCGGCCAGAAGCAGAGGATTCAATCAGGCAAGTGCAAAAGGTTGAATAGCTATTGTATGGCTATTGTATGAATGGTTTTGTTTTTTACTGTTTTGCCACCAATGACAAAGGGGAAGATTGTTAGCAATTTAAGTTGTCATTAGTGGATTTCATCAAACCCATTCACACCGGTCGAAGATCACCGATCACTCACATTACTTAGATGACACTGGTAGATGGAGCACATAGTGTATGCACTGGTCAACTAAGTAGTTAGATAAACCGGTAGACTTAACCAAGTAATCAATATCGGTCTTATTCAGCATCCAACGACAAACCGGTACCAATCTAACTGATAGATAAATCCGATCCAGTTTTTGTGGAACAGTTTGAGTTAAGAGCCTGATTATGCGAGACATCCATTACTCTGATGTGAAGTTAACCTTTCAACGGGAGTTAGCTTTAAATTCTAACGGACGGTCTCAAGATAAACTCTAGATCACAACGCACAGCTTTCTTGCGTTGCATATTTTATGGTCAAGTTTACTCCTTGGCGGTTCCGTGAGTTAAGAGGATCACTCTTGTATAAATATCAGTCATAGGACGCAAAGTATGTTGCTGTTGTTGCTAATAGTTGGAGATTGCAGAGAGTGGAGGAAAGATATCTTCTGAGGAGTGCTCCAGGCACAAAGGTGAAGTAAGAAAGGAAGATCAACAGCCAGGCAAACAGGGGAAGAGATCCACAGGTATGATCTAATCAAACAATCAGTGTCATTATAGATCACTGCTTTTAAAAGGTGTTACATTGTATACAAATCCCTCTAATAGGGTGAACCTAATGGGTTCGTTGTAAAAATCCCCTAATAAGGTGACATCTTTGTTGATGTTCAAAGTCCTGTAACTAGGCAGCTCTTAATAGGGCGTAGATCCTAACCGATCATTTGTAAAAATTCCTTAACTGGGTAGCACCTTAACCAGTGCTTTGTATGCTCCTAATAGGGCACCTTCATCTAGAACTAGTGAAGTTGTGAGCTCTGTCTCACCGTGGTTTTTTCTCTCTAACCGAGGGTTTCCACGTATAAATACTTGAGTAGATCTGTGTGGTTTGGTTCATGCTTGTGAATGACTGTTAACTTTTTACTTTGCATTCAAGAATCTGATTATAAGTTTTAAACAGAAGAAATCTAGTATTTATTGATTACCCCCCCCCCCCTCTCAGTAACCGGTAAGGTAATAACAGACCTGAGAGTGACCGTACGGAAGAGATTGTATGCCCATATGGTGGGGGTCTGATGCAGCGTACAGGAGACAGGGAAGTTGTATGATCAGTACTGCAAACAGGAGGCCAGGTGTCGTACGGAAGGCCGTACGTGAATATCAGGTCGTACGGAGGTGGCAAGCTTGATGTCGTACGGTGGGCTTGGAGTGGTCGTACAGTACTGTGTATGGAGGCGTACGGTGGGCTGTATAAGATGTCATACGGTGAAACTATGCCAAGGCCGTGAAGGGTGATGGACATACAGTAGGCCATACGAAAGGTATGGATGTTGTACGGTGGGGCAAAGTGGCCCGTATGGTTGGGGGGGAATAAACACAGGGCAACATGATGCTTCCAGACGCTTACTTGGAAGTTCTCCCTTCCTTCGCTGATCACTAAATATGTTCTTGCAGACACGGAGTGGTATGCCAGCCAAATATATTTGCCACAAAGATCTTATTAAATTTATTGACAGAATCTCGGATTTGCCAGATCCGATACAAGCAAAACAAAGCAAAGTAGGGTGAGGGTTGAATCCCACCGAAACTGCAACAAACCAAATAGGGAGGGTCTTTCACCTCCGAAATGGCGAACAGCAGAATCCCAACAAGAATTCGCAAAATATAAATCTCAACATATCAAAACTAACCTACACGCCGAGCATAAATACCTGTCGGAGAAAACTCCCGAGAGTGCACAAAAGAGCCGACGGCAACAACTAAACTATGCCAACAAAAAGAAAGAATGGGCCCGAGATAAACTATATCAATTGGGACCCCTAATACAATAGTTTTAATAGTCATTTAATGACGGGAATATTACAGTTGTGCTTCCTGACATCTATTCATTGCTTAATATTTAGATTGCAAATGGCATTGTTTTGTTCCCATTTTTTATAGAAAATGTCATGTCCTTGATATGACGAATCCCTAAATCCGTCAAAAAATCATATTATTCATAAGACCTCATGATTTTCTAAGGACAAGTATCAAACAATAAATTAATATCATGTGCACAGCAAATACGATCTAGGAATAAGGTGACAAAATGATATGGATGATGGATATGATTGTTAAGAATACTCAGCAAATAAGAAAGGTGTGAAGTTGCTTAAGGTGCGATTAAGAAAGGATGCAAATTAGTTAACAAGCAGCGGTCAAAGAAAAGATGTAATTCATTCAATGAAGTAGCAAGTTGGTTGGCGAAAAGGTGTGATTTGGAAAAAGACACATCTCCTACCCTAGAAAGGGAAGATATAACTATCAAAAAGTAGCGTCCAAGAAAGCATTGATCCCCAAGCAAGTCATTCTATAGCGATCTCTCTTTCAAAGCATTTGAATATTATATGTATAACTAGGGCAAAAATCTAGGGCATCTACGAGAAGGGACAATACAAATGATAGCAAAGCATCATTCTTGTCAACGTGAGGGACTAGCAATAGTTGATTAAACTTAGTCAAAGGGCATTAAGGGCTCTTTAGAGGGAAAAGAAAAAGATTGCAAATCAAGATAACACAAGAAGTGAACAAGTAAAACAAGAATTTAGGGCCTTTATGGAGCAACAACCTGAGCCCTACAAAACATAACCACCACCATAAACACTCTTCGACCAAACCAAAGGAATGAAAGGGATATCACCCCTAGCCAATCCGAAAGTAACAATGGAGCAACCATAGGATCAACCCCAACAACTTTGAGGCCTCACTTCTCAACCAGGGAAGGGCTAACAAGACGAAATGGGGAAATTTATACACCCAATCCCAACATGAATGAACTTGTCAAAGCAGATGCAAGGTTTGACCCTAAAGTCAAGAAAAGCATCCCATTTACGATGTATTGTGAGGCTGAGGCAAGAACGAATCACAAAACAAAGAAAGTTCAAATTAATAAAGATTTACAACACAAAGTGGGAAGATTGATTGTCCCTAATTTTGATGGGTTGAGAAAAATCATAGCCCAAGCATGGATCCAAAAACTAGAGACCTACTTGACCCTTAGCCCCTGTTGGGAAGATGCCATTATATTTTCCATATTGAGCCTAAAAGAGATCGCTCATGATTGGTGGCACCATGGCTTAATCACCCAAGATCATCGAAGCATAAAAACCCATGATGCCTTCAAATAGAGACTCACTGAGAAATTTGACCAAAAACACCCCCAAAGATACTTCAAAGAGTTAACAAGGAAGGCAAAGGGACCCTTGAAGATTATGTGGCGGAGTTCCAAAGACTAGCCGTCACAATTCCCGAAATATCGGAGGAAAGGCCCACCTACCTATTTGTAAAGGGGCTATCCAATACCACCTGTCACCTAGTGATTGCCTTTGACCCTTCCACACTCCAAGAAGCAATCCAAAAACCTACTCAGCTTGATTCTGCCAAAAAAAGGAAAGAGACCACTCCAATAAGGTGTCATCAAGAGATGAACATTACTATGGGAAGGATAAGCACAAGAAAGCATTCCTTTCTAATGATGACCAAGAAGAACTCTAAAGGAAAGGGCTATGTTTAATTGCAAGGAGAGATGAGAATACGAGCACATTTGTAACCTAGAGAAAAAAAATTGTGTTTTAAATGTAAGGAAACATGGGAGCCAAGACATCTTTGCAATCAAAGGAATATGTATTGAAATTAGTTGATTACCTTATACACACCACAACCTAACAAACCAAGATAGATACAAAAGTCTACATCTATAGCATTACAACCAAGGTTGAGAGACACAATGAGGGAAAAATAGAGAATAATAGTTCCTTATAAAATATAACTCATCCTAGTCTTCCCTAAGTGTATATTAGATTTAAAATCTTATTACCCACTTTTTAGCAAAGTTTTGTTGATGTTAGTGTCGGGAGGATGTACCAAAAGTTATCAGATCGTCTCAAGTGATGCATTGCATCACTTGAGACGATAATCAATTATCTATCAACTTACAAAGAATGGGAGTTTGATAATAATTAATTAACTTCACTGCATAAGTGCCAATCACTAAGTAATCGGTTATATATATAACATCAACTAAGCAAATGATGATTACCATTTCCAAAGAGCACGATCTGAATAACAAATATGATTGACGTTGAAGAGGCATAATCTAGAGGCTGTGGTTATCATAACAAAGAGGTGCAAGTTAATACCAAGAGTCACGATAACATTCAGTTATGAATGGATGTGATTCATTCAATCGCACGGGTATGAGTTGACATTCAATGTGTCTTCCTGAACCACCGAAGATATTATTCAATATACAGATCTACAGGGAAGACAATAATATATATCGCATATTGATATATATATATACTTTCAGCGACAGCAACTATACATACACTTGCAGCAGTTATATATTCAGGAAAATTGATTTATCATTGGAGATTAATATTAATATATTCAAGCAGATCGATACACATTCAGATCGGTTTATATATACATATTCAGATCGGTTTCTATTCATTGGTAGATCGATTATAGATTGATATTGGCAAAGTTGTAATCAGACTTGAATCATTTTGATAAATATAATCAGAGATTCTTTGTTGGGTTTTTCACCTTCAAGCTTGAAGGTTTTCCTAGGGTACATATTGTGTATTTTGTGTGAATAAATTTAAAATCTGCATTCTTTATTAATCTGATCATAAAATCAACATGGTATCAGAGCGCGTTTGAAAAAGATCATAATCAGATTTACTTCTTTAGCAGTGAAGCTCTTCTTCATCTCTCATCTTCAAGGTGCAATATCAAGCATCGAAAATGGTATACAGTCTCAAGGTCAAAGATAGACTCGAAGGTGCCTCAAACTTCACTGCGTGGAAGTTTAGAGTTCTTATTGCACTTGAAAATGATCTCCTTCAATTTGTGGAGGAAAACTTATCTGGGCCAGATCATCAAGCAGAGAAACTTCAATTCAAGAAGAATGCCATTAAAGCTAAGAACCTCTTGATTGACTCCATAAAGGATCACTTAGTGCCTCTCATTTCCAAAATGACCAATGCAAGGGACATGTTCAAAACTTTGGAAAGTCTAAATGAGATCAACAAAACAAGTAGGGCTCTTGCATTGAGGCAACTTCATCAACTCAAAATGACAAAAGGAGAATCAGTCATATCTTTCTTCATGAAGACCTCAGAGTTGAGGGATCACCTAAGCACCATTGGAGATCAAGTTATGAATAAAGATCTTGTCATGCTAGCACTTAATGGTCTTCCTCAAACTTGGGAGCCTTTTATCGAAGGTATCAGTGCAAAATCTAAACTACCTAAGTTTGATTGTCTTAGAGCTGATTGCATTCAAGAAGAATCTAGGTTGGTTGCAAGGGGAATTGTCAAAAGCTCTCAAAATGAAGACACTCATGTTCTTGCCACTCAAACTACTAAGAAGGAAGGAAAAATTGGACGAAAGGCAACCTCAAGAGGAATATAGAAAAAAAGTCAGAATTTGCACCTAATTCAAAGAAGAAGATAAATCTCTCCCACATTCAGTGCTTTAAGTGTGACAAGTTTGGTCACTAAGCCAAAGACTATTGGTCAAAGCCTAAGAATCAAGTGGCAAACATTAATGAAGTCTCAACTCAAAAGGAAGCAGAAGACAACTCTAATGGATTCCTCTTCATATCTACCTTATCAAGTAGTGTTCCCACGGATAATGACACCTGGCTAATTGATAGTGGATCTTTTCGACACATCACAGGCTATCAAGAACATCTCACAGATTTGGTGGAAGGGAGTCTAGCCTTCAAGTGATCATTGGAGATTATGCACGCTATTTAGTAAAAGCATTTGGTGCTACTTCACTCAACCTAGAATCCAGGATTTCTCTTCATCTAAGTAATGTCTTATTCGTGTCAGGAATCAAGAGGAATCTCATATCTATGTCATCTTTGGAAGAGGATAGTTATGTAGCATTTTCAGAAGGGAGAGTTCTTGTATGGCCAAAGAAGTCCAGCATCAAGTTTGCACGTGTGATTGGGAATCGACACAAGAGTTTGTACAACCTTTCCATTCATCCAGTTCAAGCTCTTCTACAAGACTCTTCTAGTTCCAGAGAACTATGGCATAGATGACTTCGGCATCTACTTTACAAGGCTCTTCCATCATTAGAGAAGATGGTTAAAGGAATTCTTAAACTTAGTCATGTACATGATGGTACTTGTAAAGGTTGTGCTATGGGTAAAAATACTAAGTGTCCATTTCATAGTAGTGAAAGTAAGTCAAAAGAAATATTAGAACTTGTACATTCTGATTTGTATGTTCCAATGTCAATGGCATCCCTAAGTGGATTTTTGTATTATGTGACTTTCATAGATGATTACTCCAAGAAGACTTGGACTTATTTCTTAAGGTCTAAAGAGTCTGATGAAGTCCTATGTAGATTTAAAGAGTTTAAGGCTCAAGTAGAAAACTTGTCTGGAAAGAGAATTAAAGTTTTAAGGTTTGATAATGGAGGTGAATACACTTCTGGTAGCTTTTGTGATTTGTGCATTGAGGCAGGAATGAAGAGGGATTTTTGTGTCCCTTACAACCCACAACAAAATAGGGTTGCAGAAAGAAAGAACATATCCATAATTGAAGTTGCAAAAGCCATAATCCATGATCAAGACCTTCAAACCTTCCTATGGGCAGAAGCCTCCAGAACTGCAATATATGTTTAGAATAGATGTCCTCATCGGATATTGCAGAATATGACTCCAAAAGAAGCCTTTCCACTGGTTAAGCCTGATATTAGTCATTTGAGAATCTTTGGTTGTCCAGTGTATAATCGTGTACCTAAAGACAAAAGAACCAAGTTGGAACCTTCTAGCAAGAAAGAAATATTTGTGGGTTACAATGAAAACTCTAAAGCCTACAAGATCTACATTCCTGGTCAAAAACAAATAGAGGTAAGCAGAGACGTTAAATTTGACGAAAATATTGCTTTCAGAAAATCTAAAGGTTCGTACATGGATGAAGACCAAGAAACTCCTCAAGACATGGACATTGATCACACTCCTAAGATTTAGAGGGAGTCCATAGAACCTGAAGAGAATGAAGATCCAATTGAGCCTTTGGATCCTACTGATGGGCCTAGAAATATTATTGTGAATAGAAAGAGACCTCTTTGGGTAAGGAAAACTATGCAAGAGACAAAAAAGTTTGCAGCTCCTAGAGGCACTTTTAGAGAAAGTAAAAGACCACATAGATTCTCTACTTATGTTGCACTGATGTGTAATATTATTGAGATTGAACCATCCAGCGTCGAGGAAGCTTCAAATCAGCAAGTATGGAAAGATGTTATGGATGAAGAATATCAATCCATTATTAAAAATGATGTTTGGGATATTGTAGCTAGACCTAAAGGGAAATCAGTTGTATCTTCCAAGTGGCTATTCAAGATTAAGCATGTAGCTGATGGAAGCACTGAGAAATATAAGGCTAGATTTGTAGCACGTGGTTTCTCTCGGAAAGAAGTGTACTGTCCCCTTTTTTAGACTCTTGGGATTAGCTTAGTTTGGCAACCCTCGTAAGCTAATCAGGTGATCAGAGGGGGTCAGTGGTTGGATTCCATTCTGGAGGTTCTAGTTGCCAGGTCTACTCTTCATTTGGGTCAAATTGGATGACTTACTATTTTTAGTAAGTGGTATTTTGGGTATGGCCTGGTTTAGCAAGGTGTCTGCACAATGTTATCAGATGTTTCAAGATTGTTTATCAGGGATCTCCAGTTTGAGACACTTACTATTTATAGTAAGTCTATTTTTGACAGATGGTTATTTCTGGCAGGGCAATTTGAGCTTGGAGCTCTATTGTCAGAAGTTAGATTTATTTAGTCAGATAGATTCAGTGGTTTCATGGTTTTAAAGTGGTTATTAAATTAACTTATTTTAATTTAATAACTTTATAACTTTATTGTTATAAAATGATGTTGTGTTGAAGAGCTACTTAAGTGAAAAATGTAAAGTTGAAGCTTTTTCAAAAAAGCTTATATATTCAACTCGAAAAAGCATTCTTCTTACCTTATGTCATTTGATTAAATTTTTGTAAGTGTGAAAGTTGTGTGGAAGAGGAAAATCAATTTTCTCATGGAAGCTAGGGTTTGATGGTTTGGTCTTCATAGCTAGAGAGTACTTCAAATTTCTTGCTGGGTGTGGTAGAGATTGACTGAATCAGGAATACATACTGCTGCAAACAAATTTATGGTTTTAAATAGGAGCAATGAGGATACCGTATGGTATTGTTAGAACCGTACTGAAGCTGCAGGTCCGTACGGAAGTAGCAGGGCTGTTCTTTGTGTTTAATAGCAAGGTTGTGCAGATTGGGAGGCTGCATTTTAAGGCTGTGCCTTCATCTCGTTGGCTGCGTTCCAGTTTGATGCTGAAGAAAGCAACATTCATGAGCTGCGTAACAATTTGGTTGCTGTATTTTACATTGAGTTATGGCCAGTGCATTGTAGGGTGGCTGCGGATATAAGACTGAAGTTTTCATTGTGTTTTCGGGTGACTATGCTATCATTCTAGGAGCTGAGTTAATTTCTGAGAGTGTTTGAAGGTGTTATGTTGTATATCCCACTCACAGCATACACTTTGGGACTGCATTACGTCCTGGGCATGTTACAATGGAAATTCTTGCAAGTAGCGACATGTAATGGAAGGTGCACTTTAGCTATTTGGATATTATTTCATGAACGTTTTCCAACAAGTTGAAATTAAAATAAAATTTGTGCATCTTGTGCTAAGTTTGTTGATGCTTTTATTTTCCTTAAATGATAAATTTATAAAGGCATAAAATTTCTTTGAAAAGATTCAAAATTGCAATTAAAATTTGAGAAAAGAGTATAGATGCAAGAGAGAGCCAGTTGGGTTCTTTACAATGGTATCAGAGCACTAATCTTGCCACCCTAAAGGGTATGAGGGAAAAATAATGACAGATATATTTATTCCGGGAGGGCACTATACCTGCAAGGGTAGAAATTCACCACCTCCCGAAGGTAATGAACAGAGCCCACACAATGAACAGACAGGAGACAGGAACAGGAATAACATTGGAAATGATACTAACAAGGAGGCCAGAGATGCCTTCAGAAATATTGCAGATGGACAGCATCATGTTGCAAATGTATTGCAACAGCTTTCAAACACTCTTCAGCGCATCGCATTACTAGGTGATCGTGCTAAAGACAGAGGTGCGCGGAGTGTTTCAGTCAACTCAGACAGGTCACAAGCTGATGACAGGCGAGATTATAGAGCTGACCATACTGGTACTTATGACAGGCCTCTTCGTCCTACTTTCTCGAGGCCATAGCTGGATGCAGTTAGTGTAGAGACAGAGCCAGCACCATTCGTTGATGACATGGTGGCACATTTTGTAGAGTGGGATGCTCTTCCTGAGGCAATTAAAAGAAATCTGAATTTTGATAGATATCTGACACAGAAACGAGAGCATTCCAAAGGCAGGCCAGCTCCTGACACGAAGCAGAGACCTAGGCAGAATAATCTCAAGCAGGCAACCAGCAAGTTGACATTAGACCACTTCGATGGAAGTGGGAAGACTACAGCTAGAGCATGGGTCCACAAGCTGGATACGTACCTATCACTTCGTCCTATGTCTGAGGAGGACGCTATACAATTTGTCGTGCTTCATTTAGATGGGGTAGCTCATAATTGGTGGTATCATGGATTAGTGTCTCTACATCATCATCATAATGTTGAGTAGCAGGAGTTTGTGGATAGACTGATAGAGCAATTTGACAGGATGGATCCTGAGACTTACTTCAGAGAGTTAGCTCAGTTGAGACAAACAGGTGACCTTGAGGCCTTTATCAATGAGTTTCAGCACCTATCAGTTATGGTTTATGACATCTCTGAGAGGAGAGTCATGCTTTTCATAGAGGGTTTGTCTGAGTCGTATAAAGGGTGGGTTAAGTCCCTGGATCCACCTACTTTGTGTGACGCTATGAAGAAGGCAAGGAATCTTGAGCCTTTTGTTTCACGAGGCAAGGCTACTCCTAGTCCTATTATTCCTCCTGCAGAAGAGCTACCTCCACCAGTTGTTGACAAAAAGAAATCTGCAAGTAGACTTGATGATGCCACTGGAGAGGATTTGAGGAGGCAGCTTTGCTATTGGTGCAAAGAGCCTTATGACAAAGAGCATTCTTGTTCTATGAGGCCTAAGGGCAGGGCGAATCACTCTATGTGGGTTTATTCGGGTGAGAGTGAGGCTGAGTCTTCTCATCAGGCAGCTGGTTTAGATACAGAGGAGCAAAAAGTTGCTCCAGAGTTTGGTCTTGAATCCAAACTATCTCCGATTGTGTTGTCCACCTCTGTGCCACTTCCCTCTGCCTTCAGATTGAGGGGATTAGTGGAAGGGCAACCCCGTGTTGCTATGTTGGACATTGGAGCCATGCACAACTTTATTCATGAGCGAGTTGTTAATCAGTGTGGGCTTCAGGTAGAGGAGTTTGCAGGATTTAGAGTCAGGGTAGCCGATGGCTACAACTTTACCTGTACCAAGTGCATCAATCATCTCTCCTTGTTTCTTGGTGATTATGAGTTGATATCTGATTTCTATGTGTTTGATTTGGGGGAGATGGATGTGGTTTTAGGGATGCAGTGGATACAAGAGATTAAGGAGCTTTGCCTTAGCGTGAGCCCGATATACATTAGATTTGAGTACCAGGGCAAAGAGTATGTGTTGTCGAGCATTGCTGAGGGAAGTCTACGCACTATGTCTTTTTGTGCAGTAGATAGTGCGGATTCTTGGAGACATGAGTCCACTCCGATAGAGCACATTACACATCATGTCTCACAATTCGTAGTTTTATGGCTCAAATCAGCAGATGGGTGTTGTTCACTTTGTGAACAATCCCTTATTTGATATGGATGTCGTTATGACTTATGACAATCCGTTGTTTGAGCTCAGTGATGATCCCTTACAAGTGTTGTACGATCATGATGTTGATGACGTTTGGGATCCGATTTGTACACCTGATTATCAGGCAGATTGTAAGCCTGACACGGTGAGGAGTGCTTACAGTTTTACATTTGATCCTCACGTGCAGGACATCTACCAGTTGCAGAGTTCTTCAGTGCATTCATTTGATGACTAGTAATAGGTATGAAGATTTGGTTAGCTCAAAGACTGGGGGCAAGTCCCGTCTAATGGTTGAGTTACTCCTGTGTGAGTTACTCTCGGTTGAGTTTCTCCCACATGGTGATCCTGTTGCAACATCTTCAGTTTGGGTGCTGAGTACAATTTTTCAGTTGCTGATGTTTGTACTATTGATGTTGATGATTTCTTCACAGGAGTATGGGGTTGATCGGTACATTACTCATGACCATCCTTGGGATCCAGGTGGACAGTGATGTTGCTTGTTTTTTCTTGATTGCTTGACGACAAGCAATCTTGGGAAGGGAGGATTGTAATGTCCCCGTTTTTCAAACTCTTGTGATTAGCTTAGTTTGGCAACCCTTGTAAGCTAATCAGGTGATCAGACGGGGTCAGTGGGCAAAGCCAGTGGTTGGATTCCATTCTGGAGGTTTTGGTTGCCAGATCTGCTCTTCGTTTGGGTCAAATTGGATAACTTACTATTTTTAGTAAGTGGTATTTTGGGTATGGCCTAGTTTAGCAAGGTGTCTGCACAGTGTTATCAGATGTTTCAGGATCGTTTATCAGGGATCTCCAATTTGAGAGACTATTTATAGTAGGTCTATTTTTGGCAGACGGTTATTTCTGGCAGGGCAGTTTGAGCTCAAAGCTCTATTGTCAGAAGTTAGATTTATTCAGTCAAATAGATTCAGTGGTTTCATGGTTTCAAAGTGGTTATTATATTAACTTATTTTAATTTAATAACTTTATAACTTTATTGTTATAAAATGATGTTGTGTTGAAGAAGCTACTTAAGCGAAAAATGTAAAATTGAAACTTTTTCAAAAAAGCTTATATATTCAACTCAAAAAAGTATTCTTCTTACCTTATGTCATTTGATTAAATTTTTGTAAGTGTGAAAGTTGTGTGGAAGAGGGAAATCGATTTTCTCATGGAAGCTAGGGTTTGATGGTTTGGTCTTCATAGCTGGAGAGAACTTCAAATTTCTTGCTGAATGTGGTAGAGATTGACTGAATCAGGAATACATACTGCTGCAAATGAATTTATGGTTTTAAATAGGAGCATTGAGGATACCGTACGGTATTGTTAGAACCATACTGAAGCTGCAGGTCTGTATAGAAGTAGCAGGGCTGTTCTTTGTGTTTAATAGCGAGGTTGTGCAGATTGGGAGGCTGCGTTTTAAGGCTGTGCCTTCATCTCCTTGGCTGTGTTCCAGTTTGATGCTGAAGAAAGCAACATTCATGAGCTGAGTAACAATTTGGTTGCTGCGTTTTACATTGAGTTATGGCCAGTGCATTGTAGGGTGGCTGTGGATATAAGTCTGAAGTTTTCATTGTGTTTTCGGGTGACTGTGCTATCATTCTAGGAGCTGCGTTAATTTCTGAGAGTGTTTGACGGTGCTACGTTGTATATCCCACTCACAGCATACACTTTTGGACTGCATTACGTCCTGGGCATGTTACAATGGAAATTCTTGCAAGTAGCGACATGTAATGGAAGGTGCACTTTAGCTATTTGGATATTATTTCATGAATGTTTTCCAACAAGTTGAAATTAAAATAAAATTTGTGCATCTTGTGCTAAGTTTGTTGATGTTTTTATTTTCCTTAAATGATAAAATTTATAAAGGAATAAATTTCTTTAAAAAGATTCAAAATTACAATTAAAATTTGAGAAAAGAGTATAGATGCAAGAGAGAGCCAGTTGGGTTCTTTACAAGAAGGAATAGACTATGAAGAAACATTTGCTCCAGTTGCTCGGTATACTTTCATCAAGACCATCATTGCCATTGCAGCAGCTAAGGGATGGAAGCTACACCAGATGGATGTGAAGACAACTTTTCTCAATGGTGTTATTAAAGAAGAGGTCTAAATTGAACAATCTAAAGGCTTCGTGATTCATGAGAAAGAGTCTCATGTATGCAAATTAAAGAAAGCTTTATATGGTCTCAAGCAGGCTCCTCATGCATGGTATGAAAGGATTGATTGATACTTGATGAGTTGGGTTTCTGCAAGAATGATGTTGATCCGAATCTTTACTTCAAGGTAGTCAATGGTGAAGTTTTAATCTTGGTTCTATATGTTGATGACTTATTTCTTACTGAGGAAGAACATCTCATCTCTAGATGCAAAAAGGAATTGACTTCAGAATTTGAGATGAAGGACCTAGGACCCATGCATGTCTTTCTAGGTCTGGAAGTATGGCAGAGCCCTGATGAGATCATTCTAAGTCAAGGAAAATACACCATTGACATCTTAAAGAGATTTGGGATGTTAGATTGCAAATCTATGTCTACACCAATGGAAACTAACTTGAAGAAGTTGAGTGAATCAGCAGCTAGTTTAGATCTTCTGGATCCTACTATGTACAGATAGTTGATTGGATCCTTAATGTATCTAGTTAACACTAGACCAGATATTTGTTATCAATATTAAATTGTCATTAGTGAAATTAGATACAAACACCATTTCCCACCAGTAGTCCATTCACGTTACTTTAAAGGCACCAGTACACTAAGAAAAGGAGATGCACCGGTAGACCGAATTAAGTACATTGTACCGGTCTATTATTACATACAGAGATAAACCAGGTATGAGATAAAAAGAGTATAAGAGTATACCGGTCAAAATTGCATAAAGATCCGCACCGAATTCTACGGAGTAGTTTGAGTTAAAACCGAAATATGCGGAGCATCCACCGATCAGAACTGATGTTAGCTTTTTTAAAGGAGATAGCTTTATTTCTACGCAGATGTTTTCAAGGTAAACTCTAGATCAGAACGCAAAGCTTTTTGCTAGTTGCATGATTTAATGTTGAGTTTACAGCCTGGCGGTTCTATGCATTAAGGGTTTCATTAAGATCAACTCTTGTTTAAATACAGGTCATAGGACGCAAGAAGTGTAGTTGTTGAAAGTTGTTGAATAGAGAGAGCAAAAAAGAGAGAGATTACAGTCACCAGAGGTGAAAGGCAAAGAGGCAGAAAAAGATTCAACAGCCAGGCATACCGAGGAAGAGATCAACATGTATGATCTAATCAAAGAATCAGTGTTAATTGAGATCATTGCTTTTATAAGGTGTGAAAGCATATTGAAATCCCTCAATCAGGGTGAACCCTAATCAGTTCTTTGTAAAAATACTTTAACCAGGTAACATCTTTGTTGATGTTGAAAGTCTTCTAACCAGGCAACTCGAAACAGAGTTAAGATCTTAACCGATCATCTATCAAATCCCCTAACCGGGTAGCACCTTCACAAGTGCTTTATAAGCTCCTAAAAGGGCATCTTTATTTCTGCAGAAGTGAAGTTGTGAGCTCTGTCTCACCATGGTTTTTTCCTTCTAACCAAGGGTTTCCACGTATACATCATGTGTTGATCTGTGTATTTCTATTTATGCTTGTGAATGATTGTTTATATTATGCTTATTTTGGAAGAATAATTAAACAAGTGTTGAATGTAATAGAAATAGTATTTACTGATTCACCCCCCCCCCCTCTCAGTAACTGGTTAGGAATAACAATTGGTATTAGAGCTTTGTTCTCTATTATATAAAGCTTAACTGCTTGAGAAAAAAGATCATGGAGGGTTACAGGTATCAGAAACAGCTTGAGGAAGCCAACGACATCATTATCTCTCTGGAGAATAGGCTGAGAAGATCACTTGCAAAAAGGAAAGAGTTGGCTCTGCAGTTGAATGAGAGCAATGAGACTATTGATGAACTCTTTGGGCATAGTGGATCTGATGAAGCTGAGGAGGCAGTCTCTGAGCTCATGGAGAGAAACCAGATCCTAACCGATCATATCTCCAACCTTAAGAGGGAGCAAGAAGATAATGCCCTAAGGATGACTGAACTGATTGAGAAAAAGAGGAAAGTTGAAGATGAAAGAAACACAGCAGTCAAGTCATTAACAGTGTCTGAAAGAGCAAGGAACCTGGCAGAGGAAGTTGTAGGGGCAAATGATTTTGTCATTTTGCAACTTCAAGAAGACATGCAAATTGTCACCCAAGTAAACGCCAACATGCAAAAGGGTTGGCATGATAGGGATGAGGCATGCAAAAGGCTGGCATTAGAGTTGTATCAACTAAAGGAACAGATGAAAGAACTTGAAGATAGAAATGAAACTCTAAGAAAATACAACGAGAGCTCAGTCAACCTTGATGAGCAACTCAAAGCTCAAAGAAAGCACAAAGATCCCATCGGTCTTGGTTTCACCGGTAAAGACACCAAAGAGACTGGTGAGTCTTCCGGAGCTAAGACAAGCAAGAAGGATAAGAAGCCGCTAGCACAAAAAGGTAAGAAGACTTTTAACACCTCTTGCAATCATTGTGGGAAACCAAGTCATAGAACAAATGACTGCAGGAATGCACTAGTAAAGTCAAACAACAGTTACTGCAAAAACTGTTGCAAGTATGGCCACAAGACCAATGAATGTTGGTCAAGCCCCACAATTGTGTCCAATGGAAGTAGGGGAAGCTTTAAGGGCTGCTACTACACATGCAATAAATTTGGACACAAAGCTGATGAATGCAGATCAAAGACAATGGCATTTAGATCCCCAAGACCAGTATTCACTAAAAGAAACAAGAACCGGAGCACAACCAACTGTGCAAACTGTGGGACGCATAGTCACAATGACTCCTGGTGCAAATCACCCAACAATAGAAGGGTGAATCCATGGAAGGCAACCAGGATAGTCTGTTACTCCTGCAACAAAGTAGGACACCTAGCAAAAGAGTGCAGGAACCGGTCAATGAGCAAAAGGAAAGAACCGGTCAAACCGGTGGAAAAGACCTCATCCTCAAATGAGAAGATCAATAAGGAAGAGAAGACTAAGAAAACAGTCAGGCAGATTTGGTTCAAAAAGGAATCAAAAAGCTCCCTTGAAGAGAAGACAGAGGAAAGATCATCATCGGTCGATGGTGATATCTCTTCAGTTAATTGAGCCTACAGGGCGTAGGGGGAACCGGTAGCTCATCTACCGTTCCCAGTAAGACTGGTGAGAGTCAGACTCACTCAGTCTACAAGGTTAACCGGTCAGGTGAGCATTGATCAACCGGGATAAGCACAACTGAAAAAGCCAGAATACCAGTTGACGAAAATGGAAAGAAAGGTTAGGTAAGGCAATTAATGTTGTAGCCGTTTAACAATGGTTACCATTTGGTAATTACCGTTATGCCCTAACTCTATAAATGAAAGGAGAATTACTCATTAGTTTTACTTTGCGATCTTTGTGATTAATGAATTTTTATGTTGAGTAATACTCTTGTGCTTTGATCATCGTGACTATTGTCTGTTAGACTGATCAAGCTTCTTTTTGTTAACCGATTGTTAGCAATGGCATCTTCATCCTCTACGATGAAGCTGATCAAGGGAAATCAAGGGAACCGACCTGCATATGACATTATGGCGGTTCAAAATAGGGAAAACGACATGGCTGGTGCGCTGTCGTCTGTGCCAACCGGAGTCCTCATGACCGAAGACGTCACGGCATTCATTCACGCTAAGCAAGAGGAACTAGGAGAGACCTATATTCAAAGCAAGTACCTCTAGCTATGTGAAGAAGGAAGACTACCTGATAAGTACGCCAAGCTGGTACCATCTGGACTTATCAATGGAGTATGCTACCCGACTGTCTTCCAAGAAGACCAAATTCAACTGGTTCTAAGTCGTCTTCACGAACCAGGCTTCTAGCTCACTAAAGGTGCATGCAATCAGATCACCAAAGAAGACCTTCACAGAGTGACCGGATACAGCGACCAAGGGGAAGCATTAACCCTAAGGACCATCTCCAACGCAATTGTAACGAAGTTAACCAAGTCGAGATATGATGGTCGACTCATGACTGTCAACGACATTGAGGACGATGGAGTCCGCTTTGCATCTGTTGTGATTGGCTACAAAGTTTATCAGTCGAGCAATCTTAACAGCATACCGGGTGGAGAAATTCACGCCGCACACCGGATAATGTACGATAATGCTCAATACGACATCTGTTCGATGCTTCGAGGGAAAATCTTTGAAAACATGAAGAAGCTCGGAGTTGTCAAGAAGAAATCCATGAAGTATGGAACCCTACTAGTATGTTTGTACTTCTATTCAAATTTCTTCCCGGGAATCGGAAAAGTGACTTGGGGAACCGATATACTGGTCATGCATCAAATCAGTGAAATGGCCAACCAACTGGGAAACCAATTAAGTAGAGTAATGACTGAACACTTCGAGGCATTTCAACTACGAATGCATGCAAGGGAGAGGGTGTTGTCAATCATTGTTGATGAATACAAAGACGACGTATGCTTTCTGGTTACCACTGATAACTGCATAATTCAAGTCGTGGAACCAAGAACCATGTACGCCCCTGAACTAGGCTACGAGATCGCCTCAAAGGCTGCTAAGGCATATGCAAATGCCTTGACCGAGACAGCTCTAGATCTCGGTGCTTACCGATTCGGTACCCACGAAGAGATCCAGGAGAATCTGAAGAAAAGGGCACCAATCAAGAACGTGTATGTCAAAAGGACACCCATGCCAAAGAAGAAACCAGTGAAAGAACAGCCCCAAGGCTCAAAGGAAGAGAGCTCAACCGGTACCCAATACCCAAGAGGAAGAACAAGAGGAGACAAAGACCGAAGAAACAGTTCTTCTGGTCAGAAAGAGGAAATCAAGTAAATCGGTAAAGGAGGATCCACCAAGAAGAGGCAAGCCCACAATTGATGAATATGTGGCATCATTGAAAGAAACCGGGGAAATGGGTTCAGTAAGTAGAAGATAACAGTTTGCAAATGAAGAAGACAGGAGAAAGATTGAAGAAGCGGTAGTGTACTGCATTCATAAGTATAATCTGCATCCTACCAAACTTCACAGGATTGTACCAGAGGATCTCCTACAAATTCTTGAAGCTAGATGGAAAGCTTCAATGGACAAAGAAAAGGAGCTGAGGATACGAGCTCTGCTAGAGGTTCAGAACCACCTCACTCTGGAAGAAGCCACTAAACAAGCTGAACTGCATCGGCAAGATTTTCTGACAAAGAGGAGGACCAGTTGGATGCTTATAGGTGAAGCCGACAAGGTTCATGAGGAAGGAGTAGCCATATGGACCAAACTTCTTCAGACCCAGCAGCAAGAAGAGGAAGCACGCCAAAGGACCACAGTTCCACCGGTCCCTGACACTGGTAAAGGAAAAGGAGTGCTTGGAGTTGAAGCACTGGTCAAGGAGAAGAATCCTACAGAACCGGTAATTGTAGACATCACTGATGACAAAGGCAGTGATCCAGCTCGTCCAACTGTTCTAATTTCTCCAGATAAAGGTAATACTCGCACCATGTCTGTCAATGATATTGTTGATGAAGTGATGGATTTTGGAGTAGTAGAAAATGCTGCGAAATGGTACAGTTTGTTAGGAAAGGACGACAAACAGGCTATAATAATGGCTTTAGTAGAAACTTTTATGGACTACAATAGAACTCCAAGGGACTATAGGGCCAAGTTTCCCCCTGAGTTAAATTCTAGGCTTCAAACCAAATGGAGAACCGGTCTAGGCACCAACACTAGAATCAATAAGGAGACATTGTCTAAGGTTAGACCCAGTCTCAGTGAAGAAAGAATCAAGCTTCTACTAGAAGAAGCATCAATGAACTTGGATACCAAGTATTGAGTTGCCAAGATTCTAAATGGATATGAAAACGAAGTCTATAAAGAGACTTTAGATTCCTAGCAGAAGTACAATTTCAGTGCACTAGATAGAACAGGTCCACAGGATCAACCTGAATTTGTACAAGCACCACCGGTTCAATTCACTACTCGTGAAGAACCTGCAACCGGTGAAGTAAATGTTCAAACAGAGGAGTTCACATTTGGTGAACAAGTAAATATTGAACAAGAAATCCCCCCAGTTGAACAAGAGCTGGGAAATGATATACCCATGAGAGAACTACATACAGCTGAAGACCAACACAAGGAAGAAGTCCCACCGGAAGAACAAATCCCACAAGAAGAGGATGCACAACCAAAAGTTGAAGTGCAACCGGAAGAGGAAGCACATAATAAGGAAGAAGTGTTAGCAAAAGAAGTCCATCCAAAAGAGGAAGCTCAACTGGAAAATGAGGCATTACCGGAAGAAATGGCCCAACCGGGAGATGATGAAAACAAAGAAGAACAGCAGATAGAACAAGAACAAAAAATTCCTACACACACTAAGCAAGCTCTACCGGAACAGGAGCCCAAGCAAAAGGAACAAGCAGATATTCCAAGCTCCTCCTCATCTAAAAGAAAGTTATCATTTGTTGAGGACATAGAAGCTAAAAGGAGCAAGGCCACCGATACTGTGGTTGACATCAACAAGATGTCAACAAGGCAGCTAAAGGAGCTGACCAAGAGGAAACAGGACATGGTCCTGACAACTGTAAAGAATATTTTGTGCAACTTCGTACCTGATGCTGATGTAGATGAAAATGAACCTGTTATAGATCAGCTGGAAGTATTAGCACAAGCAATCGGTGATGACCTGCAAGATCCAGAGACTGTAGCACTAGATCATTATGAAAAGAAGAGAATAGAGATTCTCCATAAACAAGTTGAAGAAATAAAGGTGACTGTGACAACCAATTTGAGCGTTCTTCAACAACAGATTCAAGTGGTAGGAGGTTTGATGACAAGAACTTCCAATTTTGATACATTCTTGCAAGATCTGATAGAGAAGTCAGCAAAGACTTCAAAAGATATAAGAGCCCTATCTTCTCAGTTTGACATCAAGAATAAGTCTGCAACAAACTTCAGAAGAGAAATGACAAGTCTTGCTCTTATTCTGAGAAAGACTGCTAAAAAGTAGACTAAGAGAATCCAAGACATCATTGGATTTCAATTATTTCTAGCCCCCACATTTGATGCAATGCAACAAACTGCATCATCAGCTGAGAATCTCCTCGGTGAACCTACTTACAAAACTGTGGAGGGCATGGAGAACATTATTGTCTCTCTAAAAGTGACACAGAAGAACATTGAGCATGTTACCGATCAATGGGCACCATTTCTTCATTCTGCAAACAACATATACAAGGATATCGTCACAAAGCTCCAAATGTAAAATATTGAGTGAAGCACAACCCTTTGTCCTATGGAGGCAAAAAGGGGAAGCAGAATAAGCAGAACAAAAAAGCATCTGGACAGGGGAAGCAGCAGTCAAGGGGAAGTCCGCAATCAGAAGAGAGAAGAGCTGAAATGTACAGTACACACGTAACAGTCTGATCAAGGACAGAATAGCCACAACCAGAATAGAAGAAGAGCTAAAGCACTTTAACAGGGGAAGTGTGCTACCAAAACAAACAACAGGGAACAGAGAGAGAAGTCTACAGGACAAAGTATGAAATGTGATGAGTATGGTTTTTCCACCAATGACAAAGGGGAAGATTGTTAGCAATATTAAGTTGTCATTAGTGAAATCAGATACAAACACCATTTCCTATCGGTAAAGGTTCATCGGTAGTTCATTCACATTACTTTAAAGGCACCGGTAGACTAAGAAAAGGAGATGCACAGGTAGACCGAACTAAGTACATTGTACCGGTCTATTATTACATACAGAGATAAAAAGGGTATGAGATAAACCGGATATAAGAGTATACCGGTCAAAATTGCATAAAGATCCACAGCGGATTCTGCAGAGCAATTTGAGTTAAAACCGGAATATGCGGAGCATCCACCGATCAGAATAGATGTTAGCTTTTTAACAGGAGTTAGCTTTATTTCTACACGGATGTTTTCAAAGTAAACTCCAGATCAGAACGCAAAGCTTTTTACTAGTTGCATGATTTAATGTTGAGTTTACAACCTGGCGGTTCTATGCGTTAAGGGTTTCATTAAGATGAACTCTTGTATAAATATAGGTCATAGGACGCAAGAAGTGTAGTTGTTGAAAGTTGTTGAATAGAGAGAGCAGAAAAGAGAGAGATTACAGTCACCAGAGGTGAAAGGCAAAGATGCAGAAAAAGATTCAACAGCTAGGCATACCGGGGAAGAGATCAATAGGTATGATCTAATCAGACAATCAATGTCAATTGAGATCATTGCTTTTATAAGGTGTGAAAGCATATTGAAATCCCTCAATCAAGGTGAACCCTAATCGGTTCTTTGTAAAAATATTTTAACCGGGTAACATCTTTGTTGATGTTGAAAGTCCTCTAACCAAGCAACTCCTAACAAAGTTAAGATCTTAACCGATCTTCTATCAAATCCCCTAACCGGGTAGCACCTTCACAACTGCTTTGTAAGCTCCTAACAGGGCATCTTTATTTCTGTAGAAGTGAAGTTGTGAGCTCTGTCTCACCGTGGTTTTTTCCTTCTAACCGAGGGTTTCCACTTATACACCATGTGTTGATCTGTGTATTTCTATTTATGCTTGTGAATGATTGTTTATGTTCTGCTTATCTTAAAGAGATTTGGGATGTTAGATTGCAAATCTGTCTACACAAATGGAAACTAACTTGAAAAAGTTGAGTGAATCAACAGCTAGTTTAGATCTTCTGGATCCTACTATGTACAAATAGTTGATTGGATCCTTAATGTATCTAGTTAACACTAGACCAGATATTTGTTAGCAATATTAAGTTGTCATTAGTGAAATCAGATACAAACACCATTTCCCACCGGTAGTCCACTCACGTTACTTTAAAGGCACCAGTACACTAAGAAAAGGAGATGCCCCGGTAGACCGAACTAAGTACATTGTACCGGTCTATTATTACATACAGAGATAAGCCGAGTATGAGATAAACAAGGTATAAGAGTATACCGGTCAAAACTGCATAAAGATCCGCACCAGATTCTGCAGAGCAATTTGAGTTAAAACCGGAATATGCAGAGCATCCACCGATCAGAACTGATGTTAGCTTTTTTAAAGGAGTTAGTTTTATTTCTATGCAGATGTTTTCAAGGTAAACTCCAGATCAGAACGCAAAGCTTTTTGCTAGTTGCATGATTTAATGTTGAGTTTACAGCCTGACGGTTCTATGCATTAAGGGTTTCATGAAGATGAACTCTTGTATACATACAGGTCATAGGACGCAAGAAGTGTAGTTGTTGAAAGTTGTTGAATAGAGAGAGCAGAAAAGAGAGAGATTACAATCACCAGAGGTGAAAGGCAAAGAGGCAAAAAAAGATTCAACAGCCAGGCATGCCGGGGAAGAGATCAACATGTATGATCTAATTAGAGAATCAATGTCAATTGAGATCATTGCTTTTATAAGGTGTGAAAGCATATTGAAATCCCTCAATCAAGGTGAACCCTAATTGGTTCTTTGTAAAAATACTTTAACCGGGTAACATCTTTGTTGATGTTGAAAGTCCTCTAACCAGGCAACTCGTAAGTGTTAAGGAATGTAGCTTCGTTCAGATAAAATCATTGTTATTGAATTATCAAGTATATATCGATATATATGTAATAATAATAATATGTATTATAATTACTATATATATATCCATATAATTAATATAAGTGATTATTATCATATTGTGATATATATATATATATATATATATATATAATTGATATTATTTATATATTAATATTAATCTTATAATAATTTATTATTAATAGACATGTCCCTTGAAATGAATAGACATGTCTTCTTGTCTTTGCCTTGTATAAAACCAAGGGATCAATGCATTTGGAAAATATAGAAAGACAATAATATTACTACATTTGCAATCGATCATAAATCTAACATGGTATCAGAGCCAAGTTTGCAAATGTATGGAAGAATTTGAAACACATTCTAAAGATTATGATAGATAACTAGACAGCGTGTCTGCTACTGGGATTGTGTGTCTGTGAATGTTCGATACATCCCGAGGTTGAGTCTTCCCGAGGACCAGACAACCTCCCACCCTTCTAGTACCTTCCGTCATTCTAGAATGAATTAGCGCTGGATTTCGATTTCTCGATACAAATTGTGATTGATAGTATTCGGAAACCTCTTATCTCTTTCCTTACAAAGTATTTTATGTTGTTGGTTTCGAAGATCCAGGTTAATGTTTGAATATGAATTGATTCACAACATCAAAAGTTTACATACGGAATTTAACAATTTGTTGGAACCATAATCTATGTTATTGGAAAGCTGAATTTGAAAGGCTCTGTTTTGTTTAAGTCGGTTCTTGGTTTCGGTTTATGAAAGGAGTTTAGAAGAAACCGATTTTGGTTCCTTATTGTCTGATGGCAATGGATGGTTCACAATAATATTGCGGGACTGTGGTGTGCATTTTTCAAGTCTATGCTATTGCAGTTCATGGTAGATACTTTACCTATCAGTGAATACCAAATGTCAAATGCTTGAGTGAGACAAGTATATAACGGTTTACAAAGATTGTTACATGAGTTCACACTGGTTCGAATGATGTATTGGGTTCGGGTTTGTTGAAGTTCAATATCAAATTCATTCGGTTGATCAAAATCGTTATTGAACCAATATGCTATGTTTATTAACATATTGGAGTGTATCGACTTCATTAGCATGAACATGAGTTAATATTTGATATCGGTTAACATAGAGAAAGTTAACAGTTTATCAAATCAGGTTGCAGGGATGTGTTGATAGAGTTTTATCTATTTGTTTGAGTTGTGGCATGAATGGTGATAAATATATTGAGGGATTTGACAAAATCCCATTGAAGATCAAGGATCAGATGTTGGAAAGCACTGTGGAGAATCTTATTTGCATTCCAAAATATTTGAAGATGAATTGGGCTCACCTTAGGGAAAGGAAATAATTGAAACTAAAAGATAAGTACTCTATGTTTTATTAATGCATATGAATTTTGAATTCATAATTCTATAACATTGAATGATAGATGTTGTATGGTTCTATCAATGGTATTTCTTTTCGAGATAGTTTAACTTTATGAATTATTCATCTTTGACATGCCTTCAGGAGGAAAGCATAAAGACATTTTCATTCAGAGAGAGTCTGAGAATTTAAAAGGAGGTCAAGAGGTTGATGAACTTGAGCTTCAGAGGGAGAAGATAAATAATATGGTTCAGTCAACTTTTGATAATCTCGGTCATTTTGTGATTGAGAGGGAGTTCACTAATGAAGGTGAAACACCTTTGAGGTAAACTTGATATAATTGTTTATTATACTAATGAAATTATTTAATGCTATATGGGCCCTGTGTATATCATCTGGAGGTGACGACTTCCAATGATCATCACTTGTATTCTTTGATGTTATTGAAAGGTGACGATCTTACAATAACTATCTTTTATCATGATAGACCTCATGTGATGGCTGAAACAGATCATGATAAATGAATTATTACATGGTGGATTGAGTTCCTTAAAATGACCATGATCTCGTACTGTGATAGTCATCATGTGATGCTGAAACAGATCACAGTACTGAAGGTGATAGTCGTCATGTGACGCTGAAACAGATCACAAATATTGAAGGTGATAGTCGTCGTGTGACGCTGAAACAGATCACCGGTACTTATATTGTGATAGTCATCATGTGACGCTGAAACAGATCACAATTATTGATCATGATAGACCATGCGATGGCTGAAACAGATCATGATAAAGAATTCTTGTGTGGTGGATTAATTTCATACTGTGATAGTCATCATGAGGATGCTGAAACAGATCACAGTTATTAAAAGTGATAGGCAACATATGAGGTTGAAATCACGGTCATTGAAGGTGATATACAACATATGATGTTGAAACAGATCACCATTTTCTCATATTGTGATAGACATCATGTGATGTTGAATCAGATCACAATTATTGATATTATTGAGTTAATGTAAAACATATATTGATTTTATCTTCTCTAACTAAGAGGGAGTGTTAAGGAATGTACCTTCGTTCAGATAAAATCATTGTTATTGAATTATCAAGTATATATCGATATATATGTAATAATAATAATATGTATTATAATTACTATATATATATCCATATAATTAATATAAGTGGATTATTATCATATTGTGATATATATATATATATATATAATTGATATTATTTATATATTAATATTAATCTTATAATAATTTATTATTAATAGACATGTCCCTTGAAATGAATAGACATGTCTTCTTGTCTTTGCCTTGTATAAAACCAAGAGATCGATGCATTTGGAAAATATAGAAAGACAATAATAATACTACATTTGCAATCGATCATAAATCTAATAGTAAGAGAGTTAAGATCTTAATCGATCATCTATCATATCCCCTAACCGGGTAGCACCTTCACAAGTGCTTTGTAAGCTCCTAATAGGGCATCTTTATTTCTGCAGAAGTGAAGTTGTGAGCTCTGTCTCACAATGATTTTTTCCTTCTAACCGAGGGTTTCCACGTATACATCATGTCTTGATCTGTGTATTTCTATTTATGCTTATGAATGATTGTTTATATTTTGCTTATCTTGGAAGAATAATTAAACAAGTGTTGAATTGTAATAGAAATAGTATTTACTGATTCACCCCCCCCCCTCCCTCTCAGTAACCGGTTACGAATAACAATATTTGCTATGCAATGAGTGCACTTAGTCAGTTCATGTCTGAACCCAGACAAATACATCTAGATGCAGCCAAGCATATCCTGAGATGCTTGCGTGGCACAATTGGATATAGCTTGAAGTATTCTTCCAATGTGGACTTAGATTTCAGGTTTATACAGATTTTGATTGAGCAGGGAGTGTTATTGATCAAAAGAACACCTCTAGTTGTTGTTTCAGTTTGGGATCTGCTATGATTTCTTGGTGCAATAGAAAACAGTCATGTGTTGCTTTAAAGTATAGCAGAAGTTGAATATGTTGCAGCTAGTGTAGCAGCACAAGAAGCAGTGTGGCTTCAGAAGCTTCTTGCAGGATTATTTGGACAATCGTTGGATCTTACAGTTATTCATTGTGATAACCAAAGTTGTGTGAAGCTCTCTGTCAATCTTGTGTTTCATGACAGAACAAAACATGTTAAGATCAAATATCACTATATTAGAGATATGGTGCAAAGGAATACTATCCAGTTGAGGTACATTAGCACTGAAGAACAAACGGTTGATATTCTCACCAAGCCTCTTGCCAAAGTGAAGTTTGTGCCTTTTCGAGACAAGCTTGGAATTGTGGAGAATGAAGCCCTTGCTGAGAGGGAGTCCTAGCATCAATGATTTCTTGAGATGTACTTTAATGCATTCTTCTCTGTGAGGGAGAAGTTTGAGGTGAAAGCCCCTGTAATGCATTTTTTCTCTAAGACGAAGAAATTTGAGGTGTCAACCTTTGTGCATTTTTCTCTGAGACGGATAAATTTGATGTGTCAGCCCTTGTAGTACATTTTTCTCTAAGAGGAAGAAATTTGAGGTGTTAGCCCTTGTAGTGCATTTTTCTCTGAGATGGAGAAATTTGAGGTGTTAGCCCTTGTAGTGCGTTTTTCTCTAAGACAGAAAAATTTGAGGTGTTAACCCTCATAATGCATTTTTTCTCTGAGACGGAGAAATTTGAGGTGAAAGCCCTTGTTGCATTTCCATTCATGGGACTAGTTGTGATGGATCCACCCTTTGGGAATAGCAATGGTGGACATTACTCTATAACTCAGATATCTGAGAAGATCCTCTCTAGCTAAGAGGGAGTGTTGATGTTAGCATTGGGAGGACGTACCAAAAGTTATCAGATCGTCTCAAGTGATGCATTGCATCACTTGAGAGGATAATCAATTATCTATCAACTTACAAAGAATGAGAGTTTGATAATAATTAATTAACTTCACTGCATAAGTACCAATCACTAAGTAATCAGTTATATATATAACATCAACTAAACAACTGATGATTACCATTTCCAAAGAGTGCGATCTGAATAACAAATATGATTGACGTTGAAGAGGCATAATCTAGAGGCTACGGTTATCATAACAAAGAGGTGCAAGTTAATACCAAGAGTCACAATAACACTCAGTTATGAATGGATGCAATTCATTCAACTGCACGGGTATAAGATGACATTCAATGTGTCTTCCCAAACCACCAAAGATATTATTCAATATACAGATCTACAGGGAAGACAATAATATATATATACTTTCAGCAATGGCAACTATACATACACTTGCAGCGGTTATATATTCAGGCAGATCAATTTATCATTGGAGATTGATATTAATATATTCAAGCAGATCGATACACATTCAGATCAGTTTATATATACATATTCAGATCAGTTTCTATTCATTGGCAGATTGATTATAGATCAATATTGGCAAAGTTGTAATCAGACTTGAATCATTTTGATAAATATAATCAGAAATTCTTTGCTGGGTTTTTCGCCTTCAAGCTTGAAGGTTTTCCTAGAGTACATACTGTGTATTTTGTGTAAATTAATTTAAAATCTGCATTCTTTATTAATCTGATCATATAATCAACAAGTTTAACTACCCAAAATTATAGTAGTCTGAAAGTGAGTTCTACCTACAAAAGCAATCAATTCTATCATAGTGTTTAGTCACCTTTCACTAGTAGCATGTGAGCTAGAGAAGATGAGCTACCAACCTTCCTATGGTTTAGTTATTTCACTAATACTATGCAAGTGATAGACATTAATACTATCCCTTCTTTAGGGTTTAGTCAACTTTCACCAATAATGTGTAGATAGACATCAAGAGTTACCCACTTTTTCAAGGTTGTGAGCAGTAGATGTCATGATCTTCACATCTTAGGAGTTCAGTACAAGCACTGATGAATCTAAAAAAATGTGCGTTCTACCATTGTTGCATCTTGTGACCGTGAAATAGAAAAGGGATAGAGATATGGTGTAGTATAGGATGCACCACTATCTTTCCTCTTTTCAACTAGTCACTTATTATAAAAAATGCTTATGCATTGGGTAACCAGTATTTAAAAATAAGAAGAGTAGGGTCATATTTATAGAGCTCACATATCAAAGGTACGCACGCATGGTTTCAAAAAACAACTCCATGCCTATACACATTGCAAATAACAATTTCCAAATCAATCTCATGTATCTCTTCCATAACCATCAACTTTCCATATGCACTACGCCCACTACATAGAAACTACCAAAATCATACCTAGGAGTATCCCATGTACACAAAAAACCTGCCAAAAAGAACTCAACAATAAGTATCAGCTACCAACATTAACTTCTCATGACTCTTTAGTCCCAACAAGCAACATTTCCAAACCTTCCAAGTATTAACTCAATATACAAGGACACATGTCAACAGAGCATGCCTCCAAGCAATTTTACAAATCACTTTGCCCAAAATGAGTGCCTAGGTGAAAAGTGGCACAATTTCATGCTTTCGCCACACATGTAGGAAGCCAACTCACAAACAGGACTTGGGAAATAAAAAATACAATAATCAAGAAAACATGCTAAGACACCAACATATTTATAGAGCTCTATAAATAAGTTGGGTTCCTACCTTTCATATGTGCTTTGATAATGTAGTAGGGTCGCATACACTTATCAGACTAAATGGTCACTATGTGATTATGTTCATACTTTAATGGTGACATGGTAATCTATGTGTACTTTTCTTTAAAAGTTCAACCTTGGCTCGTATCAACTACATTGGCATTATGAAACACCTTTCTAATAGTTCTACAAAATCTATTGGAGGGGTAAGTAGGTAATGTCTACACATATAGTGAGATTATCTTGCCCCGTTCTGCTAGAATAAAAAATATACCATTAACTCTTAAGACTTGTTCACGCTTAGTGGTCAACATGGAATGAGGCACCTCCCATTTAAGCTATTGGCATTTGCACTTATTAAATATGTTCACTATTCTAATTGTTTTAATTGATGGATCATATGGATACTCTAAGAGCTCATATGCACAAGGACGCCTTGGTGAAACACATTCTTTTACACACGCTTTAGTTGATCCACAAAGACATACAAGGTCATTGTAATACACAAAGATCTTCCCCTTATTGTAAAGTGAATTGCTCGTACCATTTTTTCATTAGTTAAAGGAAAACAATGGTGTTCGTATTGTGTATTTAAATTAATAGAGTAGTGTTACAAAATGCAATTGCTTGGTTAATTAATATTGTGTTTAAGTATTAACAAAAACAATAGTGTTACAAAATGCAACTTGCCAATATTGGCATAGTGGGATGGTTGAATTGTGGTGTAGTTGTTCTTGTCATGGTTTAAACCCCATGAGGGTGTTATTGTTAAATGATTATATCAGGAATAAGGCTCCATGTTTGTGACCTTAATGGTCAATAGCTCTAGGTTGATAGTGTTCACCCCTTTAAAAAGAAAAATAGGGGAAGCAACTCACTACTCATTCCTACACAATCAAGTAAATGCTTTGTCCAAGCATCAACGACATATTTACCATCCAATAGCAATGTAGCATCCATCACATTAGAGTTGCTCTCTCCTTGAACTTGGTCATCTAATATGTGTCTCTTCCAAAGTGGTTGCCTACTCTTGCTTTTTCCATTCTTCAAGTGAAGCTTTTGATGGAGCTTCCAACACGTGTCATCCCAGTGTCCTCCAACCTTGCAATGGAAGCAAGATTTGTTAGCTTTCATCATTCTCAAATCAACTTGCTTGCTTCCTTGTGTGTCTCTAGACCTTTCTCTTCCCTTTGTCTTGGTGAGTAGCTGCTTTTTTCCTCTTGAAGTAGAGTTTCACTCTCCTCCTATTTCCCCCATTGCTGCTCATGTTTAAGAGACAATATAAAATCATTTTGAGGCTTTACAAAAACAATAATAGAGAAATTTTTATCTAATAGAAAAAAAAATTATCTTCGATGTGTTGTCCTTAATCTGTGAATAGCAAAGGCACCTAAGAGCATTCACCAATCTACACTACTCTAACCAAGCCCCGCAAAGAGTGGCCTTTCCTTCAATTGGCTAAAACATCCTTGGCCATCTTTACCAAGTCCTCTACCATCATATCCCATTTTTCCAACAAATCTGTCACCTATTCTCTTGGTATGCATTTCAAACTTGGAAGTGGAATGATGAGGAATAAACAAGAATAAAGTCTATAACAGCCTCTCTATGAGATGGAAAGAAGAATAAACTAAAACCTACAGCAATGTCATGAGATGAATGACCGAAACTTCAAACGCGAACAGCACCCAATAGTTTAAATCTATTCATTTAAGGCAAGCACATAGAGATGCTGCCCTTTCACCACACGTGTGCCACTTCTATCTGCGGCCAATTCCTACACCCGACCAGAAGCATAGTATGGTACATTCCTCCTACCCGTTCTTCAACATGTGCTGGTCTGTTCACATGAAGATTACACAAGCAGGAGACATGATGTCTCAAAATGTTTTCCAGACGGCAGTTCAACAACCCATGCCCTAGCTGCAAAGATCTCGTTACACACAAAGAAGTGCTCAAGGTTTTATTTCATTCGACCAACAAATAAATCAATATAATCCACAGAATGGAAATATGAAATTTAAAACATTGGGACACCACAGGCAGGACAGAGATCAAACAAAAATAATAATAATAATAATAATAATTGCAGGAAAACCACTGTTTTTTTATTTCTTATTTCATTCCACAAAACATGAACAATATCACTCAACTTCTTTCTCAGTCTTCTTCCCACCAAAAAGAAAATAAATCATCCTCTCCCAGAGGTTTTGGAGAGAATATATAAACAAAGGTAAACAGTTAAAAACTGTTTTTGGCAACCACCAGACCCGTAAAGGTTTTATTTAATCCTTTACTAAAGTGATAACAAAACATTAAAATATGCCCTAAAATTTAATAATAACAAAACATTAAAACACCCCCCAAAAACAATACATAAACATTATTCCTGTGCCCAGCACCTGTAGCTGCTCCTGCAGCATGGAATCATTAGATTTCATTACTTCAAAGAAAACATTCACAAATGCTCGTACATACCTTTTCCATATATTTTTTCTTCTTGAGAATGGATTGGTTCAATCTTCTCAGTAGACTCCACTGTATCTTATTGTAGCTTTGATAGTAGTACATCCTTTTCTATCAACTCTTTTTACAATTCCCTACAAGCAAGTTGCAACTCTTCAGATATCTCACTCAAATGGTGCAATTCTCTCCAAAGAGAACTATTTTCCCAACACTAACTGGTGGCTTTCTTGAAGGTCTCCAAGCTTCTTCTTACAAAATCTAGATAAGGCTGCTCCCTTACAAATTAAAAATAGTTTGACAAAACAATGTTTATACATAAAAAAACTTCTAAGTGACACCCAAATCTTCCTACAAGACTCAAAGAACTTGTCGCTCTAATATCAATAGATCCATAATTTCCCCAAGATTCAGTTAAAAAACAAGGAATAAAACTATAAAGCACTGTGCTATATGGAATCCAAAAAGCACAAGATTTCGAAGCAATTAAGGGGCTGCTATGATAAGATCTGACATACTCAAATGTAAAATGAACATGTCATAGAGTTTTGATACAAGGAAAACCCCTATAAGAAAAGAAAAACCTAGTTGGTAGAGGTGATTGCTCTCTACCAAAGTGTATTGCTCAGAATGGACAAGTACAAAGTACATTACAACGTATCCACTTCAACTTCCTACTTCTCAGAGATAAATTATTCGATTGTCTTTTTTGCTTTCAAGTCTCAGTTAGTTCTTAAATAGTGCTAGGGGGCATAGCATATTACACATAATAAACAAGTACAATGTACTTCACAAAACTACAATCTATCCACTTCAACTCCCCTTGCATGTACAAATCTTGCTACACAGAAATCAATAAGATAGGATCAGTGATTCCTTTCAAATTATGCTTCTCTTTCCCATTCGAGCAAAACCACCGCTTTCAAGTTTCAGCAAGGGGAAAATGTAAAACTGTCCATTTCAATGTGAGGTGATTGCAAAAACACTAGGGACACTTTTAAAAACACCATGTTCATAGTCGATTACCCTTTTTCTGGAGACCAAATTTTCAGTACAAATTTGAAATGAGGCGCCCTTTTTTTAAATTGCTTAGCTGTTCAAGGGGAAAATGAGTATAAACTTTTGATGCCATATAGGGATAGTTTTTGGTCCTGCAACAAATGAAAGTGTCTTTCCCTTCAGGATAAGCTTTACTCTCAACACTGATCATTTTCACCTCTTTTTCTTTTTCTTCCTCTTCTCTTTTAATTTATTTCTAGTTATCAATAATAAGTCCCTTTATTATTTTATAATAAATCCCTTTATTATTTTATATGTATCAAATTTCAATACACAGTTCAACCCTTAGCATATGCTCAAAATCGCTATTCTAAGTAAAGTGGGAAATGCTCCTAATATTTACCCTTTTGTCTAACATTTCATTAACATTGTTCAACTATTATCAACCTTGCTAACTCTTAAGATACGAACATAATAATATTGATCTTGTCGACTCTAAGGTTAAATAACGATCACTCAATCAACAAAACCATTACTGATAAATGAATATTGACCCTTCATACCATTCAATGTCCCTATAGGTAACCAACTAGCCAAAAGTAATCTGAGACAAAACAATGAAGGTTTTTACCTATGGCTCAGGATGGGTCAAGAACCTCAAGACTTTGCCATCTCTCTGCCCATTTCATTTTTGACACTGCTCTGGCATGACATCATCCTCTCACATAATACCTTCCATCTTCTTAGGGAAAATTTACCTTGCGAAACCCAAACAAGGCAGAAATAGTCTCCAATAATAAACACAGAAAAACATCAAATAATCAATACTCGATCTTATAAAAATCAGATCTATAAAAATACTACAATAAGCTTTA
Source organism: Chamaecyparis obtusa (assembly GCA_027943335.1). Lineage (NCBI taxonomy): Eukaryota > Viridiplantae > Streptophyta > Pinopsida > Cupressales > Cupressaceae > Chamaecyparis > Chamaecyparis obtusa. The sequence continues at coordinate 247,298 of BSBK01000762.1, forward strand.
TTCATCATGTAATCACAATAACCACTTACTTATGAGAGAAACTGAATGATATGAAACAATCTATGATAAAAGCAAGATCTATAGAAATAAGTACAATAAACATTATTCATTGTGTGATTACAATAAAAATTTACCTATAACAGAAAATAATTTGAAACAATCTATAAATTAGCACTCATCATAACATCAAACATCAATAATTAACTTAATTATTAAACAAGTTGTTGAGGGGTGCTACACTAGAATTAACCATCCACTGGACAAATATACATTTTATAATAAAGTGTCCATAATAAAATCCAAATTACTTGAATCAGTTATCAGCATAGAGTCCCTATGTTCCACAGCGTTTTGGGGACGGGGACGGGGACGGGGACGGGCACAGGGACAGGGACAGGGGACGGCAGGGGATGCATTTCTGGGACATTTCCTAAAGGGCCAAAAATAGGGGATGGCAATACACACACACACATACAGATATATGAAAATTTCAAAATATATTATATGTTTTATATAACTTTTAATGGCAACATTTATCGTGAAATCAGAAAATGTCTTGTCTGAGACACAATATAAGCCTGCAACTCCAACACTTAGATGCATGCACGAAGCATAGATTCAACTTAGTGCCAACTTAGAACCATTAGTTAATGTCAAACTCAAAGCCCACTTGGATTTGTCTCTACTTTGCTGTCTTAAGAAAAACATTGACTTGTGTTGGTTTTTAAAATGTTCCACGGCATTTCGGGGACAGGGATGGGGGGACGGCATGGGACGCATTTCCGGGATGTTTCCTAGAGGGCCAAAAATTGGGGACGCATCCCCATGGAACACAAACATAGATAGATTGTAATCCAGTATGTATAAGAAATAGACTGTTTAATACCAATGATTGAAAAAGGCAAAGCAGGGTGAACAAAATGTTATTAGGTGCTTAAAATGGCCAATAAACAATTTGAAGATATTCTAAACACATGGATGCTTCCCTTGAGAAGGATATTTGCATCCTTGTGGTCTAGGTAAAAATATCAGAAAAAAACTTGTAGAATACAATTCACTGTTTCTTTCCTAAAATATGTTTACTTAGTTCATTAGAAAGCACTTGAATTAAATAACCACAAAAACAGAGAAAGAAAAGAAAATACCTCAAACTGCATTTCAGATGATGAAGACCCCACCAAGAGTAGATCTAAATCATTGGACTGATAAGTCCAACCTCCTAACAATTGGACCATGGGACCTGTGAATGAAGAGAAACAAATTTGAAATGTTCCTTCCACTGCCTTCTCCATCTAGAACATTGCTGATAAATAGATTTGTAACTGCAAGTGATTCTTTGAAACTGACCCTGTTTTCCCTATGAGCAGTGACAACTGTGCCAATAGTTGGAGAGATTGCAATTAGATCACAATCAGATCACAATGTTCCTCATTTGAGAGGGGCAGCTCCCTCGTATGATAAGGGTATTTGTTGTTTATGTGTACTTTTGAACCGAAAGTACAAAAAGGAGACAAGACAAAGCTGAAGGAAAAGGATTACAGAAACCCCAATAGTAGACATACACGTACCATTCGAGATTCACTACGGCTAACCAACTACAAAGGGGGGTTTAAGCACATAATGCAATGATGACAAAATAAGGATAACAAACCTTGACAGACGAAAAGATAGGCTATTTTAACACATTCACATCAAGATACCAAGAAATGAATGCATTTCGTCAAATCAATTACATAGTTTAGAACATAGTTCCGAGAATCGCCATGAAATCGCGTGAATCGCGACTCGGTTCATTAGAGGCGATTTTTTTTGACTCGGGAATCGGAATCTCCGATTTTTTCCCATGAATCGCCTGAATCGCCGATTCAGGCGATTCATGGGAAAAATCGCCTGAATCGCGTCGAGAAACCGCCCGTGACTCGGCCGCGGCAGGCAAGAAAATAAAGTTAAAAAAGATAAAAAAATGACTTGTTTTTTTTATGTTTACTTTGACTTTTTCTCTTTGTTTTAACCCTAAAGGGTGTTCCATTTGCTTAGTATGAGTAGAAGAGAGGAAAAGTGAGAGAGAAGAAGAGAAAAAGAAAAGCACAAGTTTGCAAACAATAGGAAGGAAGAGCAGCAAAGAGAAGGAAAATCCATTTGGGGAGGCCATCAAATTGCATTGGGAGCATTAAGGAGTCATTAGCAACACTCCTTAACTGATTTGCAAGAGGTAAATAATAAATATTGATTTTTTTTTGGGTATGTTAGTGTATTGTTCATTTTTTGTTAAATTTTTTTAGTTTTCATTTGCAAATCTTGAATGTTTGTTTTTTAGTTTAACTTTTAATAAATTGCAAATTAGGCTTTGTTGTTTGTTTATTAGTTTGTTAGATTGTCTTACTTTGAAGTTTGAATTTTGAAACATAGAGGTTTTACTTGAAATTTATTATTGCAGGAGTCTTAATTTTCATTTTCCCCAATGGGTAAAAAAGATGAGTGTTGGAAATATACCAAAGACTTTCCTGGAAGAACAAAATTCCAAACAAAATGTATGTTTTGTAAAGAAATAAATTCCGGTGGCATTTATAGATTCAAATTCCACATTGCTGCCATACCCGGACATGATATTGCAATTTGCACTAAACAAACAGCTGAGGCAAAACGCACTTGTTTAGTGGCATTAGAAAAATTTGAACAAGAAAAAATAAATAAGAAAAGACAACTAGAAGAGATAAGGGCTATTGGCTCCCATGCTCCCATTGCCACAACCGCATCTACACCTGCATCAGAGTCCGCATCCGTAGGTTGTGTTGGAGAGGGTTCTACTAGGCCTCCTTTTCGTCCTAGTGCTGCTGCTCGTGCTAATGCTACTGCTGATGCTAGTGCTAGTGGTAGTGGTAGTGTTAGTGCTACTGCTACTGCTACTGCTACTGCTAGTCGTTCTTATAGTCATATTGAGGCTGGCCCTGGCAGTGCCCTATTGCATCCCAGAGTGCGGAAGAACAGATTGGATAGTTACTTTGTGCCCCGCACTACTCCTGGCTCACAACCCACGCTTGAGGGCATGGGTTTGAACAAGGAGATTCATGATGCTGCGAGAAAAGAAATTTGCAAATTTTGGTACTTTTGCAACATTCCATTTTTTGCAGCCAGGTAATTCATTCTTTTTTATTTGTTTTCTTTAAGTTTAAACTTTAAAGTTAAATTTTAATTATATTTATTTGTGTAATGATGAAATTATAGATTCACTTTACATAATGATTTATTATCTAAATTTCTAATCATAATCTATTTGTGACAGGGCTCCTTACTGGCAAAATATGATAGATGCAGTTGCTATATGTGGTCCGGGGTTTAAAGCCCCAACTGAGGCTGAGTTGAGTGGACAACTCTTAGATGAAATGGTGGAGGACATGAAGGCTGAGCTTCAAGACCACCGAAGGGAGTGGACTGTAAAGGGTTGCACCATCATAACTGATGGTTGGACGGACATGAGGAATAGAACACTCATCAATTTTCTTGTTTCCTGTGGAGGTGATTGATCATTCTACTTTCCTACATGTATTGTGAAATTTGAATAATTTAAATTCTGATTTGTTGATTGCTAATTTGTTAATGATCCATGATAATTCATTCTTTTGTAGGATATACCATGTTCCTCAAGTCTATTGATGCTTTTGCCCATGTAAAAAACGCCGCATACTTATGTGAGATTATTGAGGAAGTCATCACAGAGGTGGGGGAACAAAATGTCGTGCAGGTGGTGACTGATAATGCAGCAAGTTATGTTGCTGCAGGTAAACTTGTAACTTTTCAAGTTTTGAAAATTAATTTATTTGAAGTTTGAACACTTTTCTAATCCCAAGTTTTATAACATGTTCCAATTTTTAATTAATTTAAAATTGTTGTAGGTAAATTATTGATGGAGAGGCACCCCACCATCTTTTGGTCTCCTTGTGCGGCACATTGCCTTGACCTCATGTTGGAGGAAATTGGCAAGCTTGAGTGGGTAAAGTCATGCATAGATAGGGCAAAAAGTATATGCAAGTTTATCTACAACCATGCATTCATCCTTAGCACAATGAGGGCCTACACAGGAGGCAAGGAGTTAGCTCGTCCAGGGATCACGAGGTTTGCCTCGAATTTCATCACATTGCAGTCCTTTTTGACATCAAGGGACGATTTGAGGAGAATGTTTGTTGGGCGGGAGTGGACTACATCCTCCTATGCTATGACCACTATAGGGGTAGATGTGGCAAATTGGATCTTTGATGAGGATGGTTTTTGGGAACCTGCTAAAGAAATTGTTGAGGTAAATTTCTTACAATTTAATATTTAGTATTTAGTTTTACACTTTTACTATTTATTATTTAATTGTTAATGATTTACTTTTACTTTTAGTTTTATAATTTTATTATTTATATTTAAGTTTTGACTCAAATGTTTTTTTAACATTATATGCAGGTCATTGAGCCCCTCGTATCTCTCCTACGAACTACTGATGGGGAGAAGCCCTCTCTTGGCTACATATATGAGGGCATGGATAGGGCCAAGGAGACCATTAGAGCCAGGTATCTAGGAGTGCAGGAGAAGTATGCCCCTCTTTGGGATATCATTGATAGGAGATGGCAGAATCAGCTCCACCGACCCATCCATGCAGCAGCCCATTATCTGAATCCAGCATTTCGTTTTGGTGCTGACTTCAAGGCGGATGAGGAGGTTCTCGGCGGCCTATATACAGTGATCCAGAGGTTGAGTAGTGATGAGGATAGCGGAGTTGCAACCCTTGAGCTAGACAAATTCAATAATATGGAAGGGTCAATTTTCTCTAGCAGGATGGCCATAGATAGTCGGACAAAACTACAGCCAGGTAACCGTAAAATAATATATTCTTGAATGTTAAGTAACAAGTTTATGGCTTATAAGTTGTGCATTTTAATTTTTGATTTTGTAATTTTAAAGTTGTAATTTTGTAAATGATACTAATTGATTTTGTTTTCCCTTATTTCAGATAGATGGTGGCAAATGTTTGGGCCCACAACCCCAAAATTTCAGAAAATTGTCATCCGTATTCTAAGTCAGCCAAGCAACGCTTCTGGATGTGAGCGCAATTGGTCCATGTTCGAGCATATCCACTCGAAGAGGAGAAATAGGTTGACAGTGCAGAGGTTGAATGATCTTGTCTTTGTTCATTACAACCTTCGTATTAGGATCAGACAGATTATGGGCATTGACTCCTCTCCGATCATTCTGGATGAGATTGATCCAGAATCAGAGTGGCACACTGAGGCTGTGGATCCAGTCTTCACTGAGGCAGACCATGAGTGGGTTGACCAGGCAGATAGAGAGGCTGAGGCTGTGGCCATGGCAGAGGAGGAGGCTAGAGCACGTTCAGGCACTGGCAGACTCACACGTGCACGCACAAACATACGCCCTACTCCTAGTGATGTTGTTCGTGGGCCCATCTTACAAGCGGAGGATATGGCTCAGCAGTCCTCTAGGACCTACCTTAGACGCCTTTGTAGAAGGCAGACAGGATACTCAGAGGCTGAGGCTGAGGCTGCAACTGAGCTTGAGGATGATGATGAGGATTGAGCTATAGCCTTGTTTTTTCATTTTGTTTACAGACTGATACTATTATTATTATAGTTCTGAGTAACTTCTGACTTCTGAGTTTATTGATACTGATAGACATTCGTTTCATGGATCTTCATCTCACATACATTTTTGATTTGATGTCTTATGGATCTTCATCTCACATACATATTTGATATTGCATTCTATGATTTGACTCATTATGATAATATGATTTCAGATTTCTATTTACTTCAGTTCAGTTACAAATTTACAATTTACATTTTACATGTAGCGTATGTGATGGATTTATCATTTATGTTCCTTGTTTATGTATGTTAGCTTCTATTTGATGATGTTATACTGTTTTTAAGTTATATTCAATAAAGGGTGTCTGAAATAGGTTTTAAATTGTTAAAATCTAGGGTTTTTTAAATTTGCCGATTCATGGCCGATTCGATTCCGATTCATGGCCGATTCGCGATTCGATTCGGCCAAAACGATTCCGATCCGATTCCGATTCTCGTTTCTTTGGTTTAGAAAGACCATTGGATTCCATCAATACATAAAGAGATTACTAATATGACATACGAAAAATTAGTAATAATAATTGATGAACACATTCAAGACATACGACTAAATGCATTCTTCATTATCTCTTTGAAAATATACAAGTTTCAAAAACCCTTATGTACATAGTGTAAAACCAAAAGTTTATTTGGAATTTCTTCCATAGTTTCCCTTCCACAAAAAGTCCCCCTTACATTACAAATGACCTTGTATTTATAGTTTTATAGGCATCTCCTTGACATAACTACTTTTCAGGTTAGTAACCAAGTTAGAGCATGGAAGTTATTCATGCTTTTATAAACAACTCTATCTTTTACAAAATAAAAGCCAAAATCCTAACTTTAACGGAAGGAAAGTCAAAATCTTGACTAAAACACAATATTGACCAAAGTCGCAATATTTACAAAACATTTACATAGATATCAAAATTGCAAATTTATCCAACTATTCTCATCATGATGACATTGTTCTCTTGGCACTGAAATGCTTCTAGTGATGCTCCTTGTTTCCCCTTCTCAAGTCAAGAAATAAGTTTGACCAAGTCCTTATCTAAAGTTTCATTATTTTTCTTATTATAATGGTGCTGCTTTGTATTTGCTTCTTGATCACCTTCTGTAGCATTATTCATTTGATGATTGACCAGAACAGTACCAAGCATGAGAAGGTAATGTGGAAGTGGAATTGGATTTTTGTATATTCTCCAAATTGTTGACATTTTCAGGATTGATAACACCAAGATTGACCCTGTTTGTAGCATGTGTATTCTGATTTGAAGCAGAATTTACATCTCAATTCTCCTTATCGCAATCATTATTAGCATCCACAATAAACACATATCCATTCCCTGCTTGGTTTTATAGACAGACCTCCTTATGCGTAGGAGTCTTTCAAGGCCTATGTTCATCTCAAAAATACTTGAGACAGTACATTTATTCTGTAATGCTCAAGTCTTCAATTGAGCTTTCATTATCTTCAACAACCACAAAACAGTGCCCTTAGACTTGCAAAAAGCTTGAAGATTGTGTTGTTGTCACATTGGCATTCAACTTGGTTCACATCTGGCACCACTTTTGCAAAGGCAAGTATATCCTGCAACTTCTTGGAAGAGAAAATTTGCTTACAACAATAGCACAGACTTTTCCAGAATCAACAAATTTCTCCATTGCCTTCCATGTGCCAGGAATATTAGCATTTGGCCAACACATAAGGTAAAGATTAATGTATTAAAATTGCAGATCTTGCAAAGTACTATCCAAAGCTCTTGCCACCTTTTCGGGGTCACTGACCCAAAGTTTGGATGTAATCCACATGTCTTCAGGCTTCACCACATTCATTCCAAACATTTCTTTCATTGCAAGACCAAGCTCTTTTTCATTATCATATCTGCATCCACAATCAATATGTCTGTACCCAAATTTTGTAGTTGCTTTGACATCATCTCTAACTACACCAGGTGAAGTAAGCCATGTTCCCAGTAATACAGCTGGTAATTTTGCTCCTGTATTCAATTCAAAGGACAGAAAGGTTGATGCAAAAACATCTCCCATGCTTCCAAATTGATCTAACCAAGACTTAAGATTCTGCAATCATTACATTCCACTCCTTGAGATGACTGCTCTTTGTAGTATTTTGTCTAACAACTCAAGTGCATTGTCCATGATGGCACATTGTGCATCCAGGGCAATTGAGCAATGCAGCTGCAACTCAAACCTTTTCAACAAACTCATTTTCTTCCTTTCTTGCAATCTTTGCATTTCATGAGCACACATTTCCTCTGAGGCATTCTATTCACAAAATAACCACCATGAGCATGAGAGGGTAAACAGAGATACCAAATGATTAACTATGTACGTTAGGCTATTAATGTGATCAAAGTCTATATAGCCCTCATCCATTAACCGGAACACATACAAAGCTTACAATGATAGGATGTGTTCAAGGGTGCTTTTCGATCCAGAATTCTTAAGAGCCCCTTTTGCAAAGTTATTTGTGCAGACCTTCTCCAATCATCAATTTGGTTGTTCTGTCAATGATTCCACGTTTTGCTCACATATCCAACAAAACTTTTCAAGAAACCCTCTGTCCTTTATGCTTTAATGGATGTCCCAATAACATGCCAAAGCTTCTATAATCATACGTGCCCTTGGGAAGATGTCGGCAAGGCTTGTAGAATTGGCCTCACACCTGCCATTGGCATTAGCTCGAAAGTTTCTAAGGCCTTTTCACCAAACCCATTCTGCGCGTATCTGACTGCAATCCATGAGATGGCATCACTTTTGGCATTTTGTCAAACGACTCACATGCATAGTCTATGGTTCAGCGTTATGCATACCCATATGAGCATGTTTATATGGCCTTCTCAGCAAGGCATTCTCTTCAAATCTTGCAAACATCAAATCCTATGAAATGACATATCCTTGAAGCATTCTGTGAAACAACTCAGGCATGCAAAGTTTCCAAAGCCTACTCTTCGGTGCCTCACAACCGCGGCATGCCTGAGACCGCATCCCTTTGGGACATTTTGTCAAACAATGTAATGACCCTCACTATAAGGCCACTAAAACCCTCAAACTTAATTTAGGCAATTCGTCAAACACTTGGCATGTAACTGATTTGGGTTGAGGTTAGAACTATTTGTTGTGCAACACATCCACAAAGTACAAATGCTAATATTGAATTGAAATGTAATGAGTAATAACAGTGCTAATAACAATGGCAACTTTCAGATTTGTTATCTCAGAAAATAAGGACTCTTGTCAAATACATGTGCATATGAATGTGGATTGATGACAATATGAAACCCCTACTAATGCAGTCTTAACTGATTTACAACAATGGACTGAACTGAACATTCAATGACTAAATTATGGAGCAGATTTTGATTACTATGCAATTCTGACTATCTTTTCAGATCCTTATAAACTGGACTGAGCATACAAACATGAGGGCTTCAAGGACTGAATACAATAGGGACTGTCACCACTATGCATTTATAACATTTTAAACCCTTGTCTATGCAATAAACAATATCCAATTACAATGCAACAATTCTGAGACTGCTTATTGCCAAATCTGGTCTGAATATGACAGTCACTGTTTGACCACTAATTTACCAAAATTTACATATATTTTCAGAGCATAGAGGAACCTGATTCGAAGCCTTGGTTGGAGACTAAAATCTGATGTTGTAACCGCTGTAGAAGACCTCCAATCTGCCCCCAAACGGACCCCCAATTTGCTGATGACGTCACAGACTGGCAAGGCCGTACTGTACTGCCTGGGGCGGCTGCTATATAAAATAATTGCTGGGGTTTTGGGTCCCCCAAAACCATGCAAAGTGGGCGCCTAGGGTTGTATAATAACCCTCCAAAAGCATAAATTAATTAGCCAAGTCAATTGAGAGGAATGAGCAAATATGTGGTTCCAAACCCTGAACTGGCAGTTCTGAAAATGCACAATTTATATCTTCAAACTCTTGCCAATCAATTCACCAATATTAGGGCACAACGGAAACCCTTATTCCAACCAAAGTAAACCCTTATACTGATTCTCAATGAAGTACGAATGAGATGGCTGAATACCAACTCCACAATTGCAATAATTCAAGTGATATTTCACACCCTCAAAATTGCCAATCTAGGGGAGTGATTCATTCCCAAAGATCGAATAATAATTTGCAGATCCAAAAGACCACAAATGTCTTCACAATGAAGAAGTAGAAGAAGTCTCAAATCAAGCATGTTCAAATGAGAGGCCCAGCCCTCTATTTATTCACTTTTTCTAAGAAGTTGCTAGAACTTCTAGAAACATCCTTTATAAAATCTCATTATAATGCACTTTATAATAAAGTAACTTTATAAAATAAAAAGTGCAATCTCAACTTAAAATTATAACAAGTGGGCCCCGCTAACACATAATAATAAAATATAATCTCATAACACTTCTTCTAAAGCAAATATGACCATCTGAAACGCAAAATTGACTCTCTCTCCACACCATTTGCCTATGAGAGTCGATGATAGGCAAATCCGGCACGCTAAACGAGGTCAGCCAAAATGGGGACATGACAAACAATTCAGGTGTGTTGGATATGATTCCACATTTTGAATGCGCATATACAAGAGCCTTAATACATATGCATAATCTGTTTTAAAGGGACGTGAGCAAAGGTTGTGGGCTTTCCAACTGCTAATGGCATTTTCTTGAAAGTCTCTGAAAATTGTTCACAAATCCATTTTGTGCACATCCTGCAACCGAGAATCATCACCAAGCTTTTCTTCCAACATGAGCATGAAAACAATGGCAAACATTTGCAGAAGACTCGAACTTTCCAAATTTTTGAGGATTCTTGAAAATCGGTTACAAGTTTTTGAAACAAAGATTTCATAAGTTAGAAATTTGGAGCAATGGGCATAACAGTTAGAAATTTTGGGACAAAAGACACAGAAATTGGGGTTTGGGCTTCTGAAAACACGAAATTTAGAGTTTGGAGCAAAAAGGTGTGCAAAGTTAAGGTTTTGGAAAAATAACCACAAAAGTTAGTGTTTGAAGTTCGAAAAGTGTGAAAGTTAATGTTTTTAAAACTTTCACATACAAAGGGAATATCAAAAATCAAGGCAACAAACATACAAACCCATTATCAAGCGCAATACAGCTTCTGGAATTGTTTTTGAAAGATTGAAAAGAGGCTCTAGACCATGAACCAAATTTAATATTACTTCAATTATTACAACATTATCACACAGATTGTAATAAATTGTTATCTTAAGTAATGCTCTGCTTAGTTATAAAAGTAAATTTCTCACTGATTAAAAATTAGATGGATGCACATTATTTTTGTGGTTATATTATTGTAATTTGTTAAACAGAAATTGCTGCATGCAATATCTATCATGTCTTATCTTTCGGTGTTCAAAATACATATGCATCTTTTTCAGATTATCAATGAGTGCTCCTTCGTAGGACATTCGATCCCAACCACAAAACATGAAGCAGCCTTTATTTGAATGTGGGGGCGCATGTCAATGGCCAAAGGATTCCATACTGACTCAAAGGATCGAACAAATGTCTAACTCTCTTATGCCTGAATTGATTTGGTTTCAGGTATAAACATTTGTGCCCTTAGTGGTGAGAAGGCCTCAATTTAAAATTAAATAAATAAATGAAGAGGCATTACCCTGGTGAAACCATTCTTTCAGTTGCTCTTAAAACTCAAGCCACATAATTCTCTGAAAAGGAAATGCTGAATAATGCATTAACAACATCATTTGAGGGATAGAAATAGAGAGACAACAATTACACAGTATGCCTCAAGTTTGAAAGGGTATTCAAAAATAAAGAATAAAGGGAGCAGTTATAGAGTTTGTCAATCTTTTTCATTTATAATCTTGCTTTCCACATCTACATTTCTTAACAATATACACAGATCATGTGCAAATGTACAGACAGACCTTAATCATCTTATTCATCAATCCAATCACCATAGATTCTGCTGATTTTCTGGGGACCCTTCCACCTGGACAATCTCTTCTGATTTGCAGATACCTGAATTACGTTATTATTGATGGTATCGATATCATCTATGGACTTGTAAATCGATGTCCGATGGGCACTATCAGTCTTGTCTGTGAAACGAGTAACATCAATGACAGCACTGTTTGAAACAGGGCATGGATCAGAATACCCATTTGGGGTTTGGAGTTTCCAATCAGATTGGGCTTTGGGGTAAATATATGAACCAGTATTCTTGAAATCCTTATGACCTTCTTGCACAAATTGCACAGATTCTGTAAAGCAAACCATAAGCAAAACATAAATTATAACCATTTTTTGGCTTTTAAAAAAAACACTGAAAAGGGGCTTGGATTTAAAATGTACCATGTGGGTAACGGCAACTATCCCCGAAAGAGCAAGACCCTGTGGCCTCATACTGATAACAGACGCGACGCCGCTTAAAACCTTGCTGCTGTCTTTGTAAAGGAACACACCCATTGTTGTTTGAGGCCTCTTTATTGACAGAACAATCCTTTCTGCCGCCTTCGTTATTGTTATTTCGGGCTCTATGGAATTCATGATCTGCGTCTGCCATTTTTGAAGGGTTTCTTAGTTCGTGCATTCCGTGGGCAAATTTGCAGGAACTGTAGCGGCATCTGCCTTGCATGAAATTGAAACACGGCTGGGTTTTAAAATAAACAATAGTGCGCGTGCATTCCTCTGAACTTTCATCGACATTTTCCGGTTTCTGGTTTTCCATGATGTAAATGTTTGATAAAAAGTCTGGGCCAAAAAAAGGAAATCGCGAGTGTGTTTTGGTCGTGAATTGGTAGTTTTGAAACAGTTCCCCGCCATACAAATAAATTTGTAATGAAGATTTTCCATCTTATAGGCAAAGAAACGCCAAATTTAGAGGTGCGGGCTGTTACAATTCGCTGTCCGATGAAAGGGTGCACATTGGTTTTTGAAAAACAGCCTAAATTTCTAGTTCGATTCTCCAAATTAGAAAGAACACAAGAAACTGATACTACTAATTTCCTATGGTTTTCGCGGTTTATCTAAATTCTAATTAGATTATATCTAATTTAGAATCTTTCTTTGAAATAGGGGTGTGGTTATACTTTTAGGATTTAATCCACTTATATTATGCTGGTTAAGTGGTAGATTAAATTGGGAAATTAAAAAAAAACAACTCTTTCTTATTAAGGACCCATGTTGACCTATAAAGGATTCAATCTTTCTTATAAGGACATTTGTTGACTTCGTAAAGGATGATTTTGGTTCTTAAGAAAAATCCTTGATATGTTATTTTCAAAATATTTGTATTATTGTATGAAATATGATCCAAGTGTAGGGAATCCCTTAGAGTCTCTATCTTAATAATTATGACTCTCTAAATAATTATTGGAGCAACTAAAGTATTTTACATTACATATGTGTAGTGTGATAGGTATTCTCTAAAGCAACAAATAAGTGTAATAACATTGAGTGCAACACAACATCAATGTAACGTGCATGGTATGACAACCAACATGTCATATCAAGTTGACTCATGTCATCTTAATGACTCGCCCTATATTGGTGCTCTCCTAGTTGATTTTCTTCTTGTCATGCTTCACTTGATTAGCATGCCTTAAGCCAAAATACGACCTAAGAACTACTAAATTATCTTGCATACGATCCATCCCTTAAGAAAATCTTATGCATTAGTACCCTAGTAACATAAACACTACACAACATTTAGGTGAACCCTACGTAGTCACATACACTTCCTTTTGTGCTTTTTTGCAATTTCTACAACATTTTACGCCTCTTCGCAAGCATCTATAACACTTCACACCATTGTGCAAAGATGTGCATGTCATGCAACATCAATTTACAAGCTCCAATAACCTATACAATCACCCAAGCAAATGTATTTTTTCAAGCACCATTGAGCAAATCTTAAGAGTCCTACACACCCATGCACGCACCTATCTTGCTTCATGCAACACTTGACACCATTCATGACATGTGCATTGACCCTCAATGTACTTTCTAGAGTTGCATGTATGAAGTATGTGCATAACCTTGTCTAATGATTATGGAACTAGAATTTTAAATGATAGGAACCCAACTATAAATATTAGAAAGATATGTTTTTGCTAAGCGATAGGAATCAACTAGCTATCCCAACCTGAAGCTTAGCCCTTTGACAGGGTGAGCTCCTTATAACCTCTCAGGGTGGATGGATATAGGCCCAAACTAGCCAACCACTAGATCAATTTGGGCAAAGAGAGTCGATCTTGAGACCTGCATGGGATGAACCCAAAGCCCTTAACCAACTATGCTACCCAAGATAATTATTATTACACTTGCAAGAAAGCAAACCATCAATTATTACAATAGTTTAACCTATAATAATTATTTTCCTATATTATTCTTTAGCACTCAACCATTTGACCTTGATGAAGAAGAGAACCATCAACTAATGTTAACTATCACATGCTAAGGGTATATAGTATTTGGTCTATTATAGAAAGGGAAAATCAAAGAGGATGTGTTGGTCTTGTTGATTATTAAATTACATATATGTGCTTTAATTATATTCTATAATTGAATAAAAGAAACTTTGTTTCCTAAATGTTTCCAAATTCAATGTGTAATAGTCGTTTAATATCTTGTATTTTTAAAGAATTTATTACATGTATTGTAAGTAGTAATTTTGTTTAAGTAGTTTTGTTTCACTTAAATAAAATATAAGTTGTCATCCATACATTTCCTAATATCAACACAAATAATCAACATCAAATCTTAAGAGTTTGTTGTGTCACCTATCACTAACATTCACTCTATGCCAAGGAATCAATACAAGAAATGCTCATATCTTCATTTTTGTGCAAGGAAACATGCTTGCAAGTTGCCTAGAAATCAAACTTAAAACAAAAATTAACTACTAAACATGTAGCTATTTCCAAATTGATCCCATAAAAAGATTTCTAGAATACAAACAACACTTGAGAAGGAAAAATGGGAGGAGAATGAAATCAATTGTGTAAAGTTTTGTGACATAGATATATGCTAGGAAAGTTCATTTAAGAAACCCTTGCCTTCAAGTGATGAAACCAATATATTCCCAATGATGATTTTAAAATAAAATATTAATCTTAGTGTCTTCCATGAAGATCAACATTATTAAATGTTGGAAAAAATCATCAACGTAACTTCACAAGATACAATACATGATGCATTGATGTCAATCCCTCAATATATAGAGTTAAGGGGGCTTGATAGAATTCCCATGACCCACCACAAGAGATTGACTTCAAGAATTAGAATGTAACTCCATCATAAATGTCTAACTTCCACTAATCAAATTGGCACATGTAACTTATGAGATCCCCTCCACAAAGCATTGATTGCATCCTATACCCACTAATAATGGAATATGTTCCAATTCCACTATGTAGTCCCTTAGTAGTGTCTCGTTAAAGTAATATATCCAAGTCACTAGATAATAATAAAAGAATTGCATATGTCCCCATCCTCACAAGATCATCATGTTTTTCTCACTCAGATTTTCTTGGAGATGCATAGATTATCTACCTATTTATGAAAAATTAAGTTGCAATAGATCTTTGAATTTCCAATGTGAATAGCACTTGACTAATCTTAACATTCTCCCATTTGACATTCATGTTATGAAAGGATAAGGAAATTAAATAAAATGAACTAACCATTGGAGGTGAAATGCATATAGCCTAATTACTCATTTGTGTTCATAGGCTCAACAAAGTAACCTATGACCTCCATGTCAACCATAACACTCTTTTCTTCCATCATGTTAATTTGATCATAAACTATGAGAAATCCTACTCAAACCCACAACCATAACTAGTCACATACACATCAAAAATCACAGTTTTAAATACAATAAAACATATTGTAGATCGACCTTTTACAAGTCCATGTATATATTCTATCTTACATAAAGTAGTTCTCCCACATGATAACCTTTTCAAATGCTTGTAGACCATTTCTAATAAAAATTATCCTGAAATGGACACATATAATTCAAAAAACTTAAAATGTGAGTAATGTCTTTAATCTAAATCTTACCATAGCATTCAAAATTCTACCAATATCAGTCGCATAAAGGATGCAGCCATGTCCTTTGTAGCATACAATATTAAATAACACTCAATGATTCAAAGAATTGTAAACAAAAACACTTCAAAGGATATCCCACAAAGTAAACCATACACTTCCCTAACACTAGCTAATGTTCAAGTTAGATAAATGAGATCTCCACATCTAAAAGCCCAATAACAAAATTAATCATCTAACCCTTCAACCCTCAGTCAAACATGAGTAGAAAACTTTGCCATTTGAAGGAAGGTCAAATTAACAACCTTTCACATGACAAGGGAATATGCACAAAGCTACTAAATATCTCTCATATTCCTCATTTTTTACAACCATAAATCAAGACCCAAACATAAAGAGAAAAATAAATATATAACTATGTATCTACTCTTGAACCCAAACCTCAAATTTGACACTCATAGCTTAAGAATCAAACATATTAGAAGATAATACACAAAGAAAGAATACATCTAGAAACTAGGTTGGAAATACCTATATATCATACATTGCCAAGTGGACCATTGAGGATAAGGGTATAATATTGTTCTGCCTATGAAATATCAAGTTATTATGACTCTCAATACAATAATCTCATTAATATATCCATGCTAAAATCATGTCAAACTCCATATGTAGATTTCCCCATCTTTCAATTTAAATCAAATCAAGAGACTCGTCACTCTAACATGTGATCTCCAAAAAACAAGAGATATTTAGTCTCACCCAAATTTGATATAAGTGTAAAAATGATCATCTCACATCAACCAAACTCCAATTGAATTGCCAAAATAAATTGACGAAAAAAAAATCAAAGAAAAAATGATCACAACAGTTGTCCAAAAAAGTTACCCACCAAATTGTGAGTAATGCCCCCATTGCATGAGGGAAAGATTTTAAAATCTATGAACTCCCCATGGATTCATCATTTACACATCCATCAAAGATCATTTTTATCAAACTAATAAATATTCTCAAAAATGTCCATATCATTTCAAAACTCTAACATGTGATCTAGAGTCCACCATGTGGAAAAATAAAATCATCCTCTAAACAAAGGATCGTCTATCTAAAACTAATCATAATTAGAAACTCAACAAATAAATCCAAGATCTTTCCATGGTACTTTGTCATATCCACTTCCTTAATAAACATGATTGATATTATCCTCTAAAAGTAGGCCAATGACCTATCAAGAACACTCACTACTAATGCATAATAGTAGCCAATATCATCTCATGATGTCAAAATCCACCATATAAACTCATCCATTATGAGGTGACAAATTCACATCATTACCAAAGCTTCCATTAAAAGTAATAACTCATCCATCATAAGGCGACAAATTCACATCACTACCAAAACTTCCATTAAAAGTAATCTAAAGATACCCATGGTATTGTGATAAACACATCCTAATTGGAGATCATGAGTAGCCATCATATAACCGGAGAACTCAACTACAACAATAGGATTTTCCAAAGGGAAAATTAAAACCAAGAAGGTACCACTTGTTGTGTAGCCACATGGATCCCTTATTAAACCATGATATAAAGTTTTACAATTGTAAATATTTATCTCTCTATCTAACTACAATGAACATAGTAATGCATCAAGAATTTACAAAATCCAATGAAATAAATTTTGCATCATTGTGACACCCAACAATAAAAAACATATTAAAACAAGAAACAAACACAACCAAATATTTGTGAGAATTGACAACCCACATCTTAGTGTTTTATACAATGTGTAAGTACAAGCAACCCAAAAATGACACGATCATGGCATCTAAAGGTGATAGTAAAGATGGTCATTGCTCCAATTGAAAAAAAAAAGAACATAAAACCTACAGATCTCATCATAACACAACATACATATTCAAAACCACATCTTTGACCTACAAAATATAAACAATTAAATACAATGAGTAGATTCTCCACGATGCCAACACAAGATCAAACCCAAATCCAACATGTCATCAATCCACAACATAACAACCACAATTCTTGAGCTAAACAAGCATTACTATTGTTCAGTGAACACCCACATACAAAAAAGTGAGATGTCCTCAAAACATGTATGAAGCATGCATGAAAATATTCAACCATCACCATCTCCAATATCTTTATTATTTACAATTTGAAGAATCATTTCATCATAACTCTAGAAAACCACATATTTTGATTGCAATGTAAAACATGTAACAATATATAAAACCATGCATGTAAATCTAAATTTATAAACTTTAGATATCCAAAAATATGAAAACACCAAATTTACAATCCAAAACAATTATATATCACATATACATAAACATTATTTTTAAAATAGAGACTACAAATTTATCATATCCAAACAACATGAGTCTACAACATGTAAGTACAAATATCCAAAATGACTACAAGGGTTTCTAGTAAATCCAATCCACAAGAAGATTAATTCTACAACCATTACTAATTATACATAAACAAAGGAATTAAATTGTGTAGGAGCTTATAGGCCAACTAACTCCACAACCCACATGCAACTAGGGATTAATTTTCACGTGCTTCCTCATAACTAGGTCTTGAAACATAAACCCATTGTAAGAATTCCTTGTAACAATCAACATGGTTTATTGGCCCTGATCTGGGCTTGTTTGTGACTTTGTTTAAGTGGATGTTGGTCTTCTCTTTGATGGTTCTCTCTAAGGACGTGATGGTTGTTTGGATCTTAGGTGTGTACTTTTATACTAGACTATTGTGGTCTATGCCTCTAGGGGTTTGTCTACAATGGTAAAGATTGGGGCCACTTGTGTTCTCTAGGAGGAAGGCGTGGATGGGATAATTTGCTTCCTTATGGATAGTTTTCAGTCTCATGATTAACGTGGGGATTTATTTTGAGATGGCTTGCAATGAGGTGATTTAGACCTTGGTGGGACAACTCATATATGTCGTGCGTTGGGTTAGGAAAGTGATGAAGGGTGCTCCCTTTAATACCACAAACACATAATAGAAACAAAGAAACAACCACAATATGCAAGAACAGAAAAAGGGCTTCTTATTATCTCCACAAATGTGGAATTACAAACTTTCAGAATTACAATATGCAAAGCCACATGGGCATTCCCTTACAATATTTTGTAGGACAAAGCCTCAAATCAATACCTAGATCTACTACCCAAAACTGTCCCAAACTGCCTAAGACAACACTACGGGTCTTCTTTATATAGGCAATTTCCACCGCCCGAGAAGGTTCTAGAAATTTAGCCTTTTAGGCCGACTATACATAGAATTATTTTATTTTCACAATTTTTACAATAGGGTCGGCTCAAAAGAAATACAAAATATGCTTTTAGGTAGCCCAACTTTTGGAGGCCATAACTTTTTAACTGTAGCTCTATTTTTCTATTGTAACCACTTTTCAAAAATGCCATGACAAGATCTACAGTGCCTAACATGCGCTAGCGCTAGTCAGCCAGGGGTCGATCACGATCCGGAGTCTCTAAGGCCTTCAAAATTGAACTGAAAGATTTCATACCCAAAAACCTCAATAACTTCACCAATACAGATGATGTGGCAATGAAACTCAACTGGTAGGCTGAAATGACTAAGATGAACCTCCAACTGTGAAATCAGAACATTCCGAGATCATATGACCAACTTACTAAAAAATAGCAAGTTTCCATAAATAGCAGCTCCACACAAGATAGCCCTTATTGAAAACAAAACCAGAAATATTTTTTTGGGTGATGCAAGATTGCTCTTACACCCAGGATGCTCCTGCATCAGACACCCGGGGTAATTTGAGAAGTGACCCTGTCACAACTTAGGTGTAAGAGGAAAACCAAGACGGTTAACCTCCTCCTTCGTTAGCCATGATGAATCTTCAACAAGTCATCCTTTCCATTTGACCAAATACTCTTCATATGTCTTTTTCCTTGTGCTTCCACCAACACGACTATCCAGTATGTCTTCAATCTCCTTGATATCTAAACTAGTTGTTGGAATACTCCACTGTGTTGCTGTAACCTCATCTTCAACACCTCCTTCATGATACTCTGTCAGATCTGAAACATTGAATACTGGTGAAATATTCAGCTTAGTAGGCAACTCAACCTCATATGCATTTTTTGAATCATGCTTCTTCAGTATCTTACATGGCCCAAACTTCTTCATTTTCAGCTTGTTATATGTACCAACTAGAAATTGCTCCTTCCGCAAATGAACCATGACTTCATCTCCAAACTAAAATTCCTTATGCCTCCCTTTCTCATCTGCCTTAGCCTTATACTGTGCATTCATCTTGGTAATATTCTTCCTCACCTCCTCATGGATGTTCTTCAAATGTTCTGCAAAATCCTCAGCTTCATCATAACTTATTTCTCCTTTATCTATCTTCCTCAACTCAGATGCATTTCTGGGACTACTTTCATATACAATCTGTAGATGATGTGATGAACTAAACTTAAAATCTATCTTCAACTCTTCACTTTCTTCTAGTGTCATTCTGTGTGCTGTCTTATTTGGCAAACTGGCTCCTGGAATCAAGTCCATCTGATGACTAATCTTTCTTACTGGTGGTAATCCATCAGGCACATTATCAGATACAATATCCTGAAACTCATTCAATAATTCTGCAACTTCTACAGGTACATCTTTTACTTCCTCTTTCCCAGCCTTTGGAATTAAGGTAAAACACATATGCTCATGTTGCATACCATCTAAGAAATTTCCTCTATCAACAAAAGTTATTCTTGCATTACCACATGCCTTTTCTTTTGTTTCCTTCAATGGTTTTAGCTTATGTCGCACTTCATCCTTTGTCAGGGAATAGGTATTCTCACGACCATCGTGTACATCACACCTGTCAAACTGCCAAGGTCTACCCAACAACATATGATATGCATCTATAGATATGATATCACATAGTACCTCATCTTGGTAGTCGCCAATCTTGAACTTCACTAGGCACTGTTCACTGACCATGACCTTGTGGTCATCCTACACCCAGGCAACCCCATATGGATGCGGATGTTTCTGCCTCTTGAGCTTCAACTTTGTCACCATCTCTTCTGACACCAAATTATCAATACTGCCACTATCAATAATCACATCACAACACTTACCCTCACACTTGCACCTAGTGCAAAACAAGCTCCTCCTTTGTTCAGGTTCATTCTCACCACTCAGTAGGACTCTTCTGTTGATCAGCGTTTCTCCTCTTTCAGCATCTTCAGAATTTGATGACCTGGCATCTTCATCTACATGTGCAACTCTTCCCTAGCCTTCATTCCTCCTATCCATCCTTCCTTGGCATTGAGGACATTCAAATGCCCTATGACCTTCTTCTCCACAGTGAAAACATGTTCCACAGAAGCCTCCTCTTTCAGATCCTTGTCCTCTTCTTCTTCCTCTCTGATCTCTATTATTCTGATCATGGAAATGATTGAAATTATCTCCTCTCTAATTCTGGCTGTTCCTAGCCTCATCCTACTTTTTTGGATCTTCATTTCGATCTCCATATGACCGTCCACCAAATCTTCCATCACGACCTCTTTCGCTTTGTCTACTCTCAAACTTCTTGTTCAATTTTTCCTCTATTTTTAGGGCAAACCGGTATACCTCTTCAATATTGTTCATTCAAACCAGATTCAACTCCTCCTAAATGCTTGGCCTCAACCCATTAAGGTAATGGGCAACTTTCTCCTTATCAGCTTCCGCATGGCCTGTTCTAATGAGAATTCAATAGAACTCCTCCATATACTCCTGAATAGATATTCCTGCTTGCTTCAAACTTTGCATCTTCTTCAGTAGGTCAAGCTCATAATCAACAGGAATGAACTGTCGCTTCAATTTATCCACCATTCGATCCCATCTTGTGATTTTATCTTTCCCTCTCCTATTTCGCTCCAATTGAATCTCTTGCCACTAGATCTCCGCATGACCCTTCAGTCTGACCTTCACAAACTTGACCCGATCAGGATCCTCGATATCTTCATACTCAAAATATTATTCACATTCATTGATCTAGTCAATCAATTCATCTGGGTTAAGATTTCTAGAAAATGTCAAAACCTCAATCTTAGGTCTCTTCCCAATCTTTGAGATGGCTCGAAAAAGTCTTTCTTCTTCTTGATTCAAAACTTTGACTTCTCCTTCCTGATTAGAATTTCCTTCTCCCTCGGCTTCATCCTCGCTTTCGTCTCTAACATTAAGATTCATTCCTCTGTGAATCTCCTCTTGCAATGCTCGCACTTGTCTCTGCAATTCCCTAACCTCAGGTGTTACAACACTGCTCTTCCATCATGTTCCCTTTGTGGAGGTATTTTTGCACTTCTCGCTGAAACCCTAACCACGGTCTTGGTGAAAACTGCCTCACAGTCGGCGATCTGTTTACACACTTAGGAACTCATGCTCTGATACCACTTGATGAAGGGTGCTCCCCTTAATACCACAAACACATAATAGAAATAGAGAAACAACGACAATATGAAAGAATAGAAAAAGGGCTTCTTATTATCTCCACAAATGTGAAATTACAAACTTTCAGAATTACAATATGCAAAGCCACATGGGCATTCCCTTACAATATTCTATAGGACAAAGTCTCGAATCAATACCCAGATCTACTACCTAGAACTGTCCTGAACTGCTTAAGACAACACTACAGACCTTTTTTATATAGGCAATTTCCACCGCCCGAGAAGGTTCCAGAAATTTAGCCTTTTAGGCTGACTATACATAGAATTATTTTATTTTCACAATTTTTACAATAGGGTCAACTCAAAAGAAATACAAAATATGTTTTTAGGTAGCCCAACTTCCAGAGGCCATAACTTTTTAACCGTAACTTCATTTTTCTATTGTAACCACTTTTCAAAAATGCCACGACGAGATCTACAATGCCTGACATGTGCTAGCACCAGTCAGTCGGGGGTTGATCACGATTTGGAGCCTCTAAGGCCTTCAAAATTGACTTGAAAGATTTCATACCCAAAAACCTCAATAACTTCACCAATACAGATGATGTGGCAATGAAACTCAACTGGTAGGCTGAAATGACTAAGATGAACATCCAACTGTGAAATTAGAACATTCCGAGCTCATATGACCAACTTACTAAAAAATAGCAAGTTTCCATAAATAGCAGCTCCGCACAAGATAGCCCTTATTGAAAACAAAACTAGAAATATTTTTTTGGGTGATGCAAGATTGCTCTTACACCCAAGATGCTCCTGCATCAGAAAGGTTGATGGCTCTTAGGCCTACTTGAGATTAATAGATATGGCTATTTGTCCTACTTAAGAGTAGTGGGGGCTCATTTTATTTTGGTATGTTATTGGTTATCTAGGCTTTGATCTTATTCTTTCAGATCTCCCCTATCTTGGGGGCTTTCATGGTTGTGGATATGTTGTCCCTATATGTGGTTTATGTTGTTGTCATCCTTAGTTTATTGGTGTTACTCTTGCTTTCAGATTTGTGTTTGGTTTAGATGAAGATTAGTATTTTTTAATCGGGCCTTCTTGCCCTTAATGAGGTGTTATTTTTTCATCCCCTATTGATTTATTGTAGAGATTGTGTTATGGATGGCTAGTCTCTTTGTGATTGGTCTATCTCTTGCATGACTAATATGGAGGTGGAGTTGACCCCTCTGGACATGGGGTTTCTAAGTTCACCTTAGTTGTGGGATTTTTGTATGGTTCTCATGTTGTCCTTCCTCTTGTCCCTTATCAAGGTGGTGACATCTCCTATAGAGGTGGGGATCTTCTTATGGATGGAGGATGATGGATGTTCTATGTGGTATTATGCTAATAGTGGCTACTTGGATGTGGGGTCAGTGTCGATTCAACTCATGGATGGCATTTTTATGTGTTGGTTTGTTTCTTCTAGGAGACAAGGATGTAGGACCATGTGGAAAATCTTGGAACCTGCTAAGGTTGACAAGTAGGGTCATTCTCTTGCTAGCTTTTGAGGTCGGCGCCTATGATGATCTTTGTTGTCAAGGTTTTTTTTTCTTTTGGTGTGGTTTGTGGTGGTTGTTGACAACTCCACATGTTGTTTTTTTGTCTTTTCGATTAGATTGTCTATTTTTGTTTGCATGGTCAGTAGGGTTTTTCCTATTAACTAGATGTTTGTTGCTAGTTTTCAAAGGCACGTTGTAGTCTTTTGTTGTTTTTGGTTAAGGATATTTGTAGTAATCAATAAGGTGTTTGATGTGTCCATAATTTGTCCTTGTTTATTGATATTTTTTATGCTCTATTTCAAATATCTCCAAGACACTTGTTACACCTTTTAGTATTTGACTGTGTGAATATACTATAAGTACAGTTAAACCATCAAAACCCATGGGTAGATAATAGCTTATATACTCTAGATACCTTTTTGCTAAATATTATACATATATTGCAGTATTTCATATAGCCGTTTGAATGTGTGTTCTAATATTTGGATTAGTTGAATGGTTAAATACTTGGAGATATGTATATGCTACTAACTTGCTAGGGAAAGAGGAACGACTAAAGAATGGATCAACAAGCATTGATGAAAAGCGAGGAAGACTCAATCACGATGATGGAAAGTTATTGTGGTGTTGCGAGACATGTCTGATAATTTGAAGGAAGAACCATTCCAAGAAATATAGGAACGTTTTTATGCTATATCTTCTCTGTGATATATGTTTTGTTAAGTAGTTATGTAGCCTTTATGTTATTCCATCATGGACTATTGTGCTTTCCTTTCTTTATGGCACGAGTTAGTTAGAAGTTATCCTTTGTGTTCAAATAAGCATCGATCCTCTAGATAAAGGGAGATGATGGTTAGATAGAAGGAGATAGTCATATGGTTATGTTACTGATATAAAGCTAAAGCAAAATTACTTTTCCAATTATGTGTTGTCTCATGGTAATGTATTCAGTTTTATGGAAATATAAGAAGATGTGATTCTGAGTTCAATTTGTGTTGGTAGCTATCAAAAGCTGACCAAGGGGGTCCACTTGGAAGGTGCATTAGAATAGATTAGATTAATTTGTTTGAGCATTTACTGCAATTCAAGTAAAGTTCATTGTTCTTTCCTATAGTACTATACACTATGTATGTTCTTGCAACACTTGCAGAAATGATCATAGCGAAAAATTTGGGTTGACATAATAGACTAAGATTGAATTTCTAATTTCTAGCACCATTTTTCATTAGTAGTTATGTGTGTTTACTTTCCTACATCGATAGTGTAAATTTATTTCATATATTTACCTTCTTGCAGCTTAAGCAAAATGACTTCACGAGAGACTTAGTGCACAAATAATGTTGGCCCATTTCAAATATACGTCCCTGGGTTGACAATTTAAATGCACTTCATGATAGGGAAAATAATACTTAGTTCGAATATATTATTCCTAGTTGAAGCCATGACATGATTATTATTACCTATTATGGGGTTGTTCATTTTTAGCGCTGTTGTTGGGGATGGTTTCGATCTAAGAACCTTGTTGAGTCATTTTATATAGTTTCCCGCTTTCTAGATAGTAGTTTGTAGCTCGTAACTTGCTTCACAAGTTTGTCATTCTATCTGCATGCATCAAAGGGAAAGAAGATGAGACATCTTTGGCATATTCCTTCCAAAAGAACCCAATAATCTTAACGTAGAATTTGAAGAAGTTGAATTACCTTTTTTTGACATGATTCTTGAATTTCCTTCAGCATCCTCATCCATAGAAGACCCCTTTGATCCATCTGATCTTCGACCTTTTGTTGAAATACTGGCCAATTTTCTTAATACTTCCACCGCAAGTTTACCTGTTGCTAATAATCCTCTGGCTATTGCCACTTCCCAACCACAACTTCACTCCCATGTACTTGTAGTAATGGCACAACCTACCTTTTCGTTCCCTCTTTCTAGCTTATAAACAATTCTAATTTCAAGAACATACCTATTGTTGCACTTCCAAAGTTCTATGGTTTAGTCATGGAAGACCCTAACACCTTCCTATTTGAGTTTGACATCCTTTGTCAAAGCTTTGACTATAACACTGATAATCACAAGCTCAAGTTGTTTCCAGAAATGTTAAAAGAGTCAACTTTAAGATGGTTCATGGGATTAGGGGCTAATGCAATAACTTCTTGGGATGAGATGCAGACTTTATTTCTTCAGAAATATAAAGAGTATTGTAAAGGGGGAAATTTAAGGGGGATGACATTTTTTGAATGTCATAAAAAGAAGATGAGACTTTGGAAGATTATATTCCACACTTCTTGTATAATCTGCAAAAGAATCCTCAGTATGCGCTACAAGAGGAGTCACAAAAACTCATTTTGTTGAGGGGAGTAAACAACAATTGTCTTGAAGCACTTGATCTTATGGCTGGAGGAGACATTTCTCAATCTTCCTGGGATGATCTTAAGAAAATTTTCCTTAACTATTCAAGATCAGTTGTGAAGAAAGGGAGAGGATTTTGACCGACACTTGCTAAAGGGAATGGCTCCGCTATTTATAAAATGGAAATTTCCAATCTGTTGTCAGATTTCAAATAGGATATTATCAATGATGTTGATACACATTTGGACACAATTTGTGTTGGTAGCTAGTAGAAGCCGACTAGGGGGCCAAATTGGAAGGTGGATTAGAATAGAGTAGATTAATTTGTTTGAGAATTTACTGCAATTCAAGTAAAGTTCATTGTTCTTTCCTATAGTACTATACATTGTGTGTGTTCCTACATCACTTACAGAAATGATTCATTGTGAAAACTTTGGGTTGATAGAATAGACTAAGATTGAAGTTGTAATTTCCAGCACCATTTTTCATTAGTAGTTATGTGTGTTTACTTTCCTACAACAATAGTGTAAGTTTCTTTCATGTATTTACCTTCCTGCAGCTTAAGAAAAATGACTTCATGAGAGACTTAATGCACAAACAGTGTTGTCCCATTTCAAGTATACATTCCTAGGTTGACAAATTAAATGCACTTCATAACATGGAAAATAATACTTAGTTCAAATATATTATTCCTAGGAGAAGCAACAACATGATTATTATTACCTATTATGGGGTTGTTTAGTGTTTTCCTTTGTTGATGTCCTCAATTGGGCATTCTCGGTGATGATTGTTAGTGGTAAATTTAAGTGGTCTTCTCCCTTTGGTGGCTGATTGGATGAAAATGGATTATGGCCCACTCTGTGGGTTTCTATTTTTTCAATGGCCTCTTTTGGAATTGGTGTTGTAAGTAGCCAAATGTGGCCTCTTGTTATCCAAATAGACTATTTAAGGAA
The DNA here is from genome assembly GCA_027943335.1 of Chamaecyparis obtusa. Taxonomy (NCBI): domain Eukaryota; kingdom Viridiplantae; phylum Streptophyta; class Pinopsida; order Cupressales; family Cupressaceae; genus Chamaecyparis; species Chamaecyparis obtusa. The sequence continues at coordinate 274,288 of BSBK01000762.1, forward strand.
GATTGTCAATTTGTTGATAGTGTGCCACTTGTGGCCTAATTTGTAACATGCAACACCATTATTAATGTGTTGTTGTTTTCCTAACAACCCTTGGGTTGTGGCATTGTAAGGTTCAATCCCCTTGTTAGGATGTTGAACTTAATAAAAAACAATCAACATGGTTGATGCTTTCTCACGTGATTGGGGAGCCAAAAATTCTATTAATATTTGCAATCTCACTTTCAAGATAGTCACCAAAATTATTATAGAATGTCTAAATAAGTGCTTGACACATTTGATTTTTCCTAGGTATGTTGGGGCACCAAATTTTAGATGGCATTATTATGGAGGATGAGGCCATTCATTCTATACACACTTCTATGGAAAAATCCATTCTTATCAAGCTTGATTTGTCTAAGATATATGATAGAGTCAATTGAACTTTGACTTAGAATATTTATTTGGCATCTAGATTTTGTTTGAATTGGGTTGATTGAATCACGAGTTGCATATTTTCAAATTCTTTTTCAGTTTTGACTAATGAAATCCCTTTTATTTTATTTTTAGTCTCTTGGAGGACTTAGACAACCATATCCTCTACCTTCTTATTTGGTTGGGTAAGAGTAAAAAGTTGTGTCACACTTTTGACCAACTTATGAACATGAGTTAATTTTATTTTTTTTTGTTAAAATATGATTTAGATATATTCATTCAAGCTATGTTAGATATGTCTACAACTTTTTCAATTAAAAGTGTTCACTAAATGCACATGTAACACTACTTTGAGGCCAATTAAACAAAACAAAAAAATCAAAAAACTTATTTTTTAATAAGTCATACTTGTTGGGTCATATATTAGGTTTTCAGAGAAGTCTCAAAAGATTGTTCTTGGTATCAAATAAATTGTGCCTCTGCATCTGATAGTTTCAATATTCTTGCAAAATTTCTAAGGATGTCTCAATCTCAGAGTAATTTTGCTTCGAAAATGTCTAAAACTCTAAACCCTAGGTCTTGTTTGTCTTTGGTAGAGTTTTTATCTTTGAAATTTTCCAAGTTGTGCCTTGATTCTTATGTTTTCACATTACCTTTTCATGTCACTTAAGTTCCCCTTCTGCTTATGGTTGTTATTCTCCTTTATATCTCCAAGTCTCATAAATTTGGTTGTTAAATTTGAGAAATTCAGAGATTGGGCGACAAAGTGAAGACTTGATGGGTGATGTTATCTCTTAATCTCCTGGAGGTTGGTGGTTAGTTCTCTTTATTCAGCGACTTGGCAAAAAGGTTATCTCCAAGTCTCCTGAGGTTCAACAGTGAAGTCTAAATGTTCAGCGATCTAGGGAAGAAGTTATCTTTGAATCTCATGAAGTTATCTCTGAATCTCATGATGGAACCATGGTCAAGACAAACATTAAGAGATTTTGAAAAGGTTGCTTGTCACGTGATCTCCAGAAGATGAGTGGTTAAAGTCTCATGGCGATGAGGAAAATGGTAAACAAAAAATGCTTATCGCCAGCTCACCAGATAAAGTAATAGTTAGTAAGAAGTGCTTGCGACTTGGTGAAAATGGTAAAAAAACTTAGTCACAGACTCACTACAGTTAAGATGAAAAGATAAAGTGGTGTGCATATCAAGGATGAACTGATGGTGGTCATGTTACCATTATCAAAAGGTTCTCGAATGATATTCATCGTAGGATTGCGATGACCATCCAATCTTCCATTTTTAAAGGGTAAATAAAGATGTGGGTCCTCGGTGCCAGGTGTTGCTGAATTGTTTACTTCTGATTGGTCACGGAGCATGGTGATGTGGAAAGTCTTTTTTAAGGCTTTGTTGACTATTCTACTGATTTATGTATGATCATCCGATGTGCCAGGAAAGATAATGATCAATGATTATGTTTTAAATTTGTTGATTAACTATTGTGGCTAAATTTTTGAATTGTTTTAGGGTTTTTCCAATAGGATTGAAGTCGGTGAGCCAAAAATAATGAACTGAATCAGATTTGTTTTGTTCCAAGGATAGTTACAGGTGAAAATTGATTAATATGTGTTAGGTAGCCATCATGATCTGATTTTTTTTCCTTAAGTGTCATTCCAGTTTAATGTAGAGGACTAATATTTTGAGAAGGGCAACTAGGGTATGATGGTTGTTAGTAATTTCCATGCCCTGGTACATGAAAGATTACTAAGATGGTTCTAGCTATAAAATTGTTGTCTACAATAGGAACCCTTTTGAATTTGCAATCGCAATTTTCCTATGATGATGAAACCCAAATATTGTAAATCAAATTTGATTTGATCCTTCCTGAGTTTTTAGGCTTTCTTGTTTGCTTTTATTTCTTGTTGCATCTGATTGTTGTAGTTGTTGGAAACTCTATTTTTTCCCTAAATGATCTGAATCTTGTGTTATCATGTTTCTCCCATTATTCCAAAATGGCCAGTGAATATTAGAAATATTAAGGCTTTGTAATGTATAAGGATGGTGAATTCACAACTACAAATAGTGTTTTCTGGATTTAGAGACTTATTTTGGGAATTTTGTCATTTTGAATGTATTGAAATAGAGATAATTTTAATGAGAATACATTGGAATTCCTTTACACATTTATGATGTCTTCCTGTGTTGATTCTGAGTTCTTATGTATTGAATTTGCAAGGCATTTTTAATATATCATTTACAAGGTAAATTGTGAGATTATTTGTAAGTTTCTTTCAAGGGAAGGGTAATTCTTAAGGGTGGTTTCAGGGGATTCAGGATTCATATGAGAATTTGATGTCTGAGTGTGAGAATGAGAAGAATGATTTGTAAGGCATTTCATTTGGGTTTTGGATGTGTTTAATTTAAATGATTTATGTGAATGTATATTCATTTGACTCTTTACCCTGGAATTAGGCACTAATCTATACTTGATAGGAAATTATCATCATCAATCCTTAAATGATAAATAATCTTTTAGTTTATGTTTGAAGAGCATAGATATTTATTATTTGTGTTGAAGAATACAAATAATTATTATTGATTCCTTGAAGAAGTGAGTCCATAAGGTACACCCGCCTGAGCTTGAAGCTTGAAGTGAAGAAGGATGAATATCCTTATTGCATTAGGGCTTATTAGTGTCAGATGCATCTTTGGGCTCATAGAGTTATGCATTAGACTTGTAATCAATATCTGCAAGATTTGTTACAAACTTCTGCACTAAAAATAAACACTAACAAATTGGCAACTATGCTGGGGATGAGAATGTTTATCAATAGGCTTGTTAAAATTCATGTTTAATTGTCTATTGTTTCATTTTTTACCAGTTTGTAAAATTTTCCCCATACTCATTTTGTGGGTGGCGACTCTGAGTTCTATGTTTTCCAGTTGCTAGTATAGCATATTGAAATTGTGCAAGTATTTTGTCAAATTTACAATGAGTCAAAAAATAAATACAAGATCTTATTATAGGAATCATCCTAAAAGTAATATAGGAGATGAGCTCCATACACCTGGTAGAAGACAATGGTCTAGGAGAGGTGGGTTTGACTCAAATTCCTCCAAAACCTCAAGAGGAAGAGTTTTGACCCCTATCCCTAAGAAAGCCTCCTCCTCCTCCTCTGAGAGTCCTGAGCCTCTTAGGTCATCTCACCCTAATGTAGATAACACATCTTTTGATCCCTCTTGAGATGAAGAACTTACTGATCTGGGGTAATTCCCTGCACAAGAAATTCTAGACCAACTAGGAGAAACCTCTGCTGCTGAAACTACATCTTATGATTCTGATAAACTGCCTGATGAAGTGATAGCTTTAAGAAGAAAGGATCATCAGTAGTTGTTGGAGATGGACAATATAAGAAAGAATCATGAGCAAGAGATTTATGAGTTGTTAATGGAAAGACAAGAACTCTTGAGAACAATGAAGAACAATGAGCTTAAGGCTAAAAGTTTTAATGAAGAGTTCAAGAGTTTGGATAGGGACTTGTTTAGTGGTATCGGAGCTGTGAGGCAGCAAGTTAACAATAATGAATCAAATTATAAGAAAAATTAGTTTGAAGGAGAAGGCCATGTTCTAAGGTAGTTGCATCCTTTGAAGATTAAGAGAAATGATGAGCTCAAGAATAATAACAAGGGTACATCTGACAAGGGTAAGAAAAAAGTGAGTAGAGTGAGTATAAATGAACCCAAGTAGGGGAAAATTACCCCTAATGGTATGTCTCAAGTTAACATAGAAATGGAGAAGGTTAGAAAAGCCAAGGAAGATTTGGTTGTTTAATTAGAAAAAAAGGAGTTAGAAGCTATTGCAAGTGAGATGAAAAGGAAATTTGCTTTCCTACATGCTACTATAAATACTACTGCTAGTAGCTCAATCTCGGTTACCACTAGGACAGTGCCACACAACTCACCAGGTAGTTCAAAGCTAATTTTTCAAGCTTCTTGTTCTAAGCAAGGTTTCCCTCAACGCACCCAAAATCAGAGTTGTGGAGCTCCACTAGTTGATGGTACCATGGGAAATATGTTGAATCAAAGTACTTTGGCTGGTTGTTCTTTGGTGGTATTCTTGGCCAACCAAATGCTATCCCAAACGAGGTAAGAGATCGAATCCCTAAATTTACAGGAAATAATGTTGTTACTTATGAAGAACACCTTAAATATTTCATAGATAAAATAAATGATTATGAGATGAGAATGAAGATGTTGTTATGAAATTGTTTGTTCATTCGTTGGTGGAAGATGCAAGGGATTGGTATAGGGGATTGCCTGAAAGTAGTATTGAAATGTGGGAGGAATTTTTGAAAATTTTTCAAGTAGCAATATGGAGAGCATGTAAATTCTATCTATATGCTTAGTGAGTTTAACAATATAAAAAAACTTCCCAATGAAAGTATGTCTAAGTTTAATAATAGGTTTCAAAAGGCAATGTATAAACTTTTCCAAGTTTTAAGATTAGATGATGAAGTATATCTAACTACATATTTTAATGTTGTGGATGGAAAAATTTCTTATCTCTCAAGAGATAAAAGTCCATGTACTGTAAGAGATGCTTGTAAATTAGCAATTAACATTGAAAGTAATAGGAAAGCATATGGTTAGATGTATAAGAGAGAAGGAAGGCTATGGAAAGAGACCAAAGGGTGGGTTGGTAAGCTAGCTAGAGAAGAAGATAAGGTTGATAAGTTGGAAATGTTGTCTAAGATCTCTCAGCCAAAATTGAAAAGGGTGAGAGAGGATTTCGAGACAATAAACCATAGTATCGGAGGCAAGAAAGATTCCCTAGGTTACATGATCAACCTTATAAGACAAATTGGAAGGATGGAAGCCTATCTTTGATGCCCATGAAGATCAAAAGGGAAGAGATATAATAGACCCTTTGAAGAAGAATACAACACACAATGTAGAAAATACTCCATGGTGTGTGGCTTACAATATGCCTCATTCACCCTATCAATGTATTGTGGCCCAAGCTTTGGAAGAAGAAGCGGATGATGTAAGTGTAGGATATGGTGAAGGATCTGAGAAGCCCACAGTTAATATGTTCACAAATGTGAGAGAAAAAGAACCTTTAGCTTCAGGTGATGAAGAAATATTTATTGATGTAGATTATAGAAGAAATTTTTTTTTGAGGTTTGAACAACAAGTTTTCACTCATTCTGATCAAGAGGAAGAATCTAAAGGCAACATTCACAAGTCACAACAGGGTGATGCTCATTGGAGGAAGCCAAGTAAGGAAGAAATTAGAAGTATCACTGTTGCTACCATTAATCAAGCCAGATCTTCATATAACTTGAGGAACATAAGAGTGGACCCTGATCAAGGAGCATCGAGATCAATCTTTGTGAAAGAAGATCCCCAAGGTAAAGCTTCCCCAAAGGTGAATAAAACCAAAGGTAAGGATGGTGATGATAAAAAAGAAGAGCTAATTCTTGTTCAAGAAATCAAAAGGAATGAAGAACTTACAACATATAAGAAAAACAAAAAAGCCAATAAGGGTAAGGACTTGTCTAATATTCTTTGTGAACCCCCAACCTTTGATATGGGACATGCTTTATCTCAAATGAAGATCTCAATCTCATTGTTAGAAATGTTGAAAATAAAGGAACATAAGGAAGCAACCTTGACCTTAATAAATGAACAAGGAGATGCTCTTGTTATGCCTGAAAAGGAGAAACCAGTGAAAGGCCCGAAGACAAGCGAGGAAAATTCTACTATCTATGTTGGGAATGTGGTTGCTCAAAGACCATCATTAATTGATCCATTTTATGTTACTCTGATAGTAAATAACTTCTTAAAAAATTACATGATAGATTATGGTGTTGTAGCTACTGCGATGCCATATCATGTTATGAAAGAGCTGGGACTTCAAGTTGACACTTCCAATGGAAGATTATATGCAATGGATAATAGGGTGGTTCTTGTGGTGGGAACCTTAACATGCATTGAAGTAAAGATTGTTGCATTTCCTAAAGCTGCATATGAAATGGATGTGGTTGTTGTTGATACCAGGCCTCATTATGGTATGATGTTATCCAGACAGTGGACAACAACAGTGGGTGGAAAATTAAAATTGGATTTGTCATATGCTACAATACCTATGAATGGTACTAAGGTTAAGTTGTATAGAGAATCTCATTATTTTGTCATGGTTGAAATGGTATCACCTGAGGACCTTAATTGTTGTGTAGATGTTGTCATGGAGAACTTTGTTGTTGAAGAATTCAAGCCACAAATAAGAAACAATGACCCGATAATTGATGAGTTGCTGTTGCATCAAGATGGGTTATGGAAAATGTATTTTGATGGACGATGCTCCAAGGAAGGATCAATAGCTGGTGTTTTGTTTTATATCCCCATCAGGTATTACCTTTAAGTACTATTTTTTATTAAATTTTCAATGCACCAACAATACTCCTAAGTATGAAGCATTGATATTGGGAATGGATGTTTCCATCAAACATGGTATTAAATGCTTAAAAGTTCATTGTGATTCTCAATTAATCATAGCTTAGATTATATTCAAATATGCTGCCTAGGATGATAGATTAAAATTGTATAGGTATGTTGTTTGGGATATAATAGAGCTATCTGATGCCTTCAATATTTAGTGGGTAGAAAGATCAAACAACATCATGGAATATTTCCTTGCAAATGTTACATTGAAAAATGATGATATTACCTTTACTGGTATATCTATGATGGAGGTCAAGACCAGGCCTACAGTGCCTAATAATATTTACAATTGGCAATTTTTTGAGGATGACTATGACATCCTCAGATTTATCTAAGGCATGGATCAGTATGATGGTCAACAGATTGACTGTAACTCTTCAAAAGAAGTTTTTGATGGTAAGGAGTGCATTTTTGGGAATAAAATTGTTCAGTTAGCTTCTAACCATATTCCTAAGGGATTAGTTGAGCTAGAAGGCATTTTTAGTATCAATGATAATTACATGTCACATAAGTCCAATGCTAAGTTAGAAGACTTGGAAGAAATGAATTTAGGATTAGAGACATACCCTTAGTTGGTTTATATTGGAAAGAAGCTAAATAGAGACGTGAGGATGAATTTGATAAAATTGCTGAAAAAATATAAGCATGTCTTTGCTTGGTCCTATGATGATCTCAAAGCATATAGGGAGGACTTATTACAACATGAGATCCCATTGAAGGAAGATAACAAATCATTTAGGTAGAAACACATGCCTATCAATCCATTATTGGCTACCAAGGTGCAAATGGAGTTGATAAAATTAAGGGATGCAGGCATAATTGAGCCCATAAGACATTCATCCTAGGTTTCAAATTTGGTCCCAATCAGGAAGAAAAATGGGGACATAAGACTGTGTGTTATTTTAGGAATTTGAATGTAGCCTCACTAAAGGACAATTATGGACTGTCTAACATGGAAGCTATGTTGCATAAGGTGACTAGATGTGATTTATTATCAATGATGGATGGTCTCTCTGAATATAACCGAGTGTTAGTCAAAGAATCTGAACAATTTAAAATAACATTTACTACCCCATGGGGAACCTATGTGTATGTTTGTATGCCTTTTGGCTTAAAGAATGTTGAAGATACATTTCAAAGGGAAATGGATGTGGCTTTTAAGGACCTCATAAATTTTCTCATGGTAGTTTACCAAGATGATTTGACTACCTATTCAAAGAAATTTGAAGATCATTGCAATCATTTAGAAAAGGGCCTGGTTAAAGCATTGGAATATGGCATATCAATAAATCCTAAAAAATGCCAATTTGTTGCTACAAAAGGAAAGCTCTTAGGGAATATAGTGTCTAAGGAGGGAGTAAGAATAGATCCAGAAAGAGTTGAAGCTATTCAAAAGGTCCCCGATCCTAAAAACCTTAAGGGTGTGCAGTCATTCCTTGGACAAATTAACTTTATCAAAAGATTTATAGCTAACTTTGTAGAGATGATCAAGCCACTAGTCAAATTATTAAAAAAAGATGCAAAGTTTTGATTGGATTCAGGAGGTACAAAAAGATTTTGAGAGAATTAAACAAGCAATTCAAGAGGTTCTTGTTCTATTTTCTCCTGATTATACCAAACCTTTCTCTCTATTTTCATTTGCATCTTTTCACACCATTACAACAGTCTTGTTGCAAAAAGATGAGGAAGGGTTTGAGCACCCCATAACATTTTTTAGTAAGTCACTACAACCAACTAAATTAAATTATGAGCAAATGGAAAAGAAAGGTTATGAATTTTTGAAAGAAGTCAAAGCATTCAAACCTTACCTGGTATGTGTTAAGGTCAATGCATATGTTCCTCATGTTGCAGTAAAAGACATCTTGGTTCAAAGTTAAGTCACAGGAAAGATATGTAAATGGATTAACATAATTCAAGAGTTTGACCTATAACTTCACATTACTAAGCTGGTAAGAGGTTTGGGATTAGCCAAATTGATGACAGAAGAAAATTTGGACTTAGTCCAGGTGAACAATGTCATCACCCATGAAGGAATGATTACAAGCATTGAAATGATGCCATGGTACACCAATATAGTGTATTTTCTTAAAAATGCAAGCTTCCCAGAAGGCATGAGTGATCATAAAAAGAGGAGTCTAAGATTAAAAGCTTAGAGGTGTGTACTATTGTAGGGTGATTTGTATTGGAGAGATAAATTTGGAGTATTTCTCTTATGTTTAGACAAGGGGAAATCTGAAAAGGTTTTAAAAGAAATGCATTCTAGACTATGTGGAGGATATTATTCAGCTAGAGCAACAACCCATAAAATTTTGAGGGCTGGTTATTATTGGCCCTGTCTATTTAAGGACACTCACTCTTATGTCAGAAGATGTGAACCATGCCAAAGATTCTCCAGTAAATTAAAGTTTTCAGGTGCACTATTATTGAACCCTGTAGTTGCAGAAGCACCTTTTTCTATGTGGGGAATAGACTTCATTGGGGAATTTGTAGAAAAATCCAGCGGGGGACATAGTTGGATATTGGTTGCTACAAACTAATTTACCCAGTGGATCGAAGCAATTCCAACTAAAAAAGCCACAAGCACAGTGGCAATTGAATTTCTGATGAACAATGTAGTTACTAGGTTTGGTGTTCCTATTAAATCAGTAATGGACAATGCCATGTGCTTCAAATTAGAGGAGTTTGTTAATTCTTGCTCTGAAATGGGTATTGTTGTGTCATACTCATCCCCATATCACCCATAGGCAAATAGACAAGTAGAATCCAACAATAAAAGTATTTTGCATATTCTGAAGAAAACCCTAGAAAATAACAAGAGGGCTTGGCATGCAAAGTTGAAGCTTGCATTGTGGGTAGACAAAATTACCATGAAAAAGGATATAGGAAAGCCCCCATTTGAACTAGTGTATGGTATCTAGTCTAGGATGCCTGTGAGCAATATGTTGCCAGTGTATAAATTCATCCAAGAAGAAGGTTTAGAAGTCTTTGAACCTATGCAGGACAGAATGGTCCAATTGGTGGAATTGGATGAAGTAAGAAGAGAAATTCAAAAGGAGAATGTGAAATTGCAGTAGAAAATGAAGTATCTCTTTGACAAAAGAGAAAGCCTCAGAAAGTTCCAACTTGGTGACTTGGTTTTTCAATGGAATGTCAAGGCCGAAGATAAGGGAAATCATATGAAATTTGAATCCCTATGGTTGGGCCCTTATGTTATCCATTAAATCCATAGAAATGATTCCTATTTTCTAAGGGATCTAGATGATGAAGAACATGAATTACCAGTGCATGGACAATTTCTGAAGTATTTCTTTAATTGAACCCAACTTTTCTATGCACAATAGTTTTGTAATGTATGTACAAGTCTATTTTCTTCCTATTGTGTGTTTGTTTTCTGTAGTAGGTTAGTGTGGTTGTGGTCTGCCTCCCAAAGATCTTGAATCCTTGCTATGAATTTTCATTCAAGCATCCTCACATAGAGCCACTATTGGGTCATATTTTAGATTTTTTGAGAAGTGTCAAAGATTGTTCTTGGTATCAAATAAATTGTGCCTCTGCATCTGATAGTTTCAATGTTCCTACAAAATTTATAAGAATGTCTATGTCTAAGAGCAATTCTACTTTGAAAATGTCTAAAACCCTAAACCCTAGGCCCTGTTTATCTTTGGTAGGGTTTTTATACTTTTAATTTTCCAATTCATGCCTTGATTATTATGTTTTCATGTTACCTTTTCATGTCACTTAAGTTCCCCTTTTTTCTGCATGTGATTGTTATTCTCCTTTATATCTCCAAGTCTCGTAAAGTTGGCTATTAAATATGAGAAATTTGGAGATTGGGCAACAAAGTGAAGACTTGATGGGTGATGTTATCTCTTAATCTCATGGAGGTTGGTGATTAGTTCTCTTTATTCAATGACCTGGTGAAAAGGTTATCTCCAAGTATCCTCAGGTTCAATGGTGAAGTCTAAATATTTAGCGATCTCGCGAAGCAATTATCTCTGAATCTCATGAAGTTGTGACTAAATCTTTTAACATTTGGAGATTTTGTGAAAGGTTAAGAAATGGACAAGTGTTGTTATATCTCCCAATCTCTTGAAGTCATGGTTAAGTCATATAAGATTTGGAGATTAAGTGAAAATCGTAGATGATGGTAAAGATCAAAGGCTATTGTTGAATCTCAAGAACTTTTATGAGTTAAGTGAAATGTTCAGTGACCATGAGAAGACCTTTATCTCTAAATCTCATAATGGAACCATGGTCAAGACAAATATTCAGAGATTCTGAAAAGGCTGGTTATCATGTGATCTCCAAAAGATGAGTGGTTAAAGTCTCATGGCGATGAGGAAAAGGGTAAACAAAAAATGCTTATCACTAGCTCATCAGATAAAGTAACAATTAGTAAGAAGTGCTTGCAACTTGGTGAAAATGGTAAAAAATGTTAGTCACAGACTCGTTGTGGTTAAAACAAAAAGATAAAGTGTTGTGCAGATCAAGGCGTGTTGTGCAGATCAAGGCTGATCTGACGGTGGTTGTGTTGTCGTTATCAAAAGGTGCTCGAATGATATTCAGATCACAGGTTTGCGATAACGGTCTGATCTTCCGTTTGTGAAGGGTAAATAAAGAGGTGGGTCCTCGGTGCCAGGTGTTTCTGAATTTTTACTTTTAATTGGTTGTTGAGGATGGTGATGTGGAAAGTCTTTTTTAAGGCTTTGTTGACTATTCTATCGATTTATGTATGATCGTCTGATGTACACAGAAAGATAATGATCAATGATTGTGTTTTAAATTTGTTGATTAACTATTGTGGCCAAATTTTTGAAATTTTTCAAGGTTTTTCCAATAGGATTGAAGTTTGTGAGCCAAAAAAATGAACCAAATCAGATTTATTTTGTTCCAAGGATAGTTACAGGTGAAAATTGATGAATAAGGTGTTAGGTAGCCATCATGATCTGATTTGTTTTCCTAAAGTGTCATTCTAGTTTAATGTAGAGGACTGATATTTTGAGAAGGGCGGCTAGGGTATGATGGTTGACAGTAATTTCCATGCCATGGTACATGTAAGATTACTAAGATGGTTCTAGCTTTAAAATTGTTGTCTACAACATGAAGCCTTTTGAATTTTTAATAGCGATTGGCCTATGATGATGAAACCCAAATATTATAAATCAGATTTGATATGATCCTTCTTAGGTTTTCAAGCTTTCTTATCTGCTTTTATTTCTTGTTGTATATGGTTGTTGTAGTTGTTGGAAACCCTATTTTTGCCCTAAATTATTCGAAGCTTGTGGCATCCTGTTTCTCCCAGGATTCCAAGATGGCTAGTGAATATTATAAATAATAAGGCTTTGTAATGTATGAGGATGGTGAATTCACAACTGCAGATAGGGTTTTTTGGATTTAGAGTCTTATTTTGGGAATTTTGTTATTTTGAATGTATTGAAATAGAGAGAATTTTAATGAGAATACATTGGAATTCCTTTACATATTTATGATGTCTTCCTGTGTTGATTTTGAGTTCTTATGTATTGAATTTGCAAGGCATTTTTAATATATCATTTATAAGGTAAATTGTGAGATTATTCTTAAGTTTCTTTCAAGAGAAGGGTAATTCTTAAGGGTGGATTCAGGGGATTCAGGATTTATATGAGAATTTGATGTCTGAGTGTGAGAATGAGAAGAATGGTTTGTAAGGCATTTCATTTGGGTTCTGGGTGTGTTTAATTTAAATGATTTCTATGAATGTATGTTCATTTGACTCTTTTACTTGGAATTAGGCACTGGTCTATACTTGATAGGCAATTATCATCATCAATCCTTAAATGATAAATGATCTTTTAGTTTATGTTTGAAGAACATAAATGTTTATTATTTGTGTTGAAGAATACAAATAATTGTTATTGATTCCTTGAAGAAGTGAGTCCATAAGGTACACCCGCCTAAGCTTGAAGCTCGAAGTGAAGAAGGATGAATATCCTTATTGCATTAGGGTTTATTATTGTCAGATGCATCTTTGGACTCATAGAGTTATGCATTAGACTTGTAATCAATATCTGCAAGATTTGTTACAAACATCTGCAATAAAAATATACACTAACACTACTCATGCAAATAACATTTGTAAAATATAAAATACCCATTGACGATTTATAAATGTAGGCTGAAAAAATATTTCATTATTATTTATTTTTACTAAAAGTAGATTATCAAAACCTAAATACAAGGTATCATGTCAAGAAAAATACTAGAATTTATTAAAAAAATATGATGCACAAGATAAGAGATCATACATCAAGATGGTATGACTTTTCTCTATTTTAGATAAATTAATAAGATAAAAGATGATGTCCCATGAAAATTGTTGTGTTTATAATGTATATACATTTTGATAATTATTTATAAATACATTTATTAAAATTAAGAGAAAATAAATCCGCATACTAGTGTTTGAAATTATAAGTACACAAAAATTCGAAGAAAAATAAAATTAAATCTACTATATAAAAAGCAACACCTCATTTAACTTCATTTTCTAGCATTTTTCCCCTCGCTTTGATTACATAACATTTTTTAGCATCAACATTTTGAATCATACTTCATGATCCATCATTATTTTTTCTCTTGCACAATCTTATTCTAATAATATGTTGATTCTTAAAATCATTACACAATCAAATCCAAAAATCTATGCATTTTGATAACATGAATTGTGGAGATTTATGTTAACTAAGTCATAGAGTCAATATTTTTTTTGGTATGCAAATTGAGCAATTAGGGCCCATTCCTAATATAAAACATAAAAATAATAAAGAAAAATTTAGGCCTAAGAAAGAGGAGCACAAAGACACCGAGCTCACAAAATGACCAAAATAAAGCTCACAAAATTCCTAAAGAGAGCTCAAGAAAACTACTAGGGAACTAAATATAAAGACAACCTAATAACAAATAAGTTATAGACCCGAAAAAACTATCCACCAAACACAAGCACATCTTGCCTTATTTTCCAACCCCTTCATCCTTCCTCTAATGAGGAGGGCATCCATGATACATTGGGTACCATCATCAACCACATCACAACAATCAATATGAAGCTTCTCTACTTTAATTTTGCACCCTTTCTTATTTTTTGATTGGTAAGCTTGGTTTAGATTTGGCACACGTAGTATGGGAGATGGAATAAATTTTTAAAGGGACAAGCAAATAATCTATAAAATCTACACATTCCTCATCTAGTTCTTCCATATAATGGTGAAAACCCTCAAATTCAGAAACACCATTAGAATCCTCACCAACCTAAATAAGATCATCTACAAGAGCAAGCCTAGACTCATCATTCTTTGAGGCCAAAAACTTTCCTTGTTGAACCATCTCTAAGGGCACTTATTGAGCATCCACCACCCCTACAACAACTTGAGGGGTGAAATTGTTGGATTTGTAATGAAAAATTAAGCATACAGGGGAGGGGTGAATCAGTACTCCAAAATTTTTTAGCAACTATTCTAATCATTTAGCGAATTGAAAACTTTGAATGTATCACCATAAAACATATAAATTAAAACATGAAAACATAACTCATAACACAATGATTTTTGGTCTCGCAGAAACCCTTGGTCAGAGGGAAAAATTATGGTGGGGATGGTACCCACAATTCTTGACTATTGCAATAAAAAGGTTGCTTATTTAGAGCTACAAAATTTAGCTACTCCTGATAGCTTACCCTGTTAGGAGTACAAAAATACTTATACAGTCTACCTTGCTAAAGGATTTTACAATTTCTAATCTAAGAGATGTACCCTATTAAAGGATTTACAAAACAAGACCTAGTAGGGCCTACCCGGTAAAGGGATTTTACAACTCTGATTACAATATAATTCAATACTAAATCTATATGTAGTAATACATCAACAAATGTTGTTCAGACTCAATGTGCTCAATAACATTTTACCTCATTCTATACTTCAATACATTTCAATCACAATTCAGTTTTTGTACTCGGTAACCTCAAATTTGATTCACCTTCACAATTCTTCTCCAACTGCTTTGTTACTCAATAGATTATCTACACTTCATCACCATCATATCATCTTTGCATTCTTCTCTGACTGCTCATCATCCACTCTCCCTCTCCCGTCTTCATACATTATTCTTTATATACTTGATCTAGATGTAGTGGAAATGTTCTAGATCCTTCTCCTCAAACGGTGATAGAATTGGATTCATTTCCAATGTATATGTTCCATTCATTTTTCATTGGTGGATATTACCTCATAATCATGTGCAATCATATTTTTTACATCTCCAATGTTTTACCATGATCTTCTTGAAATTAGTAAAACATTTTATGCTCAGTGTCTAGATTCAATGTATCTGCCATGATCTATTATGTCAACTAGTGTTACTCGATAACACATTTTTTTCTTTCTCGGTAACTACTATGCACTGCTCGGTGCCTGCCTTGCTTTGCTTGGTGCCTATCACTCATTTTCCTTTATCGAAATTGTCTTTTCCTTTACCAACTTCTTTGTTTTCTTTATCGAGTCCTATGAATCATTCTTCTTTCATCGATTGACTTTGAGTCTCCAATATGACTTTGACAAAACTAATGACAACAAAATAACTCTTTAGGAGTATCAATCTCCCCCTTTGGCATTAGTTTGGCATTTTTGTTAAAAACTTGAAAGTCATCAAAATTTTGTCCTTAATCAAAATTTGTTCAAAATTGTGACCATGTATAAAAATTTTATAACTCCATAAATCTCCATAACTCCCCCTATGATAATACTTCCTATATACATCTTCATCTTTCTTATACTAATATATTGTATAGTATATATCCCCATTTTTTGACAAATATACCAAAAACAAAATTACTTACTTTGATCAGGTGGTTGAATCTTATCAAAAATATATTTATATCTCTTCTTGGAATCTTCCAAGGATGTCTCCCATGATTCATTCAGTGTTTTTAGTATAAAAATGTGTTCACCAATACCTTTTTCTAATCCAATCATACTATCCATAGCACTGATGTCAAGAGTATTAACCAATTCTTTGGCTCTGTGAATATGTTTCTGCAGTGATTCAACTTGGGGAATCAAAATTGCTTGCAACTCAAGAAGTTTCATTATTATCTTGTCCTCTTCTTTTCTTAGTTCATGTTGCATTCCCATCAAATGTTTTATCCTCCAATAATAAACTTGAAGTGATCTAGGCTCAGTTGCTACATTCATCAGCTTCTCAGTCAACTCTTTCTCAATAGAATCATCCTTCTTTCTGATCTTAGTTAAATTTGATATTAAACATATCTTATGAAATAAAGAAAGAATATCATGCAATTTATTTTCCAAATATGTGATCAACTCAGAAAGTGTTACCTTGTCCAATGCAACATTCTATGATATATCCTTAATTATTTTATGCTCCATTTTCTTCTTGTGTACTTGCATTAGGTACTTGATGGTCTCTATACCAAGTTCTTTTACTTACTTTACCAATTCCTCCAGTTGACTCAATAGATTGCCCTTCTCATTGACATTTGCATCAGGAACAATTTCCTATAGTATATCCTTGACACTTTCTAACACACTAGTCTTTTATTTCTTTGCTAACATCTTGTCCTAGGATGCTTTCATTTTTAGTAGATCTCCAAACTTAGATAGTTCTTTTGGGCTTAGTGAAGATATGTCTACCTTTGGTATAATTATTAGTTGGCTCAAGTCAACTTTGGTTTTCTCATGTTTCCTTTTCTTTGTCTTCTTCTTCTCAACTTGAATGCTTTCACCAGTATAAATTTTTGGGGAACGTGATGCCTTCATTGCATGAGATGTGGTCTCAATTGTAGTTTCTTCTATTCTTTCTTCTCTTTTCTCTTCTTTATTATCTTCTTTATTTTCTTCATGTTTCTCTTCTTCTTGTTTCTCCTCTTTTCTTTCTTCTTGTTTTTCCTCTTTTCTTTCCTCTTGTTTTTGCTCCTTTTGCTTTTCCTTGTCTTTCTTTGCTTGTTGTTGCTATCTTGTAGTCTTGGTAGAAGTAACCTGCTTGGTATTCTATTATGTGGTTTCCTCAGTTGCCTTTTGTTCCATTTCCTTTCCTTGTTTTGTAGTATTTTCTTCTCTATTAGTAGGGATATCTTTAACAACTTCTAAAATAACTTCATGAATCTCAAGAAAAGCAGATACTTGTTGTAGAACTAGATTCTCATCCATCAACTTACCAATAGTTGTATCATTAGTGTCCATATACTCAATGTCCTTATCTTTGGTGTCCATGACATCTTCATCATGTCTAATTTCTTTAGTTGGGTCTCTATCTATGATATCTTTAATGATCACTTCATAGTTTCTTGTGTCAAGTCAATAGGATTTGAATTACTTTGTTGTACCGTGCAGTCTCGGTGGACTGGTCTGGGAAGTATATTTTTCTCCATATATCATCAATTTCTTTATGTACTACTTCCAGTTCTCTGACCATGATTTGTAATGATCTTCCTTTGACAAGAAATCTGTTAGAGTGATTTTTCAATGCTTCCTTGGTATCGGGTACCGACAACTTGGGTACATTTATTTCTAGGGATCTTTCCCTCATTTTTTTTCTAGATATCATTGCATACTTCCATCTTGCATCAATTTTCTTGTATAGATCATCAAGTAGTCATTTGGTAATTTTAACAAGTATATTCCTAAATTTATGCAATGTGAAAACAACTGCCTCTTCTATCTTTTCTTTATCTTCATCACTCCTTATATCATACTTAGCATATTTAATTCCTCCAAACCCTCCATACTTATTAAGATTATCTAGAAATTCATCTAATTTTTTTTCAGTTTTGAGGGCTGGTTCTGCATAACTTTGAATTGACTCAAATCTTTGGATTTAATTTAGTTGTCCTCTTGCAATTTCAATTTTATTTTCAGCCTATTAGATGTTTTCTTTTCCCTTACATATGTTTTAGGTTTTGGTTGTTCTAGCTTAGGTTTCCTCTTATCCCTCGGTGTAGATGTAGACCTTGTCAGTGGCCTTGTTCCTTTGGGGCTTAGTGATTCCTTTTTCACTTTTGTTTTATTGCCTTTGACTTCGGATGATCCTACCTCATCTTCTTTAATACTAACTCCAAGGTCTTCTGATAAATCATTGATCATTCTGCTTGTTTTCCTTTGAGCCTTAGGTATCAATTATATACCTAGTTTTATCTTTTCCTTCACTTCCTCATATGTTCCATACCGATTATCTCTCCTATCCATAGGTTATCTAGTATGGATTCAATTTGTTGTGTTGCAGTGTTAATATCAATCTCACAGCCCATCAGTTGTAGCCAGATGGTCCTTGGCTCAACAAATTTCACAATACACATGTCAGTATCAATTTCAAAACATATGGTATCTTAGTGGTCTTCCACTAACTGGGGTAGAATTATGAATTTATTATGCATTCTTGTTTGAAACTTAGTGAAATAATCATTCATCACAATATCAAAATTATCTCCTAAACTTTGGATGTATTCATTAATCTGATAGATAAACAATTTCTTCACATTCCAGATTACATTACCAATAGATGGAAAGAAGTTTTGGAAGTAGAAGAATATACATACCAACAAAGAACTAAACTTTAATGTGTTGGTCTTGGCTTTATGAATAGTGTTTATGTTGTCATCAAACTACTTCAACATGATTTCACACAAATCAATCTTCATGTCCTTTTTGACAATTTTATATGCTAGGTCCATAGCTCCACATGGTACATTGTCCACTCGGGAAGATTGGAAGATTAAATATGATATGACATTACATGCAAATTTTAGTTTAGGGTCTTCCATAATAGATAACTTAAGACCTCTTCTATCCCATTTAGCTTGTGTCATCTCACATAACTTATTCTTGTGAGTTTGCTTGTTTGCCTTCACTCTATCATCAATTGGGTATCCAGTCATGATGTGTAGAACATCCTTTATGATCTTGACTAGTGCATCTAACCACATAAACTGATCATGGACTTAGCTTAACACTATTCTCATCCACTCAGTCTTGAATACACTCAAAATATGTAGGGAATGCAGTAAACCCTTAGTCTCTAGGTGAATACGTTCATCCTTCAGTTTCCCATTCTCACACAAACTCTAGAAAGATGTATCAATATCAGCTTGACAACTTTCCTCAATATTATAGTGGATGAAAGAATGAATGTCTTTGATAAAAATAACTCTAGATGGAAGAGATGAGAGAGCTCCAATATTGTTCGGTTCGATGGATTTTCTGAGAGGAAGCTTGTATTTAGGGTTGACAAGATCAACCTTCTCAGCAACAACAAGATTTTGTACTTTAGGTGCCATTAATTCAAATATATCACTGCTTGATTGAAGTAGGGTTTCATGTGAAATAAATCATTCTCACTTTCACAACTTGGGCATACACCAGAAATCACTCAAATACTTTCAAATGTTCTTAAATCTATTTAGAACTACCTCGACAACTGCTTGAATTCTCTTGGGTGACTTGACTCTGCAATGCACTCAAATGTTCTTTGAAAAGGTTATGTGAAAATGAATAGAAAAGGGGTCTATTTATACCTTTTCCTTGATTAGGGTTTCCAATAGCTAGAATTTTAGCAATTAATGTTGTCACTGACTCCCTTTTCACCAATTACCAAACTATACTTCCTTTTACCGAATGGAACAAAATAACATAGTCTTTCACCGATCAAACATGAAATAGTAACTTCACAATATATGTCCAAATGCATCTAAATATGCTTATATGGACCTTTGCACAAATGTTAGGAACTGATTTATGATTGAAATTTAACTCAGTTCCTATTCATACCTTTAACCAATTAGGTGAATATAGGTGCACCCAATCTAAATGATGAAGTGCCATCAACTGTTCCAAATGATGTTCCATTATAAAGAGACTTCTCCATATTTTATTCATCTGGTCTCTTATTTCTTCAACATTCACTTGTACTATTTCATTTGTCTTTTCCTTAGTTGGAGCTTTGCCTTGGTACCTCCAATCTTTGGCTAGGTGACCTACTTTATGAAAGTGAAAACATGCCATTCAAGGAGTTCTCCATGATCTTCTATTGTTTCTACCATGCATCAATATGTAATTTTCTTCTATGTGTCCAAATCTCTTACATGTTGTACATGAAATCCTTGTGTTGTAGTCACATGGTATTATTGAGCCTTGTCGGTTGTTTGTAGTACTACTTTGGTCAAGTACCCATTTGACATTCTTTCTTTGTGACCTACAATCTTCAGACTTATGACCATATCTATTGCAAGTATTGTAGTAACCATTGAATTTTGCCTTTCTTGTATTGTTAGAAATCCCTGATCTACACTCAAATGCTTGATGTCCTTACTTATTGCAATTATAAAAATAGCCATCAAATTTAGGAATGCTTGGTGGTTTACCTCTTTTTCTCCTACAGACATTAGCGGTATGACCAAGTTTCCCAGAATGATAGAAAATTGGCTTCTTTGTCTTTGGTGGGGTAGCAGTGTCTCAGTTGGTTGCTTGGTTTGAGGACTCTCCCTTCTCGGTATTGTTGTTGTCAGTGAACCTAAGTCTAGTTGTATCTCTTGGTTGTCTATGACCTCTAAGATGTTCATCCAACATCCTTAATTTTTCTTCATTCCATTTCAATACTTCATTTGCTTCCTTTTGTGATTTTAGTTCCCTTGTCAATCTTTCAACCTCAGACCTTAATGCTCGATTCTCATAGTCCTTTCTGGTTGTCTCCTAATTTGAATTCACCGTTTGGTTGGTCATGGCATAATGCATTTATGTCATTCTTATGATCTCATCGTCCTATTCAACTAGTCTTACCTCAATTAGTCTCATGTCTTCTTTTTCTATTCTTTTTTCATCTTCAGTTAATCTCTTTGATTCAAGTATTTCACCCATTCTAATATCTTGTGCCTCTTGATCTTTCTTTATCAGATTCAATTGCTTGGTGAGTGCTTTATTCTTTTCCATCAGTTTTGCAATAGCTATTTCAAATTCATCATTCAAACTCCCTTTAGATGATGTCTCAAGTATCTCAACATGTTATTGTGTAGATTTCAATTCATTAGATAAGTGCTTTCTTACCCTCAATGAATTTTCCAATTTCCTTTTCAGACCATCAATCTTCTCATGTGCATTTCCCAATTCAAACTCAAGATTAACAATCTACTTAGCTTGCTTATAAATTTCCATGGCTATGATCTTTCCACTCTCAGGTGGTTAAACCTTTATCTTCAAGAGTCCAAGCTTTGATACCAATTATTGGATTTGTAATGGAAAGTTAAGTACTGAGAGGGGAGGGGTGAATTAGTACTCCAAAAACTTTTATCAACTAGTATGATCATTTATCGAATTCAAAACTTTGCATGTATCACCATAAAACATAGAAATTAAAACATGGAAACATAACTCATAACAAAATGATTTTTGGTCTTGGAGAAACCCTTAGTCAAAGGGAAAAATAGTGGTAGGGATGGTACCCACAATCCTTCACTACTACAGTAAAAAGGTTGCTCGGTTAGAGCTACAAAATTTAGCTACTTTTGAAAGCTTTCCCTATTAGGAGTACAAAAAGACTTATATAGTCTACCTTGCTAAAGGATTTTACAATATCTAATCTAAGAGATGTACCCTATTAAAGGATTTATAAAATAAGACCTATTAGGGCCTACCCGGTAAAGGGATTTCACAACTCTGATTACCATATAATTCAGTACTAAATCTGTTTGTAGTAATACATCAACAAATGTTGTTCAGATTCAATGTGCTCAATAATATTTTACCTCATTCTGTACTTCAATACATTTCAATCATAATTCAGTTTATGTACTCGGTAACCTCAAATTTGTTTCATCTTCATAGTTTTTATCTAACTGCTATGATACTCGATAGCTTATTTTCACTTCATCACCATCATATTAGCTTTACATTCATCTTTGACTGCCCATCATCTTCTCTCCTTCTATGATCTTCATACACTGTTCTTTATATACTTGATCTAGAAGTAGTGGAAATGTTCTAGATCTTTTTCCTTAAATGGTGGTAGCATTGGATTCATTTCCAATGTATAAATTCCATTCATTTTCTATTGGTGGATCTTACCTCGTAATCCAATCATATTGTTTACATCTCTAATATTTTACCAAATGATCTTCTTGAAATCAGTAAAATATTTTATGCTTGGTGTCTAGATTCAATGTATCTACCATGATCTGTTATGTCAGTCAGTGTTACTAGATAACACATTTTGTTCTTTCTCGGTAACATGCAGTCTTGGCTCAATAACTACTATGCATTGCTCGGTGCCTACCTTTCTCTACTCGGTGTCTATCACTCATTTGCATTTATCAAAATTGTCTCTTCTTTTATCGAATTCTTTATTTTCTTTACCGAATGATTCCTATGACTCCTTTCACCAAATGAATTTGACTGTCCAATATGAATTTGACAAAACTAATGACAAAAAAATAACTCTTTAGGAGTATCAATTGTTATAAGCAAGAGGAACACCCTAAAAGATAGGACCAACCATCTCACCCACAGGGTGGAGCTGAAGAACTTTATTCCATGAAATCTCCATGATTCATTAAAATAAAATCAACATCTAGACTTCCTTGCTTGTAAACCCACCTCTTGAGATTAAGACCACAAAAACCATTAACTAATTTCTCATGATAACACGTGAGCTTGTGCCTTATCTAATTGCACCTAAAGCAACAAACTAGAAGTCCTTCATAATTTAAGTATTGTAGCCACAAAACCATAGAAGAGTAGATATGAATCTTGTGAGACAAGGGCCTAGAGATACCAACCATGGAACAAACTCTAGAAAAGCTTCTTGAAGGCATAGAGGAAGCCTCCTCTAATTTGATGAGAGTGCCCACTTAGTTGGTTATAAATTTAATAATCCCTAGTAATCTCAAAATCAAAGGTAAGTTAAAAAGCCAAATTCAAATTGGAATGGATGTGATTTGAACATTTGTAGGATCAAAGAAGAAAGACCAGCAAGCCATAAACAAAAAAAATCTTCCATAAAACCAAGGCCCATTGTCTCAAACAAAAATGTATTCCTCCTAATAAGGAAGAAGTCATGATCAACAAATTCCACTGAAGGGGTAGACAAATGGGCTCTATTTCATTTAATCTAGGAAAGGAAATCCTCCATATATGGTCTCTTCCCCAATGCCCTAAAAACCAAAATGTTAGACTTGAATTTAGAGAGAACCATAAATAAACATTTTTTTGAAGTATGAAATTCCACAAGCTTGGTGGCCAAAAAAAACCTTGGTATCACCCAAAAAACTAGGTGGGAGAGACCTAGAAAAAGATGGAGGAGGGGGAGGATTAGGGGCTATGGAACAATTTTACTCCATTTCCAATGACAAAGTTGTCTCATGGACAAAAAACCCTAAATTACCCATTAGGTTTGCCTTTAGAATCTAATCCTTGTAATAATCGCTACATGCATGGAATGTGTTGGAAGCATTTTTGCACACTTTGAAAATGGAGGGTGAAACAAAAGACCAACATCTTGAATTGGGGGATACGTCATGCAAAAATTCCCATTCTTCTAAGCACAATCCCTATTGAGTCTTCCTAGATTTCCAACATCTTGCCATGCCTATACCCCTGTCTTCTGCTACAAACTTTCACACATTTTGTTCCTTTACCTATTGCATTTTTTATTAATGCTTAATCTTAGTCAATTTTATTAAAATCTATATTTAGATGATTGAAAATAAATATTTAATTAACTTACATTATTTCAAAAATCAAAAGATATGTATTGTTTAAGGATTCAAGTTAAAATTTGGATTAGTGTTGACCATTTCCTTTATAAAAGTACACCATAAATTTGTACTTCTACCCATTTAGTTTGATGGTTGAAGGCCTTGGATGTTTGTTGAAATACTATAAAGCTTATTCAAGGATAGAACTAGAATCAAAGTATTGATTCTCAATCTCATCTCTAGTTTGTGGACAATGCTATTCTTATGGGAATGTCCAAGATAGGGGAAGCAATTTTTTATAGGAAAGATTCAAAGACATTTACATTTCTAATTTTGGTCAACATATCAACAAAGATGAGTCTTGTATATTTCTTTTTGATATTTTAGAGCATATTCAATAAATAATTGAAGATATTCTTTATTTCCAAATTAGAACTCTGCTTGTAGAGTACCTTGATATTCATCTATTTAATAGTAGAATTCAAAGAGATTAATGGGAGAAAATACTATATGATTGTTTCATGAGGGTGAGCTATTGGATTTTTGTTGAATTTCCTTTGTTGGTTGATAATATCTATTAAAATTCATTTTGTATGCCTTGCCCATGTGTGTATGCACGCTTATAATGTGTATATAATGTTATACATTATGTATGTATATATAATTCTGATCGAGCCCAAAATATTCATTAATGAGTTTGATAGTCTCTCTTGAAGATTATTATGGTGAGGTAACCTTTAAAATAAAAAGTTGAATCTAGCTAGTTGGGAGTTGGTTTATAGCCTTATAAACTCATTGACTTAGGATTATGATACTCAATATTCCAATTGTTAAGCTTTAGCCGCCAACTATATTAGAGATGGTGAAAAAATATAAGTAAACCATGAGAAATAATTATTATTTACAAGCACTTGGGGGGAGTGGAAGTTGAGAATATTTTATGGATGAAATTGTTTAGGAAATGTTCTTTGATTTAGAATACTCTAAATAGAGGGGCTCGACTTATAAAATAACTTTTTTAGATGGTTAATATGGGTAAATTTTTTTTTTTTTGGGTAATTCTTGGGATAACGATCCACATCTTCTATCTTATTTTCCTCATTTACAATATCTTTGTGTATCATCCTAAAATATTAGCACCCATAATTGGATGCTTAGTTAGGCCCTATTTTGTCGATTTTGAGATTTCATGTTTGTTATTTTTGATCCATCTACCTATCTCCCCCTAATTTGACATCTATACCATCTTCTCAACTCCCCATTTTGATTTTAATGCTTTTTCCTAGGTACATAATGCCCTGGGATTTATGTTCATATGAATAGAATTCCCAAGGCATTTTGTTCGCTTGGGTTTGGGCCCAAATTTGAACCGATGTTTTGTTGTGGTGTTTTGTTGAGAAATTAGATCCTATGGTTAGCCTAGCTAAATTTTGAACCCTAAAATGTGTGAGATGTATATAAACACCCCATATTGCCTCATTTTGGAATCCATTATCAATAAGACATTCATGATTAAAAAATGCAAGATTTGAAGGGAAGCATCCAAGGTCGAATATCTCTTTAAGCATCCAATGCATTTTGACAACAATCTTGTCCATTACAAAAAGCTTCTCTCCCATGATGACTAAGTAGAGGAGTCCTCAATGAAGAAAGAAGATCCTTTGTCCATCCACATGCATTCTTCCTTCACAAAAAGTGTTCAATTAAGAATAACAACATTTAAGATCTAGGAGTGGCCTTAATAGATCCATGCATTTGTGAAGGCATCTATTGACATGACTCTTGTGTAGGGTCCTAAAATAGAGAATGAGATGTCACTGAGTGCATGGAAGCACCAACCAACTTTGCCTGAAAGAGGGTATTGGGGAAATAATTCCCCTACCTCCCAAGCACATGGTTATCATGTCACAATGATGTTGGTCAAGCTAAGTAGGCACAAGGTTATTTGTGTAGGGGGCTTGTTAGTAATGGGAAGGCTTTGACACAAATTAGATATCCTGCGAGTAATCATTATATATTGAAAAAAGGAAAAAGATAGAACAAGGCATAGAGAAATGAATATAACTATACTCACTTTGCAAGAAGTACCATCAATAGTACTCAAGATTAGCAATAACTTACTGCAAACACATTCGATCAACAACAATAATATGCCAAAAAAAAAGAGATTCATTCCACCAACACAACTTCCATCCATAAACCAATAACTAACTCTTGAGAAAAGGAAAAAACTACAAACAAAAGATACAATGATACCAATAATCAAGATGAAGAAAGGAAAGTGGTATGTTAATCACAGATTCTTCATTCCATTATCAGCATAAATATCCAACAATCATTGGTTCAAGATTACAATTCGCCAAGGCAACATGAACTTCTAAAATAGTAAGGAAAAGTATAGTGTGATATAATGAGCTACCTAACACTATCTCTATGGCCTTCAAAATCATCAATTTTGTGGACCCTGAGAATGGCCCAAAACTGAGTATTTATAAGAATATACATTTGTAGAACTTTGTCTTTACAACATTTTACAATATTTACATTATTTTACAATATCTTCATGTATGTACACTATTCACATGTATGTACATCATGTACAATCCATTAAAATTCTGAAAAGGGGAAGAAAGGAGCAGGAAAAGAGGGAATAGAAGGAAGGACCATGTTTCTGGTTCTCTAGGGAGAGATCCATCTATATGCAAGTCAACATCTATCAGGCCTATGTGATCTAGATCGACCCACCTCATAAATGCCAATCTGGCACCTTGTTTAGACATATATCCTTTTTATTTAAACCTTAAAAGCTAGATCAACACACTTGGTAAAGGGGAATGGTGTCTGCAGAAGATCCATCACATATGTCAATTCTACATTAGATTGTACCTACCAAGGCTTTGACAACGCACAGTCAACATTTATTATTTAAATGATAGTCAGTTAGCTCTGGGAGAAGGAATCAACTCATACCGTTGAGATGAATGAATAAAATAAAGAACCAAAGAAACAAGAATCTACTAGTTATATAATCACCGAGATCTGGGACTCCAAGGTCCAATAAACTTCAAAAGAATAAAAGAATGAAGGTGTTGGATATTGCTAATGCATGGGATGGTCATTGATACATTTTATATGTTTAATCACTACATTACTGAATGGGCATTCATACCATTGTCATATATGGTTTGTCACTAATGTCAACATATGTCTTTGTGAAGAGTATAGGCTAATTATGATAGTGTACAGACACTGTACGAATGTTTCAGATCATGCAAAGAAAGATGAGAGTACATGAAGATGTTGTGATATTATATCCAAGATTGCATCATGTAATGTTGCATATTGGATGAGTTACAAATGTTTTAGTGAAGACTAGTTCCTGGACAATGACAGTAGAAGCTAACAAGGTGAGTCTCTATGTTTTTGGTATATCTTACAGAAGATATGGATTAGGTGTATGCGAGCTTAAGAAATAAAAGACAAGTTACTGAAGGATGTTCATTGGTTAGCGTAAGGTACAAAATGCTAGATGACATCAGCTGTGGCGTGTGATCTGGAGAAGACTTATTTGGGAGCTGACTTCAGAGGTGTAGCGTGCATTTTGTTTGGGGAATATAAATTAAGGATGTTGGTCCTTAATTGTTGTAATAGAATCATTGTATACTTGTTTTAGGTATCGTGTGTATCTTAGCAAGAGTTTATGTAAATGTTTATGTAATTAGGAAAGCCTAATTGGCCGACCCGATCATGTAGAATGTAATAGGGTATATATGTCAGATCTTTTCTTTGGAAAAGAAATGGTGAGAATATATGTGATGTAAAGAAGATTGTGAAAGTTGTGAGCTTGTGTCTGTTGGATGTAGAGCAGAGGATTATTGGTAAACTTCATTGGAACTAATCAAGCCAAGATAGTTTCTGTCAGATAGTTCAAAATATTGTGTATTTCTAAACATATACACTTGTTGCGAATAGTGAGTTTTGAAGGTGGATTTAACCTTCTTTGGGCAGTGAGCCTAGGCAGTGAGCCCCCTTTCTTTTCTTGACTCCTAATAGGGTCTGTCCTCTAACAAGGACTGTGTACTGTAATGTTTCAATAAGCTCCTAACATGGCTAAATATTCTAACAAGGATACTATACTCTCAGTACATTATTTGTGGGTGCTAATTCCCACCGGGGTTTTTACCTTTAACAGGGTTTCCCCGAGACCAAAATATCATGTTATTGTGTTGGCATTCATTGTGTTCATTAGATATGATATTGCTGCTATTCAAAGTTTAAAGTTTAATATTCTATCATACAATTGATTCACCCCCCTCTCAATTGTATTGTGGACTATTATTCCTAACAATTGGTATCAAAGCTACTAGTCCTTAGAGAGAAATCTTAATAGCTTGAGGTGATCTTGGAGATGACATTCTATAGGAAGGATGGTCCAAAATTTGATCCTGAAAACTTTGACAGTTCGAAGAACAAGATGCAAACTCATTTTCTATGTTTGGGCATTGACTATTGGTTGATCACAAAGAATAATGTGACTATAAAGACTGAAAATGACTTGCCATCGACTAATGATGATGAGAAGAAGGTATTATCTTACAACATGGTTGCAAGAGAAGAATTGATCAATGCACTCTCTGAAGGAGAATTTACTGAAGTTAAAGACTTGGATTCAGCACATCAGATTTGAAAAATATTAGAAGTACTATATGAAGGAGACAAGTATAGAAAGCAAGAGAAGTTACAGAACTGGAAAACAAAGATGGAGAAGCTACAAATGAATGATGATGAAAGCATTAGGGCTTATGTTCAAAGGGTTACAAAAGTTGTGGTTGGAATCAGAAATTATGGAGGTACTTATGATGAAGAAGAAGTCATTATGAAGATCCTTAGACCATTGACTCCTGCTTACAAGTTTAAGGTTTTATCTATTCAAGAGACTATACCTTTGACTCTGAACTTTAGCAGAGAGATTTTGATTGCAAAGATAACTACTTTTGAAGCTGCAGAAATGGGAGACTTTGTACCTAAAGTTGAATCTACATTTAAGGCATCTACACACAAGAAGATAATGTTTGCACCTCTGAGCACCAACTGTGAGAGCCTAAAAGAAGAACTTGGATAATATGTAGAGGAATGGGAACAAATAATGGGTGAAGAAAGAAAGATGGATGAACTTGTTGCACTGATCGCTAGAAGAGAAAAGAGAGGTAAGGGTAAATTTGAAGGCAAATTACCTTTGAAATGTTTTTCATGCAATAAGGTAGGTCATTTTACATCTAGATGTCCTACAAGAGTTCCTAAGTACAAGCCTAAGTTTTTCAAGTCTAAGAAGGATAAGGAATGTTATTATGCTAGTGAAGGTATTTATGATGATGATGATGATTTAGATTATGAGGAGATTGGATTTGTTGCTATTAGAGATGAACCAGTGCATGAGGAAAAGGCTTTAGTGTCATATGTTGATAAGAAAACTAAATGGATTATAGATAGTGGTTGTTCACATCATATGACTGGAGATAAAAATAATTTTGTTAAGTTAGTAAAGTATGATGGTGGCGTTGTAAGGTTTGGAGATAATCTTCCTAAACCTATCATAGGAGTAGGATCTATTACTTTGGATGGAAAGACTAACACTGATAATATACTACTTGTTGATGGACTTAAGCATAATTTTTTGAGTGTTGGATAGTTGATGGACAAAGAGTTTCAATTACAATTCAATAATGGTAAATATTTTATTATAAGTAAGGAAGGAAAGTTGATTGCAACTAGTATTAAATCTAGAGGTAATGTATTTGAATTAAATACATCTAGAGCCTCTTGTTTTTTTGTGAAGGTAGATGATAGTTGGTTTTGGCACATAATATTTTGTCATGTTAATTTTGATAACATTGTGAAGGCAAGTGTGACTAATGCAATAAGAGATCTACCAAAGATTGTGAAACCATCTAACACTGTATGCAGAGAATGTGTTATGGGAAAATAGACTAGAAGCAGTTATAAAAGAAAAGCATATACATTAAAGGGAAAGTTGGATCTGGTACATACAGATCTATGTGGACCTACAAGGACAAAATCATGTTATGGTGAAAGGTATTTTATACTTTTTGTTGATGACTTTTCTAGAATAATGTGGGATACTTATTTGAAAGAGAAATCAGAGGCATTTGATAAATTCAAGATATTTAGAGCAAAAGTAGAGAATGAATCAGGTTTAAAGATAAAATGTTCGAGGTTAGACAAAGGTGGAGATTTTACTTCAGACCTATTCAATTCATACTATGAAGAGCATGGAATACAAAGACAAACATCTGCTCCTAGGACTCCACAATAGAATGGGATAGTAGAATGAAGAAACATGACTATACTTGATGCTGCTAGGATAATGTTGCTCGAAGGAAATGTATCTCATATGCATTGAAGAGAGGCCATTGGGACAACGGTGTACACATTGAACATAATTAAAATTAGATAAGGTACAAGTAAGACTCCTTATGAATTATGGTTTAATCATATTCCTACTATAAAATATTTTAGAATATTTGGTAGTAAGTGCTATATCAAGAGAGATCATGAGATAGGGAAGTTTGATGCTAGAAGTGATGAAGGAATTTTCCTTGGTTATTCTACTAAGAGAAAACTTACAAATGCTTTAATTTGAGATTGAGGAAGATGATTGAAAGTCACATTGTAAGGATAGATGAAAGGTTTCAAATACAAGAGAGAGTGTATGACTATAATCAGAATACAAAGATCAAAGAGTCTGCTGCTGCAGAAGAAGAACTTGTTGAGGCTGAATGCGAAAATGAGACTTGTGATGATGAGACTACTAAGATTCCTAAAACTCTGAGGTATGTAAAGAATAGTCATCCTGAAAATCAAATTATTGGTAATACTAATCAAGGAGTAATGACTAGATCAAAGGCTAGAGAAGAAATTTGTTTGATTTCACAAGTTGAACCAAAGACTACAAATGAAGCTTGTAGAGATAAATCCTGGATAAATGCTATGAAGGAAGAATTAGATTAGATAAAGAAGAACAACAGTTGGGAATTGGTTCCTAGACCTAAGAACAAAAATGTATAGGAACTAAATGGGTTTTCAAAAACAAAATGAATGAAGAAGGGGTTGTTGTAAGAAACAAGGCAAGATTGGTATGTAAAGGCTATTCACAACAAGAAGGCATAGACTTTGAAGAGACATTTGCTCCTGTTGCTAGAATAGAAGTTGTGAGATTATTTTTGGCTTATGTTGCACATAATCACTTCAAGGTATATCAAATGGATATGTAATCTGCATTTTTGAATGAGGATCTTGAAGAAGATGTGTATATAGAACAACCTAATGGATTTCCTTTATGTGAAGATGGAAACATGGTATGCAAGTTGAAGAAAGCTCTATATGGGCTAAAGAAAGCTCAAAGGGATTGGTATGAAAGGTTAGAAAAATACCTACTTCGGCTTGGATTCAGAAAAGGTAATGCTGACAATAATTTGTATTTAAGAACTAGTGAAGATGGAGTTTTGATAATAGAAGTATTTGTTGATGATATTATCTTTGGAGGTAATGATGATCTATGTGAGAAATTTTCTAAAGAGATGAAAAATGAATTTGAGATGTCCATGATAGATGAAATGAAATTCTTTCTTGGACTACAAATAAATTAGAGTAAAGATGGAATTTTTATTTCTCAGACTAAATATCTTAAAGAAATGTTGAAAAAGTTTGGAATGGAGGACTGTAAACTAGTTGGTACACCCATGGTGACTGGTAACAAGCTGACAGTTGATGATGAATCAAAGTGTTTTTTCAGACCAAGTACAAATAAATGGCTGGAGGATTAAAATATCTGACTCACACCAGACCAAATATTGCTAATGCTGTTGGAATTATGGCTAGATATCAGGCAGAACCTAAAGAGACACACCTAGCTGTTGTGAAAAGGATATTGAGATATCTGAAAAGAATAATAGACTATGGCTTATGGTATGATAGAAATGATAACTTTGAACTTCATGCTTATACTGATGCTAATTGGGTAGGAAACATCGATGGCAAAAAGAGTACTAGTGGTGGTGCATTTTTCCTTGGGAAAAAGTTGGTTTCATGGTTAATTAAGAAGCAAGATTGTATAGCTCAATCTACTGTTGAATCAAAGTATGTTGTTGCTACTATAAATTGCACTCAAATTGTTTGGATGAAGCAAATATTGAAAGACATTGGAATAACTTTTGATGAGCATGTGGTTATCCATTGTGATAACACCAGTATAGTGAATATGTCAAAGAATTCGGTGATGCACTCTAAAACTAAACATATTTCTATCAAGTATCACTTCTTAAGAGACAAGGTGGCAGAGAAAGAAATAAAGTTAAATATATTAGCACAAAGGAACATATTGTTGACATCTTTACAAAGTCGTTGCCAAAAGATACCTTTGAATATCTCAAAGGTATGCTTGGGGTTCAGGCCCCTCCTAGTCAAAATTAAATGATGCAGGGATGCATCAGTCGAGAGGTTTTCAGAGCCTTATCATATTCTGGACTGGATGTAGGGATCTACTCCTTAGGGGGAGTGATCGTGGAAGGAAGGTGTTGAAGAACAATTGATGACTCATGGCACCCTTTGCCATTGTTGTCAAAGGGGGAGTGTTTCTATGTGAAAATCCCTACTATATGGGGAGATTGTATGAAGGAATACTGTGAGAGTACTGTTTGGCTCCAGAACTTTGGATTGATACAACTTTGGGATGATGGATTTTCTCATATGTTGACATAAATGCCAAAGGGGGAGATTATTGGATATTGCTAATGCATGGGGTGGTGATTGATACATTTTATATGTTTAATCACTACGTTACTAAATGGGCTTTCATACTGTTGTCATATGTGGTTTGTCACTGATGTCAACATATGTCTTTGTGAAGAGTACAGGCTAATTATGACAGTGTACAGACACTGTACATATGTTTCAGATCATGCAAAGATAGATGAGAGTACATGAAGATGTTGTGATATTATATCCAAGATCACATCATGTAATGTTGTATATTGGATGAGTTACAAATGTTTTGGTGAAGACTTGTTACTAGACAATGACAGTAGAAGCTGACAGAGTGAGTCTCTATGTTTCTAGTATATCTTACAAAAGATATGGATTAGGTGTATGTGAGCTTAGAAATGAAAGAAAAGGTACTGAAGGATGTTTTTTGGTCAACGCAAGGTACAAAATGCTGGATGACATCAACTGTGGCGTGTGATCTAGAGAAGACTTATTTGGGAGCTGACTTCAGAGGTGTAGTGTGAATTTTATTTGGTGAATGTAAATTAAGGATGTCGGTCCTTAATTGTTGTAATAGAATCATTGTATACTTGTTTTAGGTACCGTGTGTATCTTAGCAAGAGTTTATGTAATTAGGAAAGCCTAATTGGTCGACCTGATCATGTAGAATGTAATAGGGTATATATGTAAGATCTTTTCTTTGGAAAATACATGGTGAGAATATATGTGATGTAAAGAAGATTGTGAAAGCTGCGAGCTTGTGTCTATTAGATGTAGAGCAGAGTATTACTGGTGAACTTCATTGGAACTGATCAAGAAAAGATAGTTGATGTCAGACAGTTTAAAAGATTGTGTATTTCTTCATATACACTTGTTGCAAATAGTGAGTTCTGAAGGTGGATTTAACCTTCTTTAGGCAGTGAGCCCCCTTTCTTTTCTTGACTCCTAACAGGTTTGTCCTCTAACAAGGACTGTGTAGTGTAATGTTTCAATAAGCTCCTAATAGGGCTAAATCTTCTAACAAGGATACTATACTCTCAGTACATTATTTGTGGGTGCTAATTCCCACTGGGTTTTTTACCTTTAACAAGGTTTCCTTGAGACCAAAATATTGTGTTATTGTGTTGGCATTCATTTTGTTCATTGGATCTGATATTGCTTCTATTCAAAGTTTAAAGTTTAATATTCTATCATACAAATGATTCAGCCCCCCTCTCAGTTGTATTGTGGACTGTTATTCCTAACAGAGGGATGGGGGGACATAGGAACTTATCACCCTAAGGCTTGACCTTGTCTACAACATTGATGTTCTTCAGGTGAGTGGCTATCCACATTGTGTATGAAGTCATGAAAAAATGATTCACATCCTTGACATCCATAAGCTGTTGGTGGATTTTTTTAGAAATGATTTGGGCCCAATTGAAGTGGACCTTGCTGGGGATGATGTTAATAATAAAATAACACATCTATGGGGAGTAATCCTTGGCATTTGGATCCCCCAAAACATGGCACAACATTACTATTATCCTCTGGAGGGTCATAATGAATCAACTTGCTGAAGGGTAATGAACATCTTGGAAGCATCTTTCTGCGAGGTAATGAGTCAATGCTCATTTAGGTACCTTTTTCTTTGGGCCTCTACCTGCAAGTATTCATTCATTGTTTGGATATTATCCACGACCATAAGGTTTTCTCTTTTGGGGAGGTAGAAGATAGTGCAAATGGAGTTCAGGTCGAAAGTGGCTACATCAGAGCCATCCAGACAAGTACATTTCTAGGTAATCGATGAATAGTGAGTAGCTAGAGTTGATACGAGCTCTAGGTTTTGTAGTGAGAGTGGAAAGGAAGTAGTAGACACCAATATAGACCTGACAAGTTGACAAAATGTCTGATATACTGTGAGTTCCCTGAACTCAATCAAGGTCTTGATTCCTTGTAATTTGCAATCACTAATGTTTGTATTTGTTATGTTCTTTACTCCGCTCTCTAACTTAGAAATTATGGACTGAACCTCTTGTATGTACTTCATAGTGAGTGGCATTTTTTCCATTTACTTTTCTGCCTTATTTTTCCTTCCTACGAGCTCATGGGTGGTATCTGTGGCTCAACTTCCTGAACTAATGATGAGGATGCCATAGTGTCCTTTATAGCTACCTACAAAACAAAGCACCATTATCAATTTATATGCGACATAATGAATTTAATGAAAAGTAAACCTATTTTGGGATCTGAGTGTTAGGGATCCATGTGAGATTTTCTTTGAGAATTGAACATAAGGTGTGACAGAGTCCCAAAGCTTGAACATTGGAGTTATTAACTTTAAAAAAGAATTCTACTAAGAGTTAAGTCTAGAAATATCAAATCGTTAATTTGTAAAAAGCCTTCTTATTTGTTTGGATGGTAAACATGATGAGGGATTTCTAGAACTCCATGCTCATGAGGTTCCTTACCAATATGAAGCATTTTACCATAATGAATTGGGGAGTTAGCCAAAATCTCAAAACATAAGTGAGTGAAGGGTTTTCAAGAAAAATGACTTGTTAATGGACTAACTCTAGGAAAATTTGAAAATGTGGCTACAAAAGCGATAGGTGGGTAAGGAACCAAAGTTCTGAGCCATGGGGGCCAATGAGGCTAGTTGGAAAACAATGATCTATTAAACCTAGGAGTTTCAAACCATAAATTTAGGGTGAGGGTTCTTGACATGTGGCACGTAACTAGGATAGAATTGGGTAGGGTTCGAAACCCTAACAATCCCTAATTGAATATTTGAAACAAAATGCATCTTTCTATTACAAAAATGTCACATGAACTAGGGCATAAAAACTAGTAAAAACAAGAAGAAAAACCCTAATTAAATGCTCGATGACCCAAAATTCATAGGTTTAAACGCTCAACACTTGTAACTAGGGCATGAAGAAGCCCTGTAACTCAAAGAAGGAGGCCCTAAACTAAATTCAAGACTAGCGAATTCTATGTAAATTCCTTATTTCTCTACCCTATGACATAAAATAAAACCTTAATTACACCCACAAAAATGCGAAGAAGAACACACTTGAACAAAATATCACATGCCATGGCCAAGAGATATGTAAAAATACTTCAAGTACAACCAAATTCCCTCACAAACATGTAAAATAACAAGCTTGTAAACTCAGTTGTAGAAGTGCTCTCGACAAATGCTTTTAATCACTTGGTAATTAAAGTGACCTTTCAAGGATCCTTTTATAGACTGGTTAGGGAAAGAACAATTAATATTGCGTACGACCCTCAAACACTAAAAGATTTTCATTTCGAGCTTTGGGCACCTGATCTCCATAATGCTAAGAAATCCTTATAGAAACCAAGAGTCTGAAGTTCAAACAAAACTTGGGGTAATAGAGGGTAGACCCTAGGATCACGGATCCCAAAGGAAGACATAAAAAAAAGTAAGGAAAAGAAAGGGAAAGCAAAAAGAGGGAACCCAACATTTCTCCCAAGGGAAAATGTAGGGACAGGTATGCAGGAGATAACATCATCTTTGATTCCTTTCTACATTCCAAGGTCAACAATTAAAATTCAAGCAACATACAAGCATCTTCATGAATAAGGTCAAAAGGGCCTTATTTTGGCCTCCTAACACCCTAAATTGGGCCTTTTTTTTTTCCTATAACTTCTATTAGGTTATTCAAATTTACTAAACAAGATATTGATGCAAAGCTAGTTCCAAGAACTTTGTAGTGGTGTAGACTATTTTTATAGATCATGTTGTAGGTGTAATTAATTGTTGATTGAAGTTAGATCTCTAATTTTGGCTCTCAAGATCACAAATTTTCACCTAGATCTTTGATTTTCATAGTTATTATGATATTGAAAAGTTCATATTTACATTTTGGAGGACTAATTGGACATGTTGACACTTGGAAAAGTTATATTTTGATCAAATCACTCAATTTCAGCTACATAATATGTATTGATGTTTGATTTTATTATTTGAGGAGTGTATCATGTTAGCTTGTGGTGGCTAATCAGGAAATTACTATCCAAGAAAGTACTGTACACTTTTCCTCCCGACATGTTGTAACTCTTTCTAACCCTAAAGTGGCAAAATATTGTATAATATGGCTTAGGGTTAGGGTTTTTCATGATGTATGATTTTAGTACTTGCAGCGGAATTGAGCTGTAAGGGATTATGGATTGTAATCAAGTTGTAATCATTGGATAATAAAATATTGGACTCGCTGTTGGTGGATGTAGCCCAGGGATTGGGTGAACCGCGTTAAATCTTTGTGTCTTGTGTTCTCTTTTGTGTGGTTTACTATTTTCTGATATTGGTTATTTTTTGCATATAATTGTTATTTTTGCCTTGTTAATCCTAACAAGTGGTATCAGAGCGAGGTTATTTCATTTTGTTCTTTCATCTATTTTTTGAAGTAGGTCTCACGAGTTAGTGGGAGAGTCTCTCGGTTAAGTGGGAGAAATGGCAGACGAGGGTAGGCTGAAGGTTGATAAGTTTAATGGGTAGAACTTCTAGTTATGGAAGATGCAAATGGAGGACTATCTCTATCAGAAGGATCTATGGCGGCCATTAGAGGGAATAGCCAAGAAAGAGGCAACAATGTCTCAAGATGATTGGGATATTTTGGATAGGAAGGCACTGGGGAGTATTCATCTATGCCTGGCACAATCAGTGGCATTCAATATTACTGGAGCAATGAAAGCTAAAGATCTGATGGATACCCTAGCAAAGTTGTATGAAAAGCCTTTAGCTTCAAACAAGGTATTTCTTATGAAGCGTTTATTTAATATGAAAATGGTAGAAGGTGGATTAGTCACTGATCATTTGAATGAGTTTAATATAGTTACAAGTCAGTTAGCCTTAGTTAAAATTACTTTTGATGAAGAGGTTAGGGCTCTCTTGATTTTGTGCTCTTTGCCAGAAAGATGGAATAGCTTGGTAATGGCTGTTAGTAATTCTATTCCTGGTTCTAATACCCTAAAGTTTGATGATGTTATTGGTGTTATATTAAGTGAGGAAATTCATAGGAAAAGCTCATGGGCATCCACATCAGGTAGTGTATTGAATGCAGAAAGCAGAGGAAGAACAAGAGATAGAGGAAACAACTCTAGAAATCATGGAAAATCATGAGGGAAGTCAAAGGGAAAGAGGTCTCAGTCAAGAGGACCTAGCAAATGCTGGTACTGTGGAAAACCATGACATAAGAAGAAAGATTGCTGGTCTCAGAAGAAAGATCAAGGAGACAAACATGAAGGAAACAAGGAGGCAAATGCGGTAAGTAAAAAATCCAAAGAGGATGCTTTGCTCTTGTCTTTAGAAAATGTTGATGATTCATGGGTGTTAGATTCAGGGGCTTCATTTCATGCTACACCCCATAGAGGTTATTTTTTTTATTATGTCCAAGGGGATTTTGGGCTAGTTTATTTGGGAGATAATAAACCCTGTCAAATTGTTGGAAAAGGGAAAATCAAGATTAAGTTGCACAATGGGAATCATTGGCTACTACAAGAGGTAAGACATGATCCAAGGCTGAGTAGAAATTTAATTTTCGCAGGGCAACTTGCTGATGAGGGTTGCATAATTACTTTTAATGATAAAAATTGGAAGGTTTCAAAAGGTTCCTTAGTAATAGCAAAAGGTGTGAAAGTAGGCACCTTATATCTTTGTATAGGTCACACTGTTCCTTCTGCTTTAATTGTTTCAGAAGATAATGAATGTTCAGGAATAGTGGTTGTAATTGAGCAGGAAGAACATCAAACCATTGCTGTAGATTTTGACACAACACTGTGGCACAATAGACTTGGGCACATGAGTGAAAAAGGTATGAAATTACTTCATTCAAAGAAAGTTTTACCTAGTTTGAAATGTGTCAATATGGATTTCTGTGAAAGTTATGTTTATGGAAAACAAAAGAGAGTTAGTTTTGTGAAGAGTGGGAAGGAAAATAAAAATGAGAGATTAGAGCTTGTGCATATAGCTGTATGGGGACCAACTCAGGTATCTTCCCTTGGTGGCTCTATGTATTATGTTACATTTATAGATGATGCAACAAGAAAAGTATGGATTTATTTCCTTAGACAGAAATTTGATGTATTTCAAACTTTTAAGAAATGGAATGCTTGGTTGAGAATGAGACTGGTAAAAGATTAAAATGTCTCAGATCTGATAATGGCAGTGAGTATTGCAGCAAATAATTTGAAGATTATTGTGCCTCTATTGGTATTTGTAGATAGAAAATAGTTCCAAGGACTCCACAGGAAAATGGAGTGGCTAAACGCATGAACAAGACAATAATGGAGTGTGCTAGGAGCATGAGGTTGCATGCTGGGCTTTCCCTAAACATGTGGGTAGAGGTTGTAAATACTACTGTATATTTGATAAATAGAGGTCCCTCTACTCCCTTGGGTTGTGGTATTCCAGAGGAAGCATGGACAGGTAAGAAGGTGAGTTATTCTTTTCTCAGAACCTTTGGTTGTGAAGCTTTTGCACATATAGATTCTGAAAGAACCAAGCTGGAAGCTAAGTCAAAGAAATGTGTATTTGTTGGATATGGCATTGATGAATTTGGTTATAGGCTTTGGGATTTTGAAAATCATAAAATTGTAAGAAGCAGGGATGTCATATTCAATGAGAAAGTATTGTACAAAGATCTATTGCAGCAGCATGAGAAGAAAGAAAATGACTATGTAGTACTGGATGATACTCCAAAAGATGATGTTCTAGTAGTTCCTTATGCTCTGCAACAACAGCAACAACAAATACCACACACCCCAGTGAATGTTAGACGGTCAACAAGGCTAAGTAGACCTCTAGAGAGATTCTCTCCCTCTTTGTATTTTATTTTATTAACAGATGCTGGTGAACCTGAATGTTATAATGAAGCTGTGCAGGTGGATACAAAGCTTGCACAGCTTCAGTGGGAGTCTGCAATGGCAGATGAAATGGAATCTTTGCTGAAAAATCAAACATGGGATTTATGTAAGTTACCTGCAGGTAAAAGGGCTTTATAAAATAAATGGGTTTACAAGATAAAAGAAGAGGATGGAGGTAAGAAAAGATTTAAAGCCAGGTTAGTTGTAAAAGGATTTGCACAGAAAAAGGGTATTGATTTTGATGAGATATTTTCTCCACTTGTTAAAATGACTTCTATCCGTACTGTTTTAAGTATTGTGGCTACTAAAGATTTGCATTTAGAGCAGCTTGATGTTAAAACAACTTTTCTTCATGGTGATTTGGATGAAGAAATATATATGGTCCAACCACAAGGATTTGAGGTCAAGGGTAAGGAGAATTTGGTGTGCAGATTGCAGAAGAGTTTATATGGCTTGAAGCAAGCACCTCAGAAATGGTATATTAAATTTGACACTTTTATGAATGAGCATGGATACAGTCAGTGTCATTCTGACCATTGTGTTTATTTTAAGAGGTTGGATGATGACAACTACATTATTTTATGTTTATATGTTGATGATATGCTTGTAGCTGGGTCTAACATGGATCACATTAAGGGGTTGAAACTACAGTTAGCACATTCATTTGCTATGAAGGATTTGGGGGGAGCAAAACAAATCCTTGGTATGAAAATTTGTAGAGATAGGAAAAATAGGAAGTTGTCTCTATCTCAGGCTGATTATATTGAGAAGGTGCTGCAAAGTTTCTCTATGGAGAATGCCAAAGTTGTCAGCACACATTTGTCTGGTCATTTGAAATTGACTAAGGAGATGTGTCCTAAGACATC
Source organism: Chamaecyparis obtusa (assembly GCA_027943335.1). NCBI lineage: Eukaryota > Viridiplantae > Streptophyta > Pinopsida > Cupressales > Cupressaceae > Chamaecyparis > Chamaecyparis obtusa. The sequence continues at coordinate 314,437 of BSBK01000762.1, forward strand.
ATAAGAAGAGGCTAAAATGTCCAAGGTACCTTATGCTTCAGCTGTAGGGAGCTTAATGTATGCTATGGTATGTACTAGGCCAGATATTGCACACATAGTGGGAGTCGTTAGCCGATATAAGAGTAACCCTGGTATTGAGCATTGGAATGCAGTCAAATGGATTCTTAGATATTTGAGAGGTACATCCAGTAAATGTTTACACTTTGGGGGTTCTACTACTACCGTACAAGGTTATGTTGACTCAGATTTGGTAGGAGATATAGATAGCAAGTGGAGTACTACAGGTTATGTATTTACTATTGGTGGGACAGCAGTGAGTTGGATTTCTCTACTACAAAAGGTGGTTGCTTTATCCACTACAGAGGCAACCAAGGAGATGATATGGCTTCAATTCTTCATGGAAGAATTGGGACATCCACAGATGGGTAATTTTCTGCATATAGATAGCCAAAGTGTCATTCATCTTGCGAAGAATTTTGCTTTGCACTCAAAGACAAAACACATACAGTTGCGGTACCATTTCATTTAGTCAGTTTTGGATGATGGGAAGTTAAAGCTGGAAAAGATTCATACAGATGATAATCTAACAGATATGTTTACGAAGGTAGTCACAAGGGAGAAGTTGAACTCATGTTCAACTTCAGTTGGTCTTCTAGACTAAATAAAATAAAGGAGCAGCTGAGTCCAGGGTGGTTCGATCCAGTGAGAGCCTCATATGGTAGTAGTATTGCTACAAGATCAGTCTCCAAGTGGGAGGTTTTTTTAGTGTGGATACTGATCAGTCACCAAGTAGGAGATTGTTAGCTTGTGGTGACTGATAAGGAAAGTACTATCCAGGAAAGTACTGTACACTTTTCCTCCCAACATGTTGTAACTCTTTCTAACCCTAAAGCGGAAAAATATTGTATAATATGGCTTAGGGTTAGGGTTTTTCATGATGTATGATTTTAGTACTTGCGGTGGAATTGAGCTATAAGGGATTATAGATTGTAATCAGGTTGTAATCATTAGATAATAAAATATTGGACTCGTTGTTGGTGGATGTAGCCCAAGGATTGGGTGAACCACATTAAATCTTTGTGTCTTGTGTTCTCTTCTGTGTGGTTTACTATTTTCTAATATTGGTTATTTTTGAATATAATTGTTATTTCTACCTTGTTAATCCTAACATATCATTGTTATAATCATGGGCTATTCAATCCATCATTTGGTATTCATTTTGGCTAAGGACAACTATGGGTCTTGGCAAAAAAAACCTTGATATATTGCAAGTGGCTCAATATTTTTCCTTATATTTATGGACTAATGCTCGAGCCAAAAATATATTTAAAAAATCAGTTCGGGGTAGTAAAATGATCATAGGATTGATTGGTACACTCATTACTATTAGCATCTTTTGGGATGTCTGCTATCATATCTTAGGAATCATGTGCCCACACATAATTTGGAGGAAGATTTGGGATATTTATGGAGATCCACATAATACTCCATTCCAAGACGGTCCTAAATTAGATTACCTCATTCCACTTGATGATATTAATAATATTACCCTTTGACAATGATACATCAGAGGAGCTTGAATATAAAGCAACGCTTAAGCATCTTGATAATCAAGGAACCTCTCTTGTATCTCCCACTTCTCTAGTCGAGATCACAAATCCATCTTCTATTTCTTCATCAAACTTCAAAGACGCTTCTTTAAGAGCTTTATGTGATTCTTTGTAGCAAGTATATCATAGTCTTTTAGATCAATCTCATGTGATGATTACTTAATAGGTATTTAAAACTTGTTTATGGAGTCTCATGTTTCAAATTTGGATGGAAAATTTGAGGGATTATATCTCATATTTGATTACAACCCCATCATAGTTATTATTACATCATCTTTATCTTTGGATCTTGTTCAAAATTAGTTACTGGTTTGATCTTGGATTTTCACTTCATCTATTGATTCAACATGTAATTAATTTGATCATGGCATTATTATCTACCAAGGACATGGTGACACATGAATGGATTTTAGAGACACCTACATTTACTCTAGGCAATGAACTCCTCCACACATGGTCTCTTCCCCAACGCCCTAAAAACCAAAGCACTAGACTTGAATTGAGAAAAAACCATAAATAACCATTCATTTAAAACATGAAATTCCACAGGCTTGGGTGCAAAAAAAAACATTGGTATCACCCAAAAAATGGGTGGGCAAGACCTAGACAAAGCTGGAGAAGGGGGAAGATCGGGGGCTACCAAACAAATTTTCTCCATTTACAATGGCAAAGTCATCTCCTGGATTAAAAACCCTAAATCAACTATTAGGTATGCCCTCTTAATCTAGTCCCTGCAATAATTGCTACATGCATGGAATGTGTTGGAAGCAGTTTTGCACAGTTTGAAAATGGAGGGCAAAGCAAAGATCCAACCCCATTCGTACTACACATGGACAACACCGAGGAAACCACACCCTGCCATGTCTGCACTCCTGTCTTCTACTACAAACTTTCACACATTTCGCTCCTTTACCTATTGCAATTTTTATTAATGCTTAATCTTAGTCAATTTTATTAAAAACTATGTTTAGATGATTTTTTTTATTTTTAAAAAAATAAAAAATACTTGAAAAATGTATATTTAATTAGTTTACATTATTTCAAAAATCAAAAGATATGTATTGTTTAAGGATTCAAATTATAATTTGGATTAGTGTTGACTATTTCCTTTATAAGTACAACACAAATTTTTACTTTTACCTATTTATTTTGATGGTTGAAGGCCTTGGATGTTTGTCAAAATACTACAAAGCTTATTCAAGGATAGAACTAGAATCAAAACATTGATTCTCAATCTCATCTCTAGTTTGTTGACGATACTATTCTTATGGGAATGTCCAAGATAGGGAAAGTAAATATTTTTAGGAAAGGTTTAAAGACATTTACATTTCTACTTATGGTCAACATATCAACAAAGATGAGTCTTGCATCTTCCTTTTCAATACTTCAGAGCATATTCAACAAATAATTGAAGACATTCTTTATTTCCAAATCAAAACTCTGCTTGTAGAGAACTTTGATATTCATCTATGTAATGGTAGCTTTCAAAAAGATTAATGGGAGAAAATATTATATGATTGTTTCATGAGGGTGAGCTATTGGATTTTTTTTTGACTTTCCTTTGTTGGTCGATAATCTCTATCAAAATTAATTTTTTATTCCTTCCCCCCCCCTCTGTGTGTGTGTGTGTGTGTGTGTTTATAATGTATATAGTATGTATAATATTATACATTATGTATGCATATATAATTCTGATTGATCCCAAAATATTCATTATGGAGTTTGATGACCTCTCTAGAAGATTCTTATGGGCAAGTAACCTTGAAAATAAAAAATTGAATCTAGTCAATTGGGAGTTCATTTATAGCCTTATAAACTCAATGAATTAGGATTGTGATACTCAAGATTTCAATTGTTAAGCTTTAGCCTCTAATTATATTAGAGATGACAAAATACAGGTAAACCATGAGAAAGAATTATTATTTATAAGTACATGGGGGGAGTGACTGTTGAGAATATTTTATGGATGAAATTGTTTAAGAAAGGTTCTTTGATTCAAAATACTCTAAAAAGAAGGGCTCAACTTATAAAAGAACTTTATTTTTGGGTGATTCTTGGGATAACGATCCACATATTCTATATTCTTGTCCTCATTTACAATATCTTGGTGTATTGTCCTAAAAATTTGGCACCCATAATTAGATGCTTAGTTAGGCCCAATTTTGGCAATTTTGAGATTTCATGTGCATTATGCTTGATCTAGCTACCTATCTCCCCTTGATTTGACATCTATCCTATCTTCCTGCTTCCCAATTTGAATTTTGGTTCTTTTTCCTAGCTACATAATGCCCTGGGATTTATGTTCTTGGGAACATAATACCCAAGGCATTTTGTTCCCCTAGGTTTGGGCCCAAATTTGTACTAGCACCCCATTGTGGTATTTTGATAGGAAATTTGATCTAGTGGTCGACTTGGCTAAATTTTGAATTCTGAAATGTGTGAGATGTATATAAACACCCTATCTCTCCTCATTTTAGCATCCATTATCAATAAGACATTCATGATCAAGTGAATTCAATATTTGAAGGCAAGTATCCAAGATCTAGCATCTCTCCAAGCATCCAGTGCATTTTGAAGGAAATCTTCTCCATTACAAAAAACTTCTCTCCTATGATGGCCAAGCAGAGGAGTTCTCAATCAAGCAAGAAGATGTTTTGTCCATGCACATGCATTCTTCCTTCATAGCAAGTGTTCAATCAAGGATAACAACATTGAAGATCTAGGAGTGGCTTTCATAGATCCATGCATTTGTGAAGGCATCCTTGATTCCTTTCTACATTCCAAGGTCAAAAACTACAATTCAAGCAACATACAAACATCTTCATGAATAAGGCCAAAAGGGCCTTATTTTGGCCTCCCAATGCCCTAAATTGGGCCTTTTTATTTTTATATAACTTTCTATTAGGTCATTGAAATTTTCTAAATGAGATATTGATGCAAAGCTAGTTCCAATCACTTTGTGATGGTGTAGGCCATTTTTTTCTATTGAAAATATAGAGTCAACTGATTACAAAAGAGTCTGGCTATCAAATTTTTACATCATTATAGACAATATAACAGATATAAGAGACTAAATACATCATTTACATCGGAGATACAAAAATACTAAGATAAAAAATTAAAGCCATAAGGCTTCAACATTACCTATCAGTCCCATCCTTTCTCTTGTCCATGTTCTTCCCCATGGTTTGGACTGTGTTCATTTGATCCCCATCCATCTTCATATCTGGTATCAATTTCACCTTCAATGTAATCATTCACTGTATTTTCTCTTGTGTCTCCTTCACTGATATCCCATGGTATCATATTGTTTTGTAGCCTTATATTTGTTGGATTACTCTCAGGTTTCTCATTGTACCTTTGAACTCCTAAGTGTACCATCTCAGGAGCATCTACCACTTGAATATCTTTAGCAAATAGGATAGTGGCCCCTTCTTTTACCAGCTTTGGAATCTCTCTCAAAATCTATATAGTGGCAGTGACCTGAGACATAATAGTAAATTGTGTGAGTTTATAATTAAACTCAGTAAGGTCCCTTCTCTTATCCTAGAAGATTTCTTCATTCCTCTGCTTCCAAATAAAACTCAGTAAGGTCCCTTCTCTTATCCTGGAAGATTTCTTCATTCCTCTGCTTCCAAATAAAACAAAGAACTTCAGTAGTAAAAGTGATCCAAAAATCATTGAGTTTACTATCAAACTTCTCCACATACCCAACCAAGATTTCATGCCAAGGCAGACTAGACTCAAAATATCTCAAAATATCATAGCCAAAGAAAGAAGACCAAACTTTAACAGCCCATAGACATTTAAAAAACAAATGCTCATAAGACTCAGGACAGTTACAAACAGAGCAAAAGATAGTATTTCTTGACCCTTGAGAAAAAAAGTAACCAATTGCATGCTTTTTCAATAGAAAAATCCATTTAAAACAAACCTTTTTGGGCTCCACATGAGAATGCCATAACAATTCAAAGATTAAATGCCACTTATTGCTAGACCAATTCAAGCCCCAGACAAGGTTAATTTCATTAAAGATGTTATTATTGTCAGTCACCATATTATAAATTTGCTTGCAAGAGAAGTTCGCAAGAGTGTTACCATCCTTCCATTTAATAAAGCCAGGGTTTTGCCTAGACTGAATGCATTTGCCTGGGAACCAATTACCCACTGCCTTAGTGATGAGAGTGTAAGTTTTCTTCTGAGATGAAGGAATGTCAAACTTGCTGCTTAACTCTACCTAGGAGGAGAGCCTATTATCAACAATAATATCACTAATGAGGGATATGCCTTTATTGTTCCAACTTCTTGTTCAACAACACTCAGTGAGGGTAAGTTGTTTATCATTTAGGTAGATCCCCCACCAAATGGACTTATTAATAACAGAGAAGTATGGGTTTCTCCCTACAACACTTCTAGAACATAGGAGTGGCTTAATGTCTTTCCAAGCCTTCCACAAAGCAGTGAATACCCTAGAACCAAAGACTTTCACATCAAAATCACCTAGAAGAAAGTCAAGAAAAGGGATATTATTCCAAGATTTACCCTTTTTAATTAAGGATTTGGAAATATTATTCCTGATTAAGACTTTCCAAGACTCATTACCAGAAATGGCTTTAATAATCCATTTGGAGGTTAATGTCCTCCCTTGTTTTTTGAGATCTTTAATACCCAAGCCACCTTGCATTCTTGGGGTATAGCACCACTCCCACTTGACATTATGTCTCTTTCTATTGCCAATACCATCTAACCAAAGGACATCCCTTAGAATTTTCTCAAGCTTATTTGTTTGAGAATTAGTAAACAACCAAGTTGAAGCATAGTATATTGCATGCGAAGAAAGAACTTTCTGTTCTATTTGTAATCTTCTTGCTAAAGATAACATGTGTGTTTTCCATTTTAGGTGCTTCTTTTCTATTTTCTTATAGATCCAGTTCCACATTTCATTCAGTGAAGGGTCAAGAGCAAATGAGATTCCCAAATACCTGACAATAACATTAGGGCCCAACCACTACCATCCTTTACCTCCTAGCCAAGTGGGGGGGGGTGTTGTCCCATCCAAGAACAACATATTTGTGAGGGGCTATCTTTGCACCAGATGCTTTAAAAAATAACTGAATTCTGCATACCACTCTATCAATATTTTGTTCTGAAAGATCAACAAAAAGAGTTGTATCATCTACAAATTGTTCAATAAGAAGGTCTTCACTGTTAGGAAAAGAGAGACCTTTAATGGGGTGACCAAATTCAGTGGCCTTAAGCATGTAAGTCATAGGATCTACAAAAATGACATACAAGGTAGGGGCTATAGGACAACCCTGCCTAATATATCTCCCTAGGGGAATAGAATCAGAGATCTCACCATTAATATCAATGCCAGTGTTAGAGTCTTTAAACAAAATCTTGACCCAATTACATAAGTACTCAGGAAACCCAAACTGTTTGAGCATAGCAATAACAAATTGCCATTCAATTCTATCATAAGCCTTCTCAAAATCTAGAAGGATCATAGCCACATTCTGTTTGTCAGCTTTTGCCCAATGCATTGCTTCCCAATTGGTAATAAGATTTTTGAGAATAAATCTCCATTTGATGAAGCCTGTCTGAGTCACTGAGATAATGTCATTTAAAATCTTGGCAATTCTATTAGCCAACAATTTAGCAATGATTTTATAAGATATGTTTAAGAGGGTGATTGGCCTCCAATTCTTAACTTGAGTTTTATCACCTTCCTTAGGTAGAATTTTAATTGATCCCTTGTTAATCTTCTCACCCAAAGTCCCATTGTCAAAAGAAAATTGATATACTTCAAGTAATTCATTAGATATCCACTCCTTGTTAATTTTATACAATTCAGCCGGTAAGCCATCTATCCCGGGGGATTTACCATTAGCCAATGAAGAAATGGCTTCCTCTAATTCTTGGATAGAGATCTCTTTCCCCAACATATCACTCTGTTCTTTAGTAATTTTAGATGGGATAATACTCATGCATTGGTTCATACATAACTGACTACCTTCATCATGTTCAGAGGTGAAGAGATTCTTGTAGAATTCTACAAAGATAGACATGATCTCCTTGTTATTCGTGTTGATTCCCCCTTCTATCTGAATACCCTTAATCTCTTCTCTAGCTTGCTTTGCCCTGATGATATTAAATAAATATCTAGACCCCCTATCTCCCTCTTTAATCCAGTTAGCTTTAGCTCTTAGTTTCTAGCCCTGAATCTTGTATTGTTGAATAGATCTCAATTTTCCTTTAGTATCACAAAGTTTCCTTTCTATCTCTTCATCACTTCCTTTATTTTGTAGTTTAGTCTCAAGATCTAGCAAATTGGAGTTGAGAAATCTTTCTTCACAGTTTTTGTCTTTAGCTTCCTTTGAACCAATAGTTTGGAACAACTTTCTCCAAGCCTCAACTAATTGTTCCCATTTCTCTATAGGTGAGGCTCTTGCAGTATGGTATTTGGAAAGAACAATTACCATCCAGAGGGCATTCAGATTGTCTTGATTATTTAAAAGACCAGTATTTAGTTTAAACAGAGGCTTCTTGCAACAATTTTCATCTTGGTTTCCATCCTCCTTGACACAGATACAAACACTTATGGGGGAGTGGTCTGACATGCTAGCAGGGACAACATTAATGGGATAATGTCCAATCTGGTGAACAATTTTCACTTCATGTTTATTAGTATAAACCCTGTCAAGTCTGCAATATATTCTATCTTTATTAGCTTGATTGTTGCACCATGTGAACCAAATTCCTTCGTGGCTTCCCTTTAGCCCTGTCATTAGATCATTGATGGAAAAGGTTCTCTTAAATCTAGACCAAAAGAAATGCTCATTACTTTTCCATTCAAATTTTCCACCTCCTATTTTATCCTTAGGGCATTCAATCATATTGAAGTCTCCAACAAAGGTCCATTTTGCCTTGGGGAGATTAGTAGAAAGCCATTCCCACAGTTTAGCTCTTTCTCTGTAGTCATTTGAAGCATAAATATTACATATCCCTATCTTACTATCTTCATGTTTGAGGATGATCCACAATGCCCTATTACATGGAGACATTCCATTATATGTAATTTTCTCCTCCCAAGCAGATTTAATCAAAATAGCTACACCCCCCTTGCCTCTGTCATGGTTCGAGTAGAAACATTTGGAATTACCCCAAATGAATTTCAAAACATTGAAGGCCTAATAACCAGTAGTTTTGATTTCTTGAAAATAGACAATATCTTTTCCCCTTAGGTTATTACACCACCGTCTAGCAATATACTTTCTATCTGGCATTTCCAAACCTCTAACGTTCTAGTTATGAATTTGTATTTTCATTATTAACATTTAAAGGGGGGATTGATCTTGCATAATCTGGAGAAACAATTTAGCATATCGTTTCCTTTTGACTTATTGTTTCTTTCCTTATTTTTAACACTGTTACTTCTTTCATATGTCTTCCTTTTCTTTTTTTTGGATACTGCCTCAGTGAACCCTTCACAACTGATGCCAACCTCCTCATTTACTTCGGTCTCGGAAGGTAATTCACTGCTACGTGGAGAAGGATTGCCTATAGGGGGTAAATTGCTATGTTCTAGAGGTGTTGAAGGGGTTGAGATAGGGTTCCCCTCCTGGGCACCAGCTTTAATTTTTTTAAGAGCAATCTATTGGGCATTTTTCTTGCTGCTATTCATATCGGCATTAACCATCCTAGGCACTGAAATGTATTAAGGAGCTGAGGGATTCTTATTGATCGGGGTTGGGATACCAGCGAGTCTCACTTCAAAATCCCCTTCAAATAGAGGATTGTCTAAAGTCATGAATCCATCAGCTTGGGTATCAACGGTATTCGAGACTGGGGCATAATTACTTTTATTCCTCTCAGGACCAGTTGGATGGAATTCTTTAGAAATATTCTTAAGCAACGAGCATTCCTTTTTACTATGCCCGTTAAGTTTACAATGGAAACAAGCACCAATGTCCCCTAATTTATTTAATTTAGAACTACAGATACGAATCACCTTCAAACTTAACATAAATATTATCCAGGAAAGGGACTCCAGGGGTCGGAGCCAGAAGGAGGTAAGATGGGGTAAGGTGATTCTCATTTCCTCAATCTGCAACATAGACCCAAGGGGTTTCAAAATCTAAGATAAAAAGTGCCAGAATTCAGGTTGCACCCTTGAAATTTCTAACTAGAATGGAGAAGCCTGTGAAACTACGTCATCAGGTTTCCCTTTAGGGGACCAAGGAAGGGATCAGAACATGGTTTGGCCCACGTTCCAAAAACTTTTGTTCAAAACTTTCTCTTGCATTGCGTGATTTTTAAAGAAAACAACAAAAAGACCTTTCCAGATCATTCTACTAAAACTAACAATAATGAATGCCAAGTTTTTTCCCCCACACATTGTTAATCCAATCATCAAGAAATTTACATGCAGGAAGAAACTTCACGTCTATGCACATGAAGAAAACAACAATATTCTTAAGCCTAGACTAATCACCCTTAATAGCATTCACCATATCAATATTTAGAGCCAAGGAAAGAGTACTGCTAGAAAGATTAGGGACCTTACGTTCTCCTCCAAGGGCATCATTGGAACTACCTGTGCCAGAAGCGGGGTCTGATCTATCTCCATTGGATGGCTTCCTCAGCGAGTGACATCCTCTTCACTAGTAATGCACTCAAAACAAGCAGATTCAAGGCACTTGGTTGCATTACCTTTGGCCACCACTGCCTTAAATGGAGGCTTAAATCCTCCCGCACCACAAAAATCATTAACACCATCATTTCCTGTCATGGGTGAATTTGACTTCACTTGGAAATTATGAAGACCATCCTTCCCCTGATCACCAGTGACATCATCCATGGAAAGAACCTCACCCATGACCCGAACAGTAGAGCCCTAAGCGGTAGAAACCTAAAAATAGACAGCAAACACAGGAGCCCAACACAAAAGAAAAACAACACAAAACACCCAAAGCCAAAAAAAAACCAAAGAAAATAAAGCAAAACACAACACAGGCTAAAACAAAGGACACGTAACATGGACAAGACCTCCCACACGGGGAGCACTCACAGGAAGGACACACAACATCTAGGAAAAAGTGCCCACTTGCATAGTGCTCGCCAACCTATTTTTTTTATTGAAATCAACAAAACTTCATCATTTATTATAAAAATTTACATGAATCAATTCCATCGTGTAGGCCATTTTTCTAGATAATGTTGTAGGGGTAATTAATTTTTGGTTGAAGTTAGATCTCTAATTTTGGCTCCCAAGCTCACAAATTTTCACCTAGATGTTTGATTTTCATAGTTATTATGAAATATCCAAAACTTTGATAATGCTTCAAATCTGATTTAGATTTTTATTTTTGCTCATGTTTTACTTCATCATAATGTAATATTGCAACATGAAAACATGCAAGATAAATGATATATATTTATAAGGAAACTAATTTTATGAAATACAAAGAATCAAAGTTAGCTGATGCACATTCTTATGATATAAAAATGTATTATTGTTTACAAACACTACTTGTTGTTACAAATGAGAAAATATAGAATGTCATCATGTAACACATATCCTAAATGCCTCCATACATAATATAACAAACCCTATAAATTTCTACAAGATAGATAAATGAATCTTCATGAAAACTGATCAATGGTGTGCAACTGTGAATCTTGAGATGAATTCACCAAGCGGGTTGATCTGGGTTTTTGTCCAAAAAGCCAAAACCTCTAGGGTTTTTGTCCTAAGGTTTACTGAATCTACAAGCTGAAGCTCTCAAGATCTGAAGGAAAAGTTTCTTTGAAAATGATAAGTCAAGAATGGATCCTCATTTCACCTTTTCCTCCTTTTATAATGCTCTTCCTTTTCAATAGCAATACTTTATTTTATTTCTATTTTAATTTACTTTTTTCCCCTCAAAAGTGACTTTACATTATAATTTGCTATTGACATTATTATAAAGTCACTTCAAAAAATAAAATATGTACAACTACTAATTAATTAAATTTAAATAATCCCACAGGGCTTAGGACTATTTAACATTTGATTAATTGATTTATTCCCTTAAATAAATCCAATTAGTTGATGGCTGATAATCTCCTCTAGGTGATCACTAGGACAAAAGGGGACATTACATATTATGATTTGAAAAGTTCATATTTACATTTTGGAGGATTAATTAGACATGCTGACACTTGAAAAAGTTATATTTTGATCAAGTCACTTCATTTCAGCTACATAATATGTATTGACGTTTGATTTCATTATTTGAGGAGTGTGTCATTGTTATAATAATGGGATATTCAATCCATCCTTTGGTAATCATTTTGGTTGAGGATGACTATGAGTCTTGGTAAAAAAGACATCCTGATACATTGCAAGTGGCTCAATCTTTTGCCTCATATATATGGACTAATGCCCGAGCCAAAAATATATTGAAAAATCAGTTTGGGGAAGTAAAATGATCATATGATTGATTGGTAAACTCATTACTAATAGCATATTTTGGAATGTCTACTATTATATCTTATGAATCATGTGCCCACACATAATTTGGAGGAAGATTTGGGATATTTATGGAGATACACATAATCCTCCATTCCAAGATGATCCCAATTAGATTGTCTCATTGCACTTGATGATATTAATAATATTACCCTTTGACAATGACACATCAGAGGAACTTGAATATGATGCAACACTTAAGAATCTTGGTAATCAAGGAACCTCTCTTGTATCTCCCACTTCTCAAATTGAGATCATAAATCCATCTTCTATTTCTTCATCAAACTTCAAAGAGGCTTCTTCAAGAGCTTTATGTGATTCTTTGTATCAAGTAAGTCATATCCTTTTAGATCAATCTCATTTGATGATTACTTAATAGGTATTTCAAACTTATTTATGGAGTCTCATGTTTCAATTTTGGAGGAAAAATTTGAGGGATTATATCTCATCTTTGATTACAACCCCATCATTTGTTATTACATCTTCTTTATCTTTGGATCTTGTTCAAAATTAGTTTCTCATTTGATCTTGGATTTTAGCTTCATCTATTGATTCAACATGTACTTAATTTGATCGTGGCATTGTTATCTACCAAGGACATGGTGAATGTGAATAGATTTTAGAGATAACATCATCATTTATCTTTAGTCTTCTTCTACCGGTTCCTATCTAAAATAGGAAGCATTCTCGTATTTATGCTTGGTATTATTTCTTTATAAAGGAAAAATATTATTTGTATCCATTGGATCATGTTTTATCTTTAAGCATTCACTACTTATGCTAACATTACAAATTGTTAAGGGGTATGGAGGAATACATAGTCTATATATTTCCATTATATGGGACAATTAACTGTATACTTGTGATGGATGTAGTCCTTGGGGGTCATGTTGAGTCACACATACACTTCTTTCATCACTTCTTTATGTTTGCATTCTCTCTCTTTTAGAGATGAGTTTTATCCCACTAGGTTTTCTCCCATTTTTTTCCCATCTATGAGATATTGCATTTGATAATTAGGTACATAACATAGCTTAATAGTCAAGACCCATCATCATCATTATCATCATCATCATCATCATCATCATCATCATTCTTATCACAATCATGTAGGTATCATTTTCATTTGTGTACATTCTCCCTGAATTACACTTAATGAGGTTGTTGGTGTGAACATGAGCTTTTCCTACCCATTTTACCCTTTGTAGTGTGAATATTCAAGGCACATTATCTAGCTAGCTCATAAAGGTTCTATTCACAAAAGTTAACATATAAGGTTTACTTAGGGAGCTAAAAATATTTATAAAAGTCCTAGGAGTCATGTGATCTTACCTTATCTATCATTAGTTGTCCCATTGCACCCATTGCACATGCAAATAAACTTGTCACAATCCTAGTTAGTAATACTTCTGAACCTTGCCTACATAAATAATATTTCATATGTACATTTTACATCTACATAATCTCAATGCAATATAAGAAAGCAATATTTTGTTCTTGTTGCTCTCTTGTGTAAGGCATATTTTGGTTTTGTAGGTGATCTTGGAGGATTGAGCCCATTGGAAACTTTAACACAAATTGGGTCCATGGTTTTATTTTTAATGCCTTGGATCATATCTACATGTGCAAACTTATTCCATCCACACTTCTCTCATATTCTTCTTTCACATTTCATATCTACACGTGCAAACTTACTCCATCCACTCTTCTCTCATCTTCTTCTTTCACCTTTCCTAGAATCCTTGGGATTATTATCCTTATTTTGTTTCTTGTTTTTGCTTCTTTATATTTTTCCCTAGAAAGAGTTCCCAATACATATTTATGCATGATATCATTAGTCACAAAAATAATGCTACTAAGGGCCTACTCTATCTTGTTGAATTTCTTGGCACTCACTTTCTTAGTCACATATATAAACCCTAAAATTTTAAAATTTAAATTCAAAACAAATCTCACTAATTACCTCTTACAAGTCATTGTGAGTTGATTTAGTACACATTAATGTTTGTTTGTGAGATTGGTTGCTATATTTTATGAAAATTTTCCTATCATTTAATCATCTAGAATATGAAGGTAACATATAGGTAAATAGAGTTAAAAGGATAATTTACTTTGTATTGTTTGGTTGTGGCATCATCCTAGTTCCATTGCATGCTTTCTTTTTGTCTTCAATCCCTCAATACAAAGAACTTTATCTTCATGATGGACACCAAATTCTCAAAGTGAATGTAAACACCATTTCTCTACACACATATTTAGATAATAGAGATCAAGGTGAGAAAAATCTTATAGTCTACATTCAAAAAAACAAATTTATAGTATAGTAAATAGATACATACCTATAGCGACAATATGATGTAGATTGAAATAAAATGAGTTTGTGAATATACATCATTAACTTTATATGTCAATTTATTAATATTTAATATAAATATACTATTTATGATGCCTTAATAAATAAAAATAATTATTAAGTGAAACAAAATATAGCTCTTCAAAAATAAATAATGTTTAAAGTCAATAGTAATTAAGTAAATATAAATATATATAGTTCTTCTTTCTCCTCTTTTCTCCTCTTTATATATTTTTATCTATTTAAATACATATGATGTATGATATTCATATACAAAATAACATAATACTTCAAGTAAAATTCAAATTATTTACTTCTTAAGATTTATTATATTATTATTAAAAAATAAAATGATATATATATATATATATATATATATATATATATATATATATATATATATATATATATATATATATAACTTGAGCTATGTAGGCTTCACAAGACTGATATCTTTAACTTCTTTTAAATAAATATGTTAAATATATCTATACTTGTTAATAATTTAATAATTTAATAATTATGTTAAATTAAAGATATCTAAACTCCTAAGATCAACCAAGATGGATTGTTAATCAAAATTTTAAATTAATTAAAAATTTAAAATAATTAATTTTTTATTTTATTAACACTTTTTTGTTTGTGAAATATTAGAATTATTGATTAACTTCTAAAAATAAAAAAAATAAAAATACTATAAAATTTTAATTAATTAAATATTTTATTTAATAGTACATCTGATCCTGCCAGTAAAATGAAGATGTAGTTTAGTTTGACTAACTAGAAATACATTATCTAAAAATAGCAGCCCATCTCTGGATAAAACCAATTCTTGGACATCCCAAGGGCCATCATAAATTTTTTATTGGCCGTAATGGTGAATTTTGAGACCGACAGTATGATATTATTGCTCTATACAATTCTTTTGATCTTTTGAAACTTATTCTATTACAGGCGGGCCCTTTTATTCCACTGAGGATTCCACCCCCTTAAACTCTCTAAAACCAGCTGTGAAAATATCTCGTGAGAAACACTGCAGGTTTTATTTTCAGCCAACGAGGTAATGTCGTTTTTTATTTTCCTCGTTTATTCAATTACATGATCCCCACAAGAAAATGGATGTAGCACATTCGATATCTATATAAGGGACACATTAATTTTTTTCCAACTGATCTGAAGGCAGAATATTTCTTCAATTTTTGATCTGGGCTCTGACATCAGAAGAACTGTTTAACATGTTGCAAACATAGATTTGACGATTTTTTGGGGGTTCATTATTGGGGGTGTCTGGGCCTGCAGTTTGATCGGGAAATCATAATTGTTTTTGATGGTTTTGAGTGATTGGAATAAGGGATTTTGCAGATTCTTATTTTTTGTTAACCTTTTGAGGGGTTTGAGTCTTTTAACAACTTCGGTGATTTTATGGGCATCAGAATTTTCACAGGTTTGATTGCATCTGAAGAATTTGTTTTGAGGAACGGGTAATTTGAGTTAATGGGTGTGTTGTAGTTGTGGATAATTGTGGGGAAGATTTTTGGGTTCTTGATTGAGTAATTTTTGTTTGAGGCATTTTACAAACAATTTGACTGCATAGTCGGGTAGGGTAATGTTACAACCCCTCTTGTTGGATACAGATAGTCTAGGCTATTGGGAATTTACGTTTTGTAGGGCTGGGGTAATTGCTCCTTTAAGTAGGCGTAATACCTAAGCCACTGCGCTCTCTGGCCTTACTGGAGAATTCCTCTGCAACCGATCTTTCAACTCAGGCATCTTAATAGGCATGGGATTCGAGCCCTGAGCTTTACAATTGCAAGTGCTCAGAATTGAGGTATCTTTAAATTTTGAAAGTGTGGGTAACTTCGATTCCCGAGCTTTACATGGTCAAAACCCAATTAAGGAATTGCGAGCACCCTGATCTCGGGCATCTAAATAAGTCTGAGTTTACATTTGAGTCCTGAGTCTCGCCAGATCAAAATCAAACAAGGGAGTTCCTGGAGGAGATTAAGAATACCAGAGTGCAATGGAATATGAGGTGGAAACAAGTGTTGTAGCAGCTGAGATTGGGATGGGAATGAGTGGAGTTGGAATTGAAGTAGATGGTTATTGGGTTGGTGGTGTGAATGAGCAGGAAATTTGGGCAACTGAGGAAGAATATGATCAAGCATCCCAGGGTTACAGGCTTCCAGATGGAGGTGGATGGAATGGTGGTATGGATTACAGGGTAGGGGGGTTTGAGGGCAGGCAGAGCCGGTCTGGCAGTGAACCCTCGCATAAGAAATCCAAAAACATGCATGGAGATTATCAAGGGAATGGATCCAGAGGCCGTGGTGGTTATCAGGGGGAATTTGTTCAAGGCACAAGCTCTGGGACACCACCTCCCTCAAATGGGACTGCAGAAGAAAGAACATCATCTGGGGGAGGTAAGGGAAAGGGAACCGGCAGGATGTTCTTCAAGACTAAGCTTTGCTGCAAATTCAGGGCAGGCACCTGCCCTTACAGCTCCAATTGCAATTTTGCTCATGGGATGGAAGAGCTCAGAAAGCCTCCCCCAAATTGGCAAGAGATTGTGGCTGCACAGGAAGATCACACTCCACGTTCTGAGATCCGGGGTGAGAATCAGATTCCCTGTGTCAGTTCTTCAGCTGTTGGGGGTGATTCACAGAGGTTTCATAAGACCAGGCATTGTAAGAAGTTTTATACAGAGGCTGGTTGTCCTTATGGAGACAGCTGCAATTTTGTGCATGATGATCAATCAAGGTCAAGGGAGAGTGTAGCTATAAGCTTGGGGCCAACTACTAGCACGGGAAGTGGAAATGGGGCTGGAAATGGGAACAATGGAAATGGACCATTCCAAAGACCTTTGAATTGGAAAACTCGAATCTGCAACAAATGGGAAACAACAGGACATTGCCCATTTGGAGAAAAATGCCATTTTGCACATGGTCTGGCAGGTAACTGGATCTTTGGTTTGGTTTTAATCTTCTTAGAAATTTCAATGCGTTTGCTTTTCAACTATAGATACTGTAATATCTTACTTTCAAGTCATCCTGATCTCACTATCTGTGACATACTTAAAGTTTTAATTTTACCGAGGAATTCATCTTCAACAAGTAGGATTGAAGGTGTCAATATCTCACAAATCACTATACCTATGAAGTATGAAGTCTTAGATTATTTCCACAGTAAAAACTGAATTCATCCCATATTTGCATGACTATTTTTAGGGGAGACTTTAAGAGTTGCTTTGCAATAATTGATAGGCCATATAGATATTGTAATACTCTTTCCCGGTTCAGGAGTTTTTGACTCTATTCTCTGGAGAGTGAGCAAAGCCAAACTCGTTGCCCAGTTGTCCCGAGCTTTTGCTTAGTGCCAAATCTATTTTAGTATTCAATTTTTTGAGTTTCCTCGATTCCAAGTTGAATGGCCATACTTCATACACTTCAACATCAGTCACAAGAACATGTATTGCACAGAACCACCTTTATTTAAATGACGCGAGTTCTACTATTAGGGTATTTGCTTATTTAATACACATATATGTTTTCTTTGATGTTTATTGAGTGATTTGGTAATGGAATGGGAAATGTACCTTTCTTTGATGTTTATTGAGTTGATTCGTAACAGAACAAGAAAATTCCCTTCATTTTTTGTTATCAATCATTTCGTGGAAACTGTAATTTCCCCTTAGCATTTGACATAAATTATATTAGGAAAGAATGTCCCAATATCTGACCAAGTCAGTGCCTTGCCGGTAGTGCCTAGATTACTGTTTTGAAGCAAGAGATGAATAGAAGAGTTTGAATATCTTCATACTATGAAAACAAACCACTATAAGCAATTAAATCTCATCTTCCTTCATTTTGAAATATCTTTGATTTGAAACTGGAAAAGTTTGAGTTTCTTGGCATCCATTTGTGATATTTGTTCTTTTGCTTTGGACAGAACTTCAGAAGTTTGGTGGAGGCATTGCAGATGTAGATAATGGGGATGCATCAGTTGGCCCTCGGAATGACCTGAAGCAAACTGGGACACTGACAAAAGCTCAGATGGAAGCTGGTTCAGGACAAGCAACTTCTGTCTATAGCACAGACAACTTTGTTATTGGAACCTCTAATCAACGTGCCATAGGAAGCTTTCTGGCTCAGAAACAAGGTCAAAAGATTTTGCCAAAGTGGAAGGGCCCGGATAAAATCAGTAAAATTTATGGTGATTGGATTGAGGATAATGAATGGGAGTATATAACTCGCCCAATGGCATCACAGATTGAGAAAGTGAACCAGGCTGAGGAAGAAATAACTAATGAGGTATAAATAAAGTATGGTTAACAGGATTTCATTGGATGTCAATGATTTCATTCATAAGGTTAGCATTGTAAAAATAGAATCTATCATATAGTACAGAAAACAAAATTGTTAGCCTGGAACTTAAATAGGATACAAGGAAGATGCAATCCTATGTGCTGGCCCCGAATGGTGACAGCGAACAGGATATAAGGGTTCTGCATTTTAACTTCTGGGACTTGATATTCCTTCTCATCGCTGTATTGGGCCTTCCTGCTACCTTTCAAGGAAAAATTGCTGTTAACGAGGCTAATTTCCATGTTGAAGCATTGAAATGTTATGGATGTCTGTGTCATTTGTTTAATTTCTGTGAGTGCATCATAAATGAGATTTGCTAATGCTTCTGTTCTGTTTTACTCTTATAATGATTTCCTCTCTTTTTCCTTATTATTGATTATGAGAGGCTAGGTGGGTGAGATTGTGGATGGGTATTTAAGACCGTAGACTGTATACTGAATATATCATGTTTTATGCTTTAGATGACATATTGAACTTTCCCTCAGTGCATCTCATGCTGATTCAGTATTACTTCATACCCTCTGGTCATGATAAGACTGCATACTTCTGGCAGTTTTCTGTAGTGTGCTATATCTAGACTCCTGTTAATTAACATTTGTCGAAAAGTCTCAAATTCTCTTTACCAAAGCAATCAAGCTGTTGGACCATTTCATATTAAAGATGAAAGACTGAAGAATGTCAAAAGTCTAGAGCTTTTGCATCCCTGTGGCAGTCTAAACTTAATCGTCTACACCCGTTGTCTTAAAAAAAATTGGATATCAGATCTTGAAGTCCCATTCATAATTTGATAAATAACAAATGATTGGTTAACCATCAACCAATGTGTATGGCATTTCATGTACTGCAGTAGAAAGAAGACAGGCTACAAATAGGGAATTCAGAAAGTAAAATAAAAACTCAAAAGAACTATAAAAAGAAATACGACATACCCTACTGGAAGTTGTAGACATAAGGACCTAACTAAATGTAATAATAGGCACAATGGGACTTGATAAAGTGAAACTTGAACTAGTCACTTGAAGGGCATTCATTTCTTTTTATGGCAGATATCTATATACAATAAAGCAAGGATGGAAAACTCTCACTTGGCAAAAACTCATCAAGCCCTGAAAAAGAATACTCGGGAAAAAATCGGTCAGTTTTTGGAAAAACTGAGCAAAAAACTCGGGAACTTAAACATAGCATAAAATTTAATAAATTATGTTTCGCTTAATAAATTATGTTTTTTTTGTGCTGCGGCTGTATATGCTAATGCCGGCAAGTTTTTGGTAAAACTCGCCAAAAAATCGGCGAGTTTCAGCTCGCGAGTTTTTGGCCGAGTAACTTGCCGAGATGGAAAACTCGGCGAGTATGCCATCCTTGCAATAAAAGGTGTCAAGATGACAATTTAAAAAGATATTGTCTAAGATAAAATTTGCAGTCTATCTACATTGCAGATGTGTGGATTAAATTTACACTTTTGATGCCAGATTGGTAGTTTCTCTCAGAATTGATTCTACCACCAAGTGAAGAATATTTTACAGCCACCCATTACTTAAATTAGAAAATCCATCAATTGGAGGCCTCTCATCCCATTTTATCATCGCTTCATATTCTAAACACACATTGTCTATTTTTCTAATCATCTTCACCTTATAGTCTTGCTGCTAGTCTAATAAGCAACCACATTCCACCGATCAACATATCAAAAATAACACATCAAGTGGAGCTATTGGATTCATCCCATTTCTGCTCAATTGGAGGAGAAAAGGATAAACATTTCTGCTCAATTGGAGGAGAAAAGGATAAACAAGACAAAAGGCTATATATTTTTTAGAATCTTTATGTTATTATACTTGTTTATTTTTCTTATCTTCATTTTAGCATGCTCATCTTTTAACCCCATCCTTTTTCTTGTTTTTTGAATTTTCATATCAAGATTTTGGTTTAATGTTTGAGCTTTGTGTTTAAACATATGTAATTTGAGACCAACACCTATGTGAGCATCTCGATACGTATGCCCTTTCATGTTTTTCATGCTTTTTTCTTAGTTTCTCTCTTCCTTGTAGGTCTTTTGACTTTGTGTAGTGTTGTCTATTCTACATGAAAATTGTTGTGTCTATCATTTAATTATCTATTTTGTAAGAATAACACATTTTCTTATAGTCATCATTTCAAGTTTAATTCAGTGCTTATGCACTATGAATCAATGTTTCGAGAATTCAACACTCCTACAATAATTATAGTGTTTTCACGATTAGAGCTTCTATTCTTTATTTTCTACTCTTTTATTAGTAAGTCCTTTTCGTAATTCATCATTCTCGACATTCTATTTTGCAGTTTGTTTTGTCTATTTGTGGAAAAATCATCAACTCCTATTTTTTTTTGGTTATGTGCAAGTTTATAAATAAATGCTCTTGACATGTAAATGAGTGCTTGTGCATTTATTTTTAATCTTTTTGGTTCTTAATGCTTTCATCTTTCTATAAGTGCTTTCAAAGTTTCAACATTATTTTGGCACTTCCACCTTGTGGTTCAATGGTTGCATTATTTGGCGCATTCGCCATGTGTTTTAACACCTCCACATTTTCTCAACTCGTCAATTCCTATTAGCGTTGATGAATTTGGTTCATTATTCTTGAGGTTTCAAAGCATTTTTCTAACCACTTTTGTTGTCTAAACTCGTTTGTGCATCTTCACACTAGTAACATATCTATGTTGCAAGTACATTTGTCCAAGGCCTAACATTTTAAACTAGTTTTTAGTTGTATTTAAGTTAAGAGTAGTGGGAAAAGAACATTGTTGTGTCTTTGGGTGAGTGGTGTATATGCTCTTGTTATCCCAAAGAACACGTGTGCATGATCTCTCTTCATATTTCATTCAATTTGAGTGGCCAAAAGCACTTGGACCTTTTCTTCTATGAGGTTTGTGTATGGATTCGATCACCCTAGGGGATGACCCCAACTCTCATTTTTTTGATAATGGGTAGGGAATGAATCCAAACCAACCACTCTTGGAAGTGGAATTTTGTTACTCTTGGTTAAGTCCCTAAGAAATTTATACCTTGGAGAAGTGGAGGTGAAAAGTGGGTTACCCCCTCCTCCCGTCTGTATGTCACTTTCCTTTTTCAACTTTAGATTTAGCCTTACTTAACCTTGATGTATTTAGAGGACTCCCTAGCAACCTTGTTCATCCCTGCTCAAGTGTGGTGCAAGGGAAATAGATCAACCCTTGAAGTTACTCATATTGTACTTTTGAGTGTTGAGATGGAGCCAACCTTAGGAAAAGCCTTTTCCCATCCTTGATAAGGGATCCTATGCAACATGGAATTCCCTAGTAATCATTCACATCAATATATGGTATTAGTAGTTAATTATACTACAAACCCAAACTAGGTGTCACTCCTACTTAAATAAGTCATGATTAGATAAATGGAGTCTAACAGACCAAGATGAGCTTCCTCCATCCTTAGAAAATATTTCCCATCCTCTATTCACCATTCATATGTCCCAAAAATCCACTAGCCACACTGCCAACTCTAAGAGGAGGACAACTATAATATGCCATCCTCACCTATCAATTCAACAATGATAATATGCCATGATTAGACACCTCCTAAGTATTGATGTCAAACTCTTGTCCTTCCCATCTCCATCAAATCCCAATTCATCTTATATTGTTCTTCTATACCCTCCCTTCGATAAGGGAAATTAATCCTCCATCCAAAGTTCCATTGAAAGCTCATTTTCATTCCAACTCCTCATCTCTAACTCATTTTCAAGATTGTCATCCTTATCTTCAATCCACAAATCTATTGAATGCTGGTGTCCCCAAGAACAACAATCTGCAAACCAAACGACCTTTACAGCACAAAGAGAAACAATCTAAAAGATGTTGTTTCGCCAATGAGTGAATATTGGAATTGAGATGATTCAAAATGTACATAGGCCTTGCTTATATAGGCAAGGTGATGAAGTAGGATGACAACTACCATTGATACAAACATTAAATGCATGATGCAAATATTAAATGCCTAAATATCTAAAAGTAAATAATGAGACGACCCCATTACAAGAAAACTTCTAGAATGTCACCTAGGATATAATGATAACTAGCTTAGGCTAATGCAACCTAAATAAAGATGCATGCTAGGATCTAAGTAAACATGTGAATAGGCTTCCACCAATAACTAGTTAGGTAATAACTTCATTCTCACTAGCACCACCCCTTAAGTGCAACTTGCAATATGGGTCTTGGCAACAAGGCTTGATGAGGTACCTATTAACAATGCAATGTAATGCAATCTCTCACAAATGGAGAAAAGGAGAAAAATCTTGTGGAAGAACTCCTTTCAAAAAGAGACAAAATGAAGGAATAAGAAGCTTCCAAAACAATTCACAAAACAAGACAAACAAGAGGTGAGCAGTGCCTTGTTATGAAAATAGTTGTTTGGGTTGATTTTAAATGCAGGATACCAAAGCATAGTTTTCTAATTCGTCTTTCCTACCTAGAGAGGTGACTGTCTTGTCTGTTTGTTAAGTTTTTGTATTTCTATTTCAGTTGTAAAAATTATAAAAAGCCTATGCTTCTCTCATTTAAAAGTAAAAGTAATTGGAAATTTTTGTAAGATATTGCCAAAATTAATACAAAAGTTCATTGATTTGGTGAATCCCTTGCCTTAAGTTTGAATGTAGCTTGCTTTCTTAGTTTAAGTTAGTTAGCATGAAGATTTGTTGAAGTTGATGTATTGTGAAGTTCTAATTCATAACATTTTGGATTTGTTGATTATAAGTTCCAGTGTATGGTTAGTCTAAACATTTTTCATGAATTTAAGTATTAACTCTTCATTGATTTGCATTATCTTATGATTTTGATGAATTTTTAAAAATATGAAAATCTTAAGTTACCCACTAAAGATTGCATCAATTTTGTCTAAGTTATGATCAATCTAGCAAAGCAAAATCTAATTTGTGTGGATTTCATGTGTTAGCATTGAAGAAAATTCTCATTTAGAATTATAATTAGAATAAGAACTCAATCAACTTTTTAAACCCTATCTTTTGAAGTTTCTTTTAGAAATTAGTTTTAAAGAATTGAAACACATTAATATCCATTGACAAATTTGATGGTTTGAAGATCTTAGATTTTGGGATTTTTCAAAGTATTTCTTGCATAAATGAAGTTCCAATTTACATAAGCCCCTTTGTGATTACTAACAAAATCACGTTTACTCATTGAAGTTATTCAAATCATTGTCAATACCTGACTACTAGAACTTTGGGGTTATCATATTTGAGCCATCAAATAGAATTTCTTTTCAAGAGAGAATATGATACATGGTATATTATTTTGTGTTTGAGAGGACAAAAAATACTTGTCAACACAACCTTACAATGTGTTGTGGGATTAATAATTCCAATCCAAACACATAAGTTGACATCGACAAATAGGAAGACGTGACTCTAAATGATTGACCACCAATGAGTGCACCAACAAAATGTGTGAACACGACCGATCTAGAAGATTCAACCAAAGGAGAACACATGTATAAAGATGAATATAAGCTATTTACATGAGGTGCATTTTGTTCTCTGCATAGTTGCTTTTGAAGCAAACAATAACCACTTGGTGTGAATGAAAATGTTGGAGACAAACAATAATAATTGAGCCAAAAAGGCTTGACCAATTAGAAAATTCACCTTTATAAAAATACATAGCTAATTTGACTAGACACAAAGACACCAATGAATATAAATAAGAAAATTTAGTCAAAGCTTTTAAAGTAATTATGTAATGTTTCTATAATGGTTGTAAGAGTTGGCTATGGAAATAGCCCCAAGATCTATAGAACAAATGGAAAGCACAATGAAAAGAGAGAATCAATATTACAAAAATAAACTATATTTTCATGAAGAATACAAGATAATGGATACAATGGATGGATTGACTCAACTGGAATTAACTTGAATTTATATTACATAGGAGACCCCTTGGTTATATAGTCAAAGCGAGTACAAAGGAGACAATGAGACAATAAAAAGTGTTGTTGTCTCATTACATAATAATCAAGAGACAACTTATCACCTACTCAAGGTGGAATCAAATCCACCAGAGGTGGATCATCCTTCAACATGTAATAAAGTGTGTGCAACATATGAAACAAAGGTGGGGAGTGATAAAGTGATAAGTGCACTAAAGGTGGAGTCAACACATAAAGTGGAATGTGGTAACATGATAACACCACCTAAAGTGGAAATGCTCCTAAAAGATCCTATGTGGTCCCTATGTAAGCTTAAGTATGTGAATTAACCAAGGTAAAATGTCTTAATTACATCAACACCCCCTTAAGTGAAATCCAAGGAGAATGTAAAATGGCTAACAATAAAAGATGGGGTCCCAACTACTAGGCCATGTGAGGTACCCATATACAATGCAAATGCGATCTCTTGCAAGAAAATAGAGGGATAAAACCTTGTGGGAGAAAAATCCCCTCCAAAAGAGAGATGAAAACACACAATGCTCTCAATGAGAAGAACAAAACCTCATATGAGGAAAAAGTCTCCCACATAAGAGAGAATACGAAAGACCATGAAACACTCCTCAATGTTGAATCTCCTACAAAGATGGTCCAAGATGACAACCAATGCTCCTTGCTTAGGAAGAAAATTGAGCCAACACTACACCAAGAATGTAAAAGTTTGACAAAAACATGTACTAATATCATAAAGAATTGATGATGAATCACTCAGTGCAATATAATAAAGATTAGACATGGAGACATCTTCTCGAGCATCAAATGGGTACTCGCCAATGGCAAATTGGTACATTCTATGTCTCAACTAGAGCCATGCACCAAGTCTCACAAGATAATTCCTAATCTACTAAGTACAAAAGGATTACATCAAATATATCATCAATGATAAGTAGAAAGAAGGATGACATTTTATTTTAGTGTATGTACAACATAGCTCATGCAAGAGAATACAACATCATAAAGATGAGAAGCTGGAAACTAATGACGATGACATCAAGAGTGTGTTGCGAATGATAATTGATGATGCCTTCTAATTGGATTGAATTGTCAAGAAAATATAGGAATAACTAACCCCCCTGACTACTAGTTGGAGTATGGATCTAGTTGGAGTACGGATCGCTACAACAAGAATGGTAAGTGGACAAAAGAATCTTTTTCCCAAATTTACATATTTATTTGGAAATTTTCTTTTTTAAAAACACCAATTAAGAATTTGCTATGGAGATAGCCACCCAAGATCTAGAGACCAAATGAAAAGCACAATATCAAAAGAGAATCAATATGACAAGAATAAACTATATTCTCATTCAAAAAGAAATACACTAGATACACTAGATGGATTGACTAAATTGGAATCAAATAGAATTTATATTTTATATGAGACCCCTTGGTTATATGGCCAAGGTGAATACAAAGGAGTGAATGAGATGATGACAAGTTTCGTTGTCTCATTACATGATAATCAAGAGACAACTAATCACCCACTTGAGGTGGAATTACATGTCCACCAAAGGTGCATCATCTTCCAATGTGTAATAAAGTATGTGCAACATGTTGAATAGACTGAATAACTGAGAGAAGGGGTGAATCAATTATTCCAAAATAATTTTCATGAACTTAATTAATCTGGTACAATAGTAAACAATTTAGATAATTAAAATAATTAAGAACTTGAAAGTACACAAATGACAAACACCATAACACCATAATTAATGTGGAAACCCAATGTGGAAAATTTTTCAGAGAAACTAATTCTCATGAATAAAGCACCAGTTAAGGTGACACCAATTAAGGTGATTTTTACAAAGGCTCATTTTTAGTTTTCTCACTATAGGTAGGGTCATTATCGATTGGGCTAACTGCCATGATACACAAAGATTTATTACAAAATATCTTACAAACAAAATGTGAACTAATAAAGGTGCATCTATACATCAATCAACCAAACTAATCATAACATACCTCAAAAGTTACACCATATTAGAGA
The DNA here is from genome assembly GCA_027943335.1 of Chamaecyparis obtusa. Taxonomy (NCBI): domain Eukaryota; kingdom Viridiplantae; phylum Streptophyta; class Pinopsida; order Cupressales; family Cupressaceae; genus Chamaecyparis; species Chamaecyparis obtusa. The sequence goes on from BSBK01000762.1 coordinate 341,274, forward strand.
CACAATAGATATATCTGGTATCACACCTGAGAGGGGGAAGTGACAAATTTAGCATTTCAATACTCCCCCTGAGCCAAAGTAGTAGGCTTAGTCACTAGAAGAACTAGTACCAAGATCTGGTACCACAAAATTCTCTTTTCTAGCCTCCTTCCAAACCATAACTATCTTCTAATATTCACCTAAAACCCTAAATTTTTTAATCATTTCCAAGCTTTTCCAGAACACCAATAGATTTGCAAGTGTTAGCATAATGACTGGTCTAACCACATTTGAAGCAATTGACATTTCTTGGCCCTGATCTTATTGATTGAACCCTAAATCTACATGGATTAGCCTTACGACCATAATTGTGACACACATAGTAGTTCCCATGAAAGATATTATTCATTCCATCTCTTAACCAAATTAGATACTTGACTTTTGCATTGATTTTCCTAATGCTAAACTTGTGTTAGCTAAAATACTGAACATTATGTTCCTTTTTTATCTTGCATTCAACAACTTGATGACTGAAATTATTGCATACAAAACAATGACCATTAAAAGATAAATACAATTGAGTATTCAATTGCTTGATTGGAGGTCTCTTTGTAGATGTTTCTAAATTCCCGATCTTGCTTGTTACCTCAAACTTTTCTTCAACATCAACTTCCTTGTCTTTACCTTTGGTCTTCTAATCTAAACATTCACTAGTGAAACCCAATCCTTCCTTGTCCTTGTGACTTTTTTGTAGGGCCAAACGTTGATCCAAAATTGTACAGCTTTCACAAACCTTTTCTTCGAATTTCAGCTTCTTTAATTCCTGATCCAACTTCTCATTTTCATCAAAATTTTGCTTAATAATGCTTTCGAGGTTTTCTTTAATTTTCTTCCATTCCTCCATTTTATGCTTGATAATGTCTTTTAAATCTCATTTGGTCTTCTTATAGTCTTCCATTTTTTGCTTGATCTTTTCCTTGAGAAATTCTTCATTATTTTTGCAGTCGTCTAGTTGTTGTTTCAGATTTTCCACATTCTCCTTTGATTCCTTCAATTTCCTGCTTACTTCCTTGTGTCTTGATTTGAATTTCTGGATCTTCTCCCTCAGCTTGGAGATATAAGCATTAGCTTCCTTTATGTTTTCTTTCAATTCCTCATTCTCTGATTCAATGCTTTTAATGTCATCCATCATGATCTACCAATCTTCATCAGAATAGTATTCTCCAGCTATCTATTCAAACTATCAAGATCTACTTTAAGCAATTAAGCTCAATTTGCAAGGGACCAAGCTCTGATACCAATTGTTGAACAAGCTAAATAACTTAGAGGGGAGGGGGGATCACTTATTCCAAAATAATTTTCATGAACTTAATTAATCTAGTACAACCTTAAACCATTCAGATAATTAAAATAATTAAGAACTTGAAAGTACACAAATAGAAAACACCATAACACAAGAACTAACATGGAAACCTAAGGTGGGAAAAACCACCGAGAAGCTAATTCTAATGAATAAAACATTGGTTAAGGTGATTTTTATAAGGGTTTACTATCGGTTTTCTCACTGTAGATAGGATCACTGTTGGTTGGGCTAACTACCCTGATACAAAAAGATTCATTACAAAAAATGTCTTACAGACAAAATGTGAGTTGATAAAGTTGCATCTATATACACATGAAACGGTTCCAACTAGTAGCACAAAAACAACTAATTGCAGTAGATCGGATTATAGATCTTCTACCAGCACACACCAACCTTCTGTAAAACTAAATGCAATCCTTCTCTATAATTCACAATAACCCTTCACACAACTTATTTCTACTTGTACACTTTATTGCCAAGTATTCACTTACATAATCATGCTCGCATCATATCGCTTTCAACATACTCACTCTCTCATTCCTTAAGATCTGAATAGATGTTTTATATATACATATCCAATGAAATAAATACATATGTCGGCCTAGCAACAAAACATGTCATCTTGAATACAAAAGATAGTTCAACATGCTAACACCAGACCTAAAAGATAGGTCATACATATGAGAACTTCATACCATGCTACCATAGGACCTAAAGATAGGTCACATGTAAGATAAGCATGTTACATATCACAAACACCAAAAGATAAGTATATTTTGGGGCCAATGGGAACACCGCAACCAAAACCATGTCTTGATCTACAAAAATTCTGAACTAACCAATGGATAGAGCTAGATAGAACCTGTCCAAAATTGAATGCAATTATCATACCAAAAACCTTTTGATACATAACATTAAATTTCAGGAAATAGAGATACTCAGCAGAGCTCTGAAACACAACAACCAATTATATCCATCCAAAACCTCATACTTTTGCATTCATTGAATATCATGAATGTAACAAAAAGATTTGTTATCATAACCATAATAAGGATATCCATCCACACAATCCATTACCAAAATAAGTCACATTTAATATATATGATTTTCATATTACTAGAACAAAACCAATTGGTACAACCATCCAGTACAAGGGTTTTGACATCAATGACAACAATGCCAACATCTCACCAATCTTAGCACAAAAATGTGATCAGTTCACTAAAGTTGGAGTCAACACATAAAGTGGACTTTGATAATATGATAACACCACCTAAATTAGAATTGCTTCTAAAAGCTCCTATGTGGTCCCTAAGTAAGTGTGAGTAAAGTGTAATTAGTACTTAGGTGTGAATTAACCAAGGTAAAATGCTTGGTGCTGGCTAAGCTCCATACAAAATGCACTAAAGATAATTTTTTTATTTTTTTTTTAAAAAATTTCACATTGATGAAAAGACACTATTTTTTTTCTTTTTTTTTTTGTGGATTTACCACAAAGGGGATACAAAACATGAAGAACAAATGCTAAAAAATTCTAAAAAATCCAGTGTGTTTTCTATTTTTTCAAATTTGGTCAAAGGTGCATTTTGTATGGAGCATAACTGCGTCTAAAATGCCTTAATTACACAAACAATGGTCATTCAGTTAGGGTCTTTCTATGTCATACTTAGTTCTTATTTAGAATGTTTCTTTTTAGTCTTTTGTTTCTATTTTAGAAACTTTGCTTGTAATATTTGTTTGAGGAGGCTTCATCTCCTTCATAATTATTGAATATTCATCGATTATCATTTTATCTTATCAGTTCCCATAGGTTAGTTTTTTGGTGAAATTTTAAATCTCATAAGTTTGATGTTGGCAATTTTTTGAAGATACTTACTAATTTTTTAATAAAATTAAAGTTTTTCAGAAAATATCAAGGGTTCTCTAAGTATGCATTTTTAGATTGAGCTACAAATCACGAGTGAATGTTTTTTTGAGAATCAAAGCTTCTAGTTCATGATTTTTTGGGGGGTTTTGCACAATTTTCTTGAAAATCTTGGTTATTTTTGTGGGCTTTTGCATATTTTTTCCAAAAAAATTGTAAAGTATTTTTTGTTATTCTTTTAATTTTTTGGTCAAAATTTTAAGAACAAAAATCATGGCTTTTACAACTTTTCTTTTAAATTGGCAAGGGTTTTTTTTTTTTGCAATTTTTTCATAAAAAAATCATGGGTTCTTGCTTTGTTGGAGGGTTTTTTTGTTTGTTTCCACAAAAAATCATGGAAGGGTTTTGCATGCTTTTTTTCTCTAAAAGTAATCATGGAGAGTTTTCTCCATTTTTTTGGGTTCATGGGCTTTTACCATTTTTATATAAAGTGGAGATTTTTTCATAAAATCATGCGTGATTTCAATATCGCATTGAGAGTTGGACAATTTTTCAAAAAATCATGATCCTATGTTACGATAGTTTTTTGACAACTTTTGGATAAAATCATGGTTTTTTGTAACTTGCTTTGGGTTGCACTTAGGATTTCTACGACGGAGAATTTTCTTTTGCAAAAGTTTTTGATGATAAAGATTACAAAATTGTGGGTGTCGCCACTTTTGATGATTTTTTTGAAGAAATCATTGTTTTTAAAGTTGATCTCAAAGTCTCTGGATAAAGGGAGGGATAGCTTTGTTACTTGGCATTAGTTTCTAAGGATTATGGTAAACTTGGTCATATCCAAAAGTTTTGCAGCACCAAGAAGGGTCTCAATGGTAAGCTCATGTTGTAGAGCCTTATGAAGAGAAGGGGACAACCTTCTATGTATTCATGGCCAATTTACCTATAGATTATATCAAGTATTTTGTCAAGTATTATTAGAATGGCCATTAAGGGAGGGTGTTAAAATAACTATGTAATATTTCTATAATGGTCATTGAGTTAGGATCTTTTTGTTTCATATTTAGTTCTTATTTAGAATGTTTCTTTTTAGGATTTAATTTATGTTTTAGAAACTTTTCTTGTAATTTCTATTTAGGGATCTTTCTCCTCCTTTCTAATTATTTAATATTAATTGATTATCATTTCAAAAGAAATGATTATGGACATGTAAACAAATTAAGAGCAATAAAAAAATGAACCCCGTCTGCAAGGAAAGTATCGATCTAATAAGAAATATGTCGAGGTGATGCAACGACCTTTGAAAAAAGGCATTGTGCTTGGTCAGAACTTTAAACTGTCTTTCCATAAAATGCATCAACCAAGAAAATGCAACTAATCACACAATGACCTTAGAAAGACTTGTATGGTACATAGATCATAAACCACCCAAACAATCTCTACCTATGCAAAAAATGAAACCCTTTCTATTGGGATTCCAATAATGAATGCATAAAATAGCACTATTGGAGAGACAAAAACTCAAAAGGAACCTATAAATAGGCCAAGGCAAAGCACAAATGATGGCCATTAGTTTCCAACAAACCATGTAGTCTTGAACATGTATTAGTCCACGTCGATCTAAAAAATGGGCATGAGGATCTTCACCAAACCACATCAGGAGGAGAATGAGCCCAAGGAATTCCACTAAGGAAAATACAAAAAAAATTCAATCACAGAGAAACAATATGATCAAAAGTTTACTATAAACTTTACAAACAAATCTTGAGGCCAACAACTTCCCAAGTGAACTAACCAACAATCAATAAAGCCCATCAACCATTGGACAAGGAACCACATGAAGTGCACAAAAAATGTCAACTAAGTAGAAGATAGAAAACATCGGTCAACAAATGGATTGTATGCCTAGAGAGATTGAGAACCACTAATGCAAAGAAGTTTATTGTAAGAAAATAAAGTAGCAGAACAACTTCCTACACTAATCTTGAGAGGATGGTTATGTAAAAAATTTATAGATCTTTACAACAGTTAAAAATACTTAAAAAAATAAACACAAAATAGAATGTAGACCACAACACAATCATTTATGTGGGGAAAAACTAGTGCACAAAATATCCATTGCTGGAACTATGACCTAATGAGAAACAGTGAGGATTCAAAATCACAAATTATTTTTGAAATTTTATTTTGAGGGTGTTGCCCACCAAAACCCCCATCAGGGGGCACTCCCTCCTAGACCCCAAATTGGTCATGGGACTAAGATCAGAAAGGAGTGAATGTCGTGCAACCCCCAAGTTGGGGGAAACACCCTCAAACCCATATCACTTATGTATCAACAATAACCTTTTATTATTGCAAGTTTGAGACACAATTTTTCTAACATTGACTATGTAGAAAAATATAAATGCAAGCATGCAACAAGTTAGAGTGTCCAACTATAATAAGTTGAATAAGTTGACTCACCTACACAAGATAAGAACCTCGCTTTATAAGTCAGGTTGTCTAAAGCTTGACGAGTTGGAAACATCATAAATTTTTTGGTATAGACAAAAAATGACATAATGCCTAGTCCTAAATAGAGGCACCTCTATCAAAGCACAATATAGCCAACCACCATTTTAAATTGCCCAACCAAGGAATTTGCGAGCCTAAAGCACTAAAAGGATTGTTAATGGCACAATAAACTCTACATATGTTTGGAAAACAAAAAATGTAGAGGAACCAAGAATGACATATATTCCAAATGTAATGGGGCCTTCATTGTCAATCAACTAACCAACCAACCTAGATTCCAAAACAAAAAAATTGGTGAAAACTCTTAGCAAGGAAGGGGTATCTAGATTGACTGCTCTAATACCATGTTAGTGTCACCAAAGAAAAACAACCTACAAACCAAACGACCTTCACAATGCAAATATAAGCAACCTAGAAGATGCTATTCCACTAATGATGAATAATGAAATTAAGATGATGCAAAATGTACATATGCCTTGCTTATATAGGAAAGTTGATTAAGGTGGGATGACAACTACTATTGGTACAAATATTAAATGCATAAAGAAATATTAACTGTCTAGATATCTAAAAGTAAATAATGATACATGGCCTCGTGATAAGAAAAATTCTAGAATGCAACTATCTTAGTATAATGCAACTTAATGTGACATGCAATCTAGGATCTAAGTAAACTTAATATGTGAATATGTTTCCACCAACAACTAGTTATGTAATAGCCTCATTCACACTAACATTGAAGTCTCCACTTCTTATCTCACTTTCTCATCTCCAACCTTCTTACAATCCATCACATCCCAATCTTCCAAATCCACTTTATCCATATATTTAGTGATTCCCTCCAAGGATTATTAGAAAATGATCATTTATTATCATGCAAACAAATTTGTGCAATATTTCTATATCACTCATCCACTTTATACCCTTACCTTCCATCTCCAAAATCTACCAAATACCTCACATCAAATAATCCATCCAAAGATGTTCAAAATTATTTTCCAATGCATGTGAAATAATCCAAAAATCCATCCATACACTCATTTACAGCACCAAGCTTCTATCCTCCCTCATTTCCTCTAAACACATCCAACTATGGAAATCCATCAATCTAACTCATACTACTGTAAATTCACCCCAAAATCAAGATAAAAAAATCCCGTTCAATTCATCTCATGATTCCCTTCACTCTTAATATCCAAGTGTCCCAATACTTAATCTTATGATCCCCTCCTATCTCAAGATCCAAGAATCCAAGGGTTGGTGGCTTAGCTCAATCGGCGGGAGCTTCTTGTGGTAAAGCATGAGGTCATGAGATCTAGTCTCCCCGCATCCCATGTGGTATCGAAGGACATGTTGTACAAGCATCATTGGTCACATTAAAAATTTTACCCAATGCACTGCACTTAATAAGGGGTTTAATACCCAATTCCTACAATAAAAAAGGATCCAAGAATCCCTCCTATTTATCCTCATAATTTTGATCTTTCTCAGCATCCCATCATCCATCCAAAATACTGATGGACCTTGTACCTATCAAGTTGGTTCCTCCATCCTCATCTCATCTAATTTTCTACAAGAACCCAAAATCCCTCCAATATCCTATCCCTTTCAAAATGGAATCATGTCTTGTTTCCAAAACAACAAGTATTCCATTGGAAATCAAATTTTTCAAGACACACATTATCAAGGAAAAGGGTTGAGTATTTATGAGCAAAGAATCTCAAAACCCCTTTAAATAAAATAAAAATCAAATTCTCATGGCCTTGGCTACCAATATCATACTCAAGATGGTGGCACTCCTTCCATCCATCCCAAATCATACATCCCCCCATATAGATCCAAAGATCCATGTCCCCCATTTTCCAAATCCTTTTGGTTCCTTATGCACTAGAATCAAATAATTCATCCTCCATATGTAGTTTGGGCCCTTACGTCCCTCAATCGATTGCCCCCACCACTTCTATATCAAATTCCTTTTTTAATATTCTTCCCATCCACATGTCTATTAGAACACCTCCAATTTTTGTGGTCCATTATAACACTTCTTCAAGGGATGCTATCCATTAAACTAAATTCTTGAGTCTATTCAACATTTTTTGTCACCTGTCCACTATCTTTCAAATTAAATTCTCCACATCTTAATCCTCATCCCTTCCATATATACTATTCCAAAAAATCCCCACAAAATAAGTGTCATGTGTAATCCCCCACCCTCTTGCACTCCAAATTTGGAGGAAAGCTTTATCCATACTATATCCACTATATTTTATCCACATCCTCCAATATACTTCATCCCATATCCCTCTATGGTGTCATAAATTGTAACCCCATACAATTTCACACTCCTTTGGGGCCATTATTTTCATGTGCCCCTTTTTCATATCATTTAAAGCTTGTTTGATTCCCCACTTACATGTCGTCGATCCTAATATGAATTATATATTTAGTATTAGGGGTCATATTATCTTGCTTCCTTAAAAATTAGGGCTAATTTTGGTAGGACTATGTGGCTTAGCCACATTCTCAGATGCTTTTTGGCCAAATTTTTGAAAGAGTAACGTGTTCACTTTAACATTACCAGATGTGGTCTTGTAATTGTGATATAACCGTTGTACGTCAACCAAAATGAAAAAAATACCTTAAGAGCTCTATATAAGGCATCACTCCAAATTCATTTTATGATCTCATCTCATCTTTCCAATTCAAGAGAAAATATTCTTCCTCAATAGCATATTTGAGTACAAGGAGTAAGGTACAACAAGACACCTTCAAGTATGTTTTCATGATGGATTTGTGATGATTTATCATGTTATTGCAACAACACTTGAAGAATTTATCTAAATAGTATTGCATCATCAATTAAAAGTATAACCATTTCATTTCAACATTTTAATTTAGTGTTTCCTTCAAATTTACCCTTTGTTGTACAAATGGTAGGATCATTTTTTGTAGTGGAGGTTAACACCTAGATTTAGTTTGACTCAGGAAAGAACCTATATAATCTAACACCATTTTACTCTCCTTGTGTGTAGTTGTAGGATCTGAAATAGGTTCCAAGATCAATTTGATGGAACACGAGTATAGTTTAGACAAAGATAGAGGCAATTAGACAAAATTTTGCAAAAAAGGTAGGGACTAGGGCACCCAACACTACGGTCCCCCAAGACCAAGGTGTATATCACCATGGTCCCCTTGGACTATGGAACCAAACACTATAGTCTAGGTGATTTGAATTGAATTTTGTTCCAAAGGTAGTTTGGAGGCTCTTGAGACTAGTTTGACCCATGTTTTTCACCTGGGAGGATTGTTAAGAATATTGCACCTAGCCAAAGCATCCAACCATTTTGGGCCCCAATTTTACAAACACATTCCTTTATGTATCCTATTTCCACTTCTGTATATCTCACTTGATTTCAAGTTCTGCATTTTTCTATTTATGCTCATTATTGCCAATTTTGCACCATTTAGCTTAGTTCTTGCATTTTCAATTTCCAATCATATAATCAAAAGAGGAAAATCAACAATTAAGTACCCATGTCTCCCAAGGATCCAAAGATGGGCCTAATTGCTTCTACCCTAATGTAATGGTGTTTGGAAAAGGTTTCTAGTTCACATTCTTCAGCTAGATCTCCATTTTGCCGCATTTACATCCTCATCTTATCTCCTTCTTACCATCATATCCAATCCATCTTCCATTTTCACCTTCATCTTAATCAAGACTAGGGGCCAACTATGCATGCATGCTCTAGAAAAATAAATATTACTTTCTCTAATATCCACTCCCTTTATGGATCATACATCCATCTCATGCATCCCTTACCACTATCAATCCTCAATCACACAACCTATAGTGTGGTGCATCTCATTCCTTTACAACATAGGGCTTATAGTGTCATCCTTTATCCTCTTGTCTCCTATCACCATCAATTAACTAAGCCCCCTATCTCCTACCTAATTAATCTCCTATTCTTTCATACTTTTCCAAAGCCTTGGTTCTTCCTTGTCATTGTTTCCCATTTGTTCCATTATCAAACCATCGTACTCGATATATTCCATTCTCACTAATCATCCATGCAATCCCACCCCAACCAATCTATATATTCTTCCTCCATCCATCCAAACCTTCATCCCTAATAAATCCATCCTAATCTGCGTGATCCAATTATGAAACCTAACACGTCATCTCAAACCATCCATTGTTCTTATCATTGAATTTTATATCCCTGTCATCATCGATCCATTTATCCATTAGTTTCAAATTGAATAGAGGTGCAATCCTATGTTTTTTTTTTGTTTTTTTTTGTGTGTGTGTTATCATTGTTTGCATTGATCCTGATATTTAATTTAATTAAGTTTAAGCTTATCCCTCAAATCCTCAAACTAAATCAAATTAATGGATACTTGCTTAATTAATTTATTTAGGCTAATTAATTTTTATTACATTTTCCTCTAACATTTAATTTTGCATCATCCTCAAGCTATGTACATTTAATCCAAAAAATTATTTTCATCAACGTACATCAAAATCTAAATTTTCCATCACTTGTAAAGTGCGGTAAAAGTAAAAACTTGTATCACACTTTTATAAAGGAAAAGCTCAACAACACACAAACTGTTCAACTTTAACGACATAAATGTGGCATTTGTGTTTAGAATTTGAAGATGATGTAAACTGATGAAATGTGTAAAAATGGATAAAGTTTATGCCTATATTTTTTTTAAAAAAAAAATTGAACAAGAATTGACACAGTTTGTAAATTTTTGAAGTCCATTTTTCAGTTGCTAAAAAATGCTGAAAATCTGGGGTCTAGTTCCCGCCAAAGAAGTATATACAAATAATCTTTTTTCCTCTGATTTTAAAGTATGTTATAGATGACATGTATAGCTAGTGCAAAAAAGAATATTGGTTTTTGATGTATATTTTCTTTGATATAACTACTCAAAGTCGAACTTACCCAAAATCGATAATTTTCATATCCCGTCAAATTTCCCCTATCAAATCTACAACATTAAAATTTTTTTTTACATATTCTTGAAGAGGACTCTCTCCTCTAGTGTTAAATATAAATTTTAAATTTTTTTGATATGATTTATTATTATTTTTCTTTATTTGAAGCAACTTCTTCTCGAACATTAAAATACCTACTTGCAGTATTTGAAATTATAATATATTAGATCTAATCAAAATACTATAAAACTTATATGACAATAATCTTTCCTCTGAGCTCCACAAAAGGGTATTTTTATATATTTTTTTAAAATACCATTAAAAAGAGTAGGAGTTATTGAAACATCACTTTTTTGAAATAATTTTATTTCTTTGGTAATTGGACCCAAATTGGTATAAAACATGCATTTAATAGATATTTTCAATTGGAAAAGTTGAAGCACTTATCTAATGAATCTAGCTAGACCATATGTTTTAAAAAAATTAACTTTTAGTTAGAAATACCTAAATTTAGTTGTGCTGATAAGTTAGCCTGAAACGTGACACAACTTTGTGCTTTTACCCAGACTTGTCTCTACCTCATTCATTCTATCACATGTGTGATCATGCCTACCTACCCTACTACTTGATCACACATGTGCGAGCATTCTCCTCATACATGTGCATCCACTTTTTCTTTCTTTCTTTTGTTCCTTTTATGAGCCACCCTATCTTTTAGAGATGGTGTACTCACATGTGTGTGTGCACTTATCTCTTATACCCATGATACATGTCATTCTCATTCCCCCATCTCGTGACACTTGTCGCAAGGATAAGCACTCAATCTATGTCTTTTTATCCTTTAAAATAATAGATCTCCATTAACTTATTCATTTTGTCCCTTCATTTTCCTCTTAGAAAATCTATAGATTGGAGGCTTCTTATTCCATTTGATCATCTTTTCTATTGACATTTTGATGAAGATGTTTGAGACCAAGAGCATGAAGTGTTGAAGTGGTGTTGTCCTTGTTGGCAACAAAGCATACTGGGAGTGATAGATCAGTCATACCAGAAGTGCATTGGATCGACTAAGTAAAGTTACTAAGTGTTCAAGTGTATCGGTTGTAGGATACTCATTTGTGGAATAGATGATTAGTGATAAACATTTTGGAGGTTTTAGGTTATGTCGTTCATGTGGAAACATTAATAGTATCATGTCAATCTATGGCTGGAATTGCATAAGCTAATTCATAGTACATGAAGAGGTTTGAGGAAGGGAATCGATGATATTGGATAGAATAGAGTATCAACAGAGTAAGTCTGATGGAATTGGTAAACCGATGGAGAAAAAGTCAAAGTATGTTTTAATTTCTTATTGAATTGTTTAGGGCATACATAAAGGAATTCAAAATGATGAATTGGCGAACTCGCTCAATTGTTTTAGTTGATTTGGAAGCCTAGTTTGGTAATATATTTAGGGTTTCCACTGACATAGAAAAAGGTATATAAAAGGAGATGTAAATCATAATATGAAAGGTTGTGATGCATGAAGGTAATTCAAAATAACTAAGGCATAAGTATTAGTATATTTTGAGAAGTGCATTAAGAATAAGTACAATAGATTTGTTAAGAAGCGAGTGCTATTTTTCAGATCACCATCACTCATTGAATCCTAACAGGTTTGGAAGTTAAATCCCTTAATAGGGTCACTCCTAATAGTTTGAGAAGGATCTTAACAGGTCTGAAGATTAAATCCTCTAACCAGGTGACATCTTAGAAGGAGTTTCTATATCCCCTAACCGAGTAGCTCCTAACAGGGATTTTTGTAATAGCTTTTAACAGGGCTATAGATACTCTTAACTGAGTATGCCCTTAACAGGGTGATGTAATTCCTTTAACAAGGCAAATCTTATTATTGTAGTAGTGAGAATTTGCGAGTACTAATTCCCATGTAATATCCCCTGGTGAGACTAGTAATACAACTACTAAATTGCAAAGCTGTAATGTCCCCTTAAGAGACTACCTTGGTTTTTTCTATATTCTTATGGTTCAAACTGTACTAGTCTCCTTTCTATATGGCTTGGAAGTCAATTCCTTCATCTGATATGAATGGTATGTATTAAATAGGATATGCCAAGAAATATCCTTTCTTTATAATATTATTGTCCTCTCTAGTGATGACTATTAAGTCGGGTTTTAATCTGAATTGAGTTTGACAAGGGTTTTATAATTCAATCGAATAGATTGATAATGGTATTCAAATGATATTACCAAAATATCTACAACTTCTGAATATGGTATCAATATGATAACAGGGACGATAATATTCCTTATATAGGGAGTGCTTCATATATGGATGCAACTATAATGTATTTTCTATATCATAAGACCGGTGATATTTTTTGGTATGATAGAATTAAATTTATTTTATTGAAAATGCCGTTTGGAACAGACTGCTGACTAGAACAGAATTGAATGTGCTTAATCTTATTGGAAATGCTGACTGGAACAGACTACTAACTAGAACATAATTGAATGTGCTTAATCTTATTGGAAATGCTGATTGGGTGCTTTCGCTCTTCCTTAATGGTTACTATTTTTCTCCTTTGTTCCCTGGTATTCTCCTGGGAACGTGTTTTTCTCTGTATGAAGTTATTACTTGCTGACGGTGTTTATTCCGCTGACTGTATTCTCTATTTTATTTTGATTGGTTTGTATCCTATCTAACTCCTTCGTACGGTCATGTTCAGATTGGATATACATAACCTGGGTATCGTGCGGATACCGTGATTGTTACAGGCGTTGATGTCTTTTAAATATTATTCCATGCTATATCACCTTTTCGATTCCTTCTTCCTCCCCTGCTTGAGAGAACAAGCGGTCCATCCCTATATACTTACATTTGCCAATGAAAGAATATGAGGATGAGACGCATCCTTCCATTATATTTGTTTAATCGTGCCTTTTCAGTTTTGACTTGTTAACGTCATAATCACTTGTTAATTCGTAACACACTTTATGCCATTGAAAATCAACTTTACTTAGCCGGTTGAGAATGATGCCAACTATTCCTTATTTGTTCCAGCGATAATGACCGACGGTTTGCTGTGAATAGGCCTTCACAATACAAGGGAAGTAATGTAATCGTTCTTTAATTATTGTTAATTACGTTATGCATCAGCCTTATGTATCTTTAGAAATTGTTAAGTCTCACTAAGGCAATTTCTATTATAATTCCATTATATATATTATATACTATTATTTATCTCTTATTTATAATATTAATCAATATTATTAATATGTTTATTGATAATATATATTTTACATTCTGAGCAATTGGATTATATACGTATTAAAAATATATTGGACATAGATATTATTTTAATAATGAATTATAGTTATGATATTAATATATTCATAATATATAATATATAATGTTATATATATTTATATTCTTCATTATATTAATTTTGATAATATATTTATATTTAATATATTATATTTTTGTTTCCATTATTATATAGCTTATTATTTTGTTCATTCATTAATTAATAATATATTATCGTCAATAATATATTATTTAATATATTTTTATTTATTTTCATTTTTGTATTTATTGAATTTGATCTCTAAGATAGGGGACATCACATCCCACTATAGTGTTTCCCCCTAACCAAGGGTTTCCACAAGAAGAATATTGGTGTTCTTGTGTTGCATGTTGTGGGTGTTTCATTTGCTTTACTTTTATGTTATAATATAATTTGAATGTTGGTTAATTTGGAATTTGTTGAAAAAGCTTTTAATATTTGTGGTTCCACTAAGTCACCCCCCCTCTATGTGCCTTATATCACTAACATCTTCATACCTTAACCACATGTTTCTCATTTCTGCAATAATCTTCATCCTACAGTCACACTAGTAGTATAATAAGAAATACCATTCCACCAATCAACATATCGATAATAGAACATTAAGTGGGCCTATTGGGTGTACTCCATCTCTAGTAAATTAGAGGATTAAAATAAGAACAAGGTAACGATCACATATTTATTAGAATCTTTATTTTAAAATACTTGTTTGTTTTTTGTCCTTAAATCCTAGAAGAACTTGTCTTTAGGGTTATAAATTAATATTTTCAAATATAATATAATTATGATAATCATCCATTTTTAAAACCTTATATTGGTTGATCTTTATATGTTTGCATATCTTTTGTGAGGCTTGGGTATACAACGTGATCTATCTTTCAACTACCATCCAACCTAGATTGCTCTATCAATATGACACTTATTAGGGATTTCTCCTTACTTGATCTATGTTTTTTACATTATAACTTGACATGTTTTTGTCTTTCATTTCTCATGAGACATCCATGTTGATATGCTTGTCAAATTGTATGCTTTAAATGTGAGTGTTTTCTCTATGGAGGCCTCTCTTTAAAGACGTTTCATATTTTTTATCCTTCATTGAGTTGATTAGTCCTTATTATATAATATTAGAGTTGCTTCATCCATTAACACACATTTTTTTTATGATCCTATGCATTGAAATTATTATGTGCACATACTAAGTTGTAAGGAAACTTGCATCCAAATAATGACAATTTACACATAACCCACATTATAAAACAACCAATAAGTACTCAGAATCTACATGCAAGAGAAAATAAAATATACCCACAAAAATGTGATACAAAATATACCTTGGGTAAACCATCATGAGGCAAAAACTTAGCCTCCAAAAGCAACAACTACCCTTGTGGTTGCTTTTATAGAAACAAGCTCCCACAAAACTACCAAATGGTATTACACAAACCATGTGCTACCTAAACCCTTGATCCCACATTAAATATTGGTTACTTTATTGATTTTCTTTCCCCAAGGTTAAATAATTACAATAATACAATATTAAAATACAACATCAAGTGGCCCCAATAATATTCTAAAGGAATCCTTACACGTTGCATGTCCATCTAGGTGCTTCTAGGTGCAACATTTACATAATAAAATAAAATCTTACAATTATATGCATTATTATGCAAGGTTTACAACACCTATTTTCCAACATTATCCCACATGTTTTATATTTTGCACAAGGGTCAATAAGTAGCCACAAGTATGAACAAAGGAACAATCCAATGATAACTTTAAGATCCCCCTAGAGAACATTAGCAAAATATTGGCAAATTTTTTGGTATTCATAGAAATCAAATGTAATTAATAGGTGAACTTTTTATTTCCAGGGCAAACATAAAATTATTGTTGGCAAATCATTTGCAATTGTCCAAAATTAGTGGAAAACTATTGGCGAATCACTTTTTTCTATGTGCTTGAGAGACATAACAATGTTGGTGATTTTGCATTGTATTCAAATAAATGTAATAAATAATTTGGCAATTCAGAGATGTTTTAATGTGAATGGTATTTTTTGTTGGTGATTTACACTATCATACAAAACCAATGAAATCATTTTAGTGACGAATTAGAATAAAAAATTACTTAGTGTACACAACAATAAAAAAATTCTTGGTGAATTACGCTTTTATGTTAAACTAATAAAATCATTATACTGACAAAGTACATAAATATACTGGTGAATTATATAAATATAAAAAGGTGTAACATTTTTCTTGGTCGATATAGTTCACATAACATCACAAAAAATAGAGTTCTTGTGCAGTAACCAGTTTCCCCACTTTGAGTCCACACCCAACCCATACATCAAAACATAGATGAGAATCTTGAGGAGACACTAATTCCATTATTGTTCTTGGTTCGATGGCCCTACCACACAAGAGTTGATCCTTTTCACCTTCACCTTTTTATTTCCCTTTGGACGATCTCGTCCACTTTTAGCCTTTTTTTTTCAGAGGTAATCCTCATTGGCACTGAGGCATTTACTTGTAGCCGCCTTGTGCACTTTAGGATTCTCATACACATTCCAAATAATAAAAGGATGAAGAGAGCCCCCCTTCACCAATATGGAACTGGTCCTCATCACGAGCTAGCAAACCCATCCCCATTTGTGCCCTAACCAGGATATGATCCATACCACCTCTCAATTCTTTAAAAACACAAGATGTGATGACCCACCTCTCATCTACCATTGTGCCTAATTATAGACACCATGCTAAGAAGAGTGATGAAATTTCTACATTTAACCTATAACGACCCTTCGCCGTAAGATAGTCATGACCCACAATGATTGAATCATTGGAGATGAAGTCATCGTCCTCAAAGTAGAAAATGTTTCTTAGTTTGTTAGGACTAAGCTCCCCTCGCAAAAGGATCCATTTGTTCTATAGTGCAAAGGGAGAAGTTGGCCAACATTTTTCTTACAAAAACAATCACCACTGTAACTATCTATTTTTACTTAATTTGGCAATTGAAATCCAAAAGGCTTTATAGCTAATAACCATTAAGTTTGCACGTGAGTAATCTAAAGAAAAATATTTTGTATTTATTAAAGTCTGACATATGAGTAAATGGTATTAAATTCAAATTGTTTAAACCTTAAGCCAATGATGTTACATAAATCAAATTTCAATTAAATTAGTTGATGTGATGATAGTGTTATTTGATATGGCCGCTTTATTCTTTGCTACGCGGACACACATTCCCATTTTGTCGATTCACAATATTACAATTATGATGAGAGATTATTTGATTTAACGGATGCAGACACACGTTCCACATGTGTTCCTAGCTCACGCATTCATAATATTACAGTTGTGCGAAGGGATTATTTGATTTGACTAATGCAAACATGTATTCCTAGTTTGTGGATTCACAATATCAACCTCGCATTGATTTTAGCTTTTAAGTTTTGGGGCACGTGTTAGTGTTAGTTTTTTACTGCCTAATGTATTAATATTGTTATACTAATTATTGAGCATTATTTTTACTCAAAACACCTTTCTTTCTTTCTCAAACTTTGTTCTTGTTGCCCCAAATTAATGGAGGAAACCATTGACGTTGTATGCAACTAATTGGTAAAAAATGTGATTTTCTTCATTTTCAAGCTTTGGAAAGGGTTTGTAATTTCAGACGCCTAGCTATCTTTGTCTCAAAAAACTCTCTGTGTTTTCCACTTGGAAAAATAGTGGACACTCTATTGGGGTTCTTTTTTACCTACGCCCAAAGCTCCACGCATTTACCACCTGGCAACAAAATGTATATTATGCTCGGGATCCTTTTTTCTTTCTCTCAAAAATCCCATGCGAGCAACATGTGTCCATTGTCTGTGGTCCTTACACCATATGCCCTCAAATGAAACATCACTTCAATATACTACGCATTCACCACTTGGAAACACAACAGATAATTTTCTCTAGACGCCTTTTCACCTTTCACTCAAAGCTCCGCTCAAGCACCACATGTCTACTACAATGTTCACTCACCTTTTCCAATCCTATGGTCCCCATACCATCATCTCAACAAATCATCGCTTGACCGCACATTTTCCACTTGGAAACACAACATACATTATGCTCGGGATACCTTTTGCCTTCACCCAAAAACTTCGCTCGTATGCCACTTGGCAACACAACACGCACTTTGGTCTAGTGCCTTTTTTACTTTTGATCAAAACTTGGGCTCATGCAGCATGTGTCTTCTTCTTCTTACACTTACATTCCACTACTTTTTTCGGGTTTCTTCTACAACAGACCCCCATTGCGACACTAGTAAAGTATGAGGTGCAAATTTTAATAGCTTGGCATTCTTAATTCTGCGATCACAAAGGACGCCTTGCCAACAATCTTTATTAAAAATAGGAAATTAAACTAAAGCAACTAAGTCTAACATGAAAATAAATTAAATCTAACTCTAAAAAGGAAGCAAAGAAATCCCTAAAAGTGAATAAAAACCTAGCTGAGATAGAAGAAAACACCCTTTACTGCACTTTTTAGACTTGCAAAGTTTCGTAGTCTAAAAAATTCATCGTAGTGCGAAAACACAAAAACACCGTAGTCTTGACAGTCTAGCCTTTATCGAGGGATCGAAGCTTCGAACCCCACCATCCCCTTTCAAGGTTTTGGAGGGTCGGAGGTGACGATGCTTACGAAGTGCGAGCCTCTAAATCACCGATCCCACAAGTTTGCATTGGGTACTTTGAGGTAGGGACTTAAGACCTTTTAGAGGTATCAGAGTCTGAGAGATCTACCTACTCCAAAAATCTGAAAGGACTAAGAAAAAAGATACTAACTCCAAAAAACACCAACCAAAACCCAAAATCAAACAAGAAAGGGGAAGGAGAAAGGAAGAGGGAAAACACCAAAAGGTGGCCTATCTGACATCCAATTATTGAGAGCACATGGGCCTGCAATTTGACTCACCATATGCCTAACCAAATTGACCATAAGGGTCTCAGACACAAGAGATGAAAAAAGCAAAAAATAAAAAAGGCGGTCCCCATTAGGCCAAGAAGCCAAAATGGGTGTGTGTGTTGTAGAACCACAACAAATAGCCCTGACAAAAGGATAAATGACCAAGGCATTTCTTTACCAACAAACGACCCCTCCAAACCTTCTTCGTAATAGACTAAATATAGATATTATTCACGGGAACACTATTTTGCCAAACATCTAAATTGATATCCAATCATTGAAAAATCTGGTGTGTGCTTCATGTGCGTTCATTCTATTGAAACCTTGACCAAAAGCAACTCAGGTGAATGAGAATAAAAGACCATTCTTCACACAATTGGCAAAGATTCCCCAGGAAGAGCTCTTCTTGTTCAAGATAGAAACATGGGTGATCAAATGTATTTTCATAGACAAAAGTAAATCTAGTTTTCACACCATACTTCCAATATTTTGTAAGATTTTATGAGAGCTATAATACTCAAGGGGAATCGTTTTATCATTATTTTATTATTTTAAGGAAAATTACTTATTTGGTTGTAATTGCAAAAATCCAATCTTTAATGTCAAAATATCTTCCATTTTGATGTTGGCTAGCTTACTACTTCATGTGGTTTTGTGTTGCTGCTAGATTATATTAGAGACTATAGAAGGCATTTTTCTAGTGATGAATGTGTTTTTCAATTCCTCTAACATTACTACGTGTCTTCAATAAAAAGGTAATGCAAAGTAGATGCTAACAATATAATGTCAATAATAGAGATATTTTGGATGAGGTACAAAAATAAGTATTACTACCATTCTATTAGTGGCAAAAATTTAAACCCTATATCTATTATTTATTAGGATAAAATTGATGTAGATAACCATCCAAGTATTTTTTGACCACCTAAGATTTCCCATCATATTGATGATGACAATAAAGCCATGCACCAATTTAGTACCTAGACTTGAGAATAACTCAACCCAAAAATTACTAGTAAATAACAATGTGTAATCATTTATGTGATTTTTGTGTTCTAACATAGCTTTAAAATAATCTCTATAAAAATAACAACCATAATTGTCATAAAAGCACGTGACAAGGCATACCAAAATGTATTTTTAGTAAGTTGATATACAACAACCATAATGATATTTTTCTCCATAAACTTAGGCAATCTAGTCATTAAATTCATGGAAGTCTAGTGTGACAAGTGACTAAGAATATATGGAGGCTCCAAAAGACCCAAGATTTTAAATATCTCACTCTTGTTTTTTGGCACACCATGCATTTACCCCAAGTTTTTAATATCAAATTTGAACCATGCAAAAAAAATCTATCTTGATTTGATGAAGTCTTCAAGAAGGTTTATTGCCCACCTAATAGTGAAGCATGTAGTTCTATTATTCTTGAGAGTTGAGTTCTTGCAAAGGCATAACCATTTTTTTATACCATATAGATAGTTCCCTTTCCATAGATGAATTTATAATATGATTGGAGTATGTTGGAGATTCTAAATGAAATTTTGTCTATTTGTATCATTTTATTTTATAATTGTGCCTTATCCACCAATTCAACATATAAAATAGACATGACACATAATAACACCTTCATGGGCTCATTGAAGCAAAGTTAAGGTACTAGAACTTCCTATACTAACCTTCAGAGGAAGTTCATGAAAAACTTTAAAAACCTTTACAAAAGTTACAAAAGCTTGACAAAAATAAACATGTCGAATAACATGCATACAATAACACAATGATTTACATGTGGAAAAACCTTTTAGGAGAAACACCCACTTCAAAAGTTGTTCAATATACTATTTAGAAATGAATAAAAAATTATAATCTACTTGCAAAGAAAGATCCTCACAAGTCTATAACAAACAAAGTTCTAGAGGCAACTCAACAACTATTAGACTCTCAAAATACATCACAACACAAAACAATAATACAGTACCCTCATAAAATAGGGTGCCTTCTAAGTCAACAAAAGAACATAAAATATCCAATGTTAGATTCATGACTTGATAATAAACAATTATAATTTAGGATGATAAATTATACATAAAATGTAGTTTTCAGGGGTGCCTCCTTTGAACCCCAATTGGAACACATGGCCCTCGAACCCCCCATGCTTATTTATTAACAATAAACTTTTATTATGCAAGGTTGATACACCATTTTTGTAACAAATCTTCAAATTGTCAAAAAATTTATGATAGCAATGAGAGGGGTATTAACATCATGTTTTCATTGCTTGGGGTTGAGATGCCCATAGACTTTGAACCCCATTGGAATTTATCTATGCTCAGAACCTTAGTTTATACACACACACACACATATATATATTACATTCATAAAAATTTCTACCTTAATTAGCTTCACCCTAAAATTCTTGACCATATCTCAAAAAAAATGATGTTGAACTTAAATGTGCTTGGTCCTAGCAGGAAATTTTAGGTTTTTATCTTTAAAATTTCACTTTGACTATGACAATAAATTGTATTTATGCCTTTTTTATTCTAATATCTAAGAACAACCTCTTAATCTAGATGGCATCTTTACAAGCATTAGTAGTTGTCATTTACTTAGCCTCAACAATGAATAAAGAAAAATATCATGTTGCATACTCATCCAACTGATTGTGTTGCACCGCCAAATAAAGTAAACATATAAGCTCTAGTGGATCTTCTTCTATCAACATCACCTACCCAATCTAAACCCACATAATCATGAATATCAAGGAAAATATTGCCTTCTTCAAATTACCATGATAACACAAATAATATTTTGAAGCACCTTTCAAATATCTGAAGACTCTTTTAATTGCATCCCAATGAACTCTAACAAGATTAGACATATATCTAAAAAGAACTCCCATTGCTTGAGCTATGTTTGGTATAATGCATAACATAGCACTCATTACACTCTACTCATGTTGTCCATCTTTGACAATGATGTAGGATAATATGAAGCATACAAATTTGTACCAAATATAACAAAAAAACATTATGGTCTATAATCCTGCATGTTAAACCTCTGTAAAATTGAATTCAAATACTTGATCTATCTTAGCCATCTATTTTTGTTAACTCCATTGCTTCTGATTTCCATCCCAAGAATGTATTTATCTACATCAAGATCTTTCATTTCAAATTTAGCTGCAAGCTGAGTTTAGTTTTGAAATCATTCATTTCCCTTTACCAATGGATAACATATCATCAACATATAATGAAATGTGTAGGAAATGTTCCGCATCATATTTATAATACACACAATGATCCAATTTAGAATGCTAAAATCGCAAACTCAACACATATGTATCAAATTTACAGTACTACATTCTACGAAACTGTTTGAGACTATACAAGATTTCTTAAATTTGCAAACCAAAGTACTTTTATCATATACCATACAGTGCTCTAGCTATGTCATAAAAATATCCTCCTCTAAATCACCATGAAGGAAAGTTGTTTCCAAGAATAATCTGATTAGGCCCTTGGCTTTAGGGTCCATAAAATCATACTAAGTAGCCAAAGAAGGATCTATAGGTCTAAAGAGATTCTCATCAATAGCGTCTCATAGATCTCAATATATTAACAAATCCTTCATCTTGAGATTCGACGTCTCAAAATCACTTCCTGAACATTTATCCATCTCTATTACCCCTGAGAAAACTCATCTAAGATTTCTTGTAACAAGATCATAAAGTATATTTTGCGCAAGATTCCACTAAGATCTTGTTTAGTTCAAAAAAGTCCAACAACCCACAACTAAAATCAAAGGTGATTAGGATCTAATACTAATTGAGAGGAGCTTAAGGTAACAAAATAACTTTCTACACTAATCTTAAGAGGATGATTATACAACAGTTACAAAAGATTAACAAAAATAAACACGAATAACACCAAAATGTAATGATTTATGTGGGGAATTCCCTTTTGGGAGAAAAAATCCACTCAAAATGTTGTCCAATATATTATTTTGAGATAAAAAAATATACTACAATATAATTGTAGAGGAAGCTTCTCACAAGAGTATCATCAACTGAGATCCAGAGGTCACAGTTATCGAACTCAAAATACATCTTAGAAAATATAGAAATAATACAATGCCCTCATAAAATAGGGTTATCTTATAGGGAAATAAAATTACACAAAAAGTCCATCAATAGATTTGTGACCTAACACTATATGATCAAGATTTACAATGATAAACTATACATAAAGTGTGGCTCTTGGTGGCACTACACTAAAACCCCCACTAAGGCATATGACTTTTGAATCCTTTGTTGAGGAGGGGGGGGGGGAGGCATATCCATTCCCCAAACAAGCATTACTTCCCCCCATCCTTGCTCATTTACCAACAATAACCTTTTATTATTGCAAGGTTGAGACACCATTTTCTTAACACTCATCCCTCCTAACTAGTGCATTGACCACAACATTATCCATGATTTTCTTGTAGATGACCTCAAAGTCATATAACAACATCTTCATGATCCTAATTATTATTTTAATAAATATTTTAGACTATCATAACACATCTTTACTTATGTAGTGTCATAAACTATATCTCTTTACAATTTCACACTCATTTTGGGCTCACTTTAGTATTTGTGCCTTGTGTTCCTAATCCGTGTATGATTGAGCTTAGTTTCAATCCATTTCAAGAATCTAAATGTAATCCCCTACAAAAGACCTTTGTTTTGACCTAAAATGCCAAGACTAAGGTACCTAGCACCCCTACTTCCTAGACTATGGCGCCTAATGCCCATATCTAGTCATTTTATCCCTAAATTTGAAATTGTGCCAATTAGATTTACAAATAGTGAGAAAGTGCTTCATGTTGTTGTACTTCCTTGAAATTTAAAATAAAAAAGGTGTAAGTTGCATATACACACAACTCCCTCTCTCATTTGAACTCAAACTCTTCACATTAAAAATTCTAATTAAGAATTTAATCAAGTGTCTTCAAGGCAATTGAGGAGATGTTTGACATCAAGTATTCAAGTTTCAACAACCATGATCATGTTTTATGTATTCCTCCATTATGAAGGCATGCACTAACATCCATCAAGCTTTATGTGATACTTCAAGGCAAAATTTTGACACCAAAGGCATCATTTGTCAATTCAAGATTTTCCTTCAAGGATTTTAGTTACTTCCCTACTGGGGGGAAGCTCTCTTTCATCTCACATTACTATAATGAATGTGGAAACACCGACGTGGGGTTTGACTTATCCAAGCCCCTATAATTTAAAACAAAATTTTCCCTGTTCTATATATGTATGTTACAAATTTGATAGCCACGACTTACAAAATTGCGCAGATAAAATTAAGACGCGGAGTTCCAAATTTTGAATAGGCAAAAATCCCTAGACTATTCCAATTACCTCTCTTGACTGACACTTTTAAGTTGATTTTAGATGGAAATATATGCAAAACATCCTGACTTGAAATTAGAAGCCTCAATTGATGAAAACACCTCTAGATCTAGGGCAACTAGCTCCATAGATTGACACTTTCAGCTCCAGATTTTAGTTATAGGGTCTTCTCTTCATCTCATTTCTAGATCTATACTTTTGTGTTTTCTTCCAATTTTTTATTTTCCTATTTATGCTAAAAATTGTTAATTTTGCATCATTTTACCTAGAATCTTGCATAATCATAATAAGTCAAAAAAGATCAATAACACCCAACTCTAACTTTCCTAGAGGACCAAAGTTGGGCCTAGCTAATGGTTTCTCAAATGAAAGGATACCACAATTGGAAATGATGTATGAATAAGCTCTTAACTTTAATTTCTAGGCTTAGGCTCACAATTCCATCCATTCTGACTTCAAAGCATCTTTCCATTAGATATAGTATCCATTGTTTGAATGCAAGAACAATAACCATTATTTCCTTCTTATAAACAAGTTTCCAAAAATCCTAACCTTTGATTTAAGGACTCTCAAATACAATGTCTTCTTTCTTACATGAATACAACACCTATACCATATATCAAAGCATTGCATTCAACAATGATGGTTTTGAAAAATTATCGAGTAGTGAGAATAAGTGTGGTGAACAAGGAGAGATAATTGTAATCACATCTATCATGGTATCAATATTGGGATAAAGTATGGTTATCCCTAAGAAAAGAGTAGTTGAAAGGGTGAGTCAAGAAAACTAAAATTTTAAGGTAAGTTCATTAACCATCTTAGAATTATTTAGGGAGAACAATTTTATATCATACCTTTTATTTCATGAAAATATATTTTAAAATAAATAATGAATATCTCTTATTTAATGAACCATTTATACTTTATAAGGAAGAAGAATTAAGGTCTATTACTACCTTTGTTGGAAGATATGGTCTATAAAAATAAATTATTGCTTTATATTTATGCAATAAGAAAATAGAGTGTAGGAGGGGAGTTCATGAACCTTGGATGATGCAGGAGCATCCGAGGATCAAGGTTGTTGACTCAGATGTGGGTTTTGGTCGAAATTTACTTCCAAGGGTCATAACTTTTGACTTGGATGTGGGTTTTGGCTAAAAGTTTACAGGCAGTTACGTGAGGAGGAGCTATTTGGATTGTCGATGGAGCTCAGTTTAATTGGTGGCCGTTTCGACCCTTTTTCGGGAGCCAGAAATACCATCTTGGCCTCTGAAATTGGCTTTTCATATTTTTTTCCACTTGTTAGAAAGTTGTCTTTTGTAATAAATTCGAAATCATGTTTCTGATTTCGTAGATTAGTTGGCAATTCATCTTGCCTTAGTTGGGGGCATTTCTTGGGAAAAATCAGGATTCATAGGATGGGTTTTGAAAATTACAAAAAATGGAAAAATATGATTTTCCCAAAAATTTGCCAAATATGGTAATTTTGAGAATTGTAGTAAGTAGCAGTTTTCTTTCATTGTAGAGGTAGAGTAAGTTGGAGAAGATTCATAAAGAATTTTGAGTTCTAAAATTTTGTGTTGCGTATTTTCTGAATTGATGTTCTTGAAGGGTTTGTGCTACATCATTGGAAAAGAGCATTCAAAAGATAAACAATTAATCAAACTTGATGGTAGCCTAATGAGGTGGGGATAATGACTTATCGGATCAAAAGCCTCTTTTTAAAGTGAGGTATGATCTAAAAAAAATCAAGGCGAAATAAAATAATCTTTATTTTAAATTTGAAAATATAATGGTACCAATTATTTGATGATAGAAGATAGATCATGGAATCATAAACTTGCAAAAGTAGAAAAATGGTTGGTAGTGAATTTTGAATGATTATAATTATAACAATATCACTTGTTTGTCTACCATAATATTTATCTTTATACCTTGTTCCCTTTTTATATATTTGTATATTTATTTATAATACCAATGTGATTGGTCACAACTACGTAGAAAGTAGTAACATATTGTAGAAAATGGAGAAATAATATGGTGATTTCATACTATTACAATTACTATCTTCACTAAGGTACAATGTGTGGCTAGAAATGTGTGAATTTAGAGCTTCCACTTCTAGTTTTAGAGGCTTCCAAAGCATGAAAAGGTTATACCATGAATGAAAACGAGGGTAGGAATAAATTAACTCTTAATAGCTAACAAGCTTTTTATTGGGAGAACTCACGCTAGGTTCTTCATATGTCTTATGCCAGGTTCTTCATATGTCTTATGCCAGGAAACAGTCAAGGTAGGAACTCACATTAAAAATTATTAGCATATTTGTCAGCTTTAATAAGTTTGGAACTACTATTTTTTGCGCAATTGCTCCTTCCATATCTCAAATTGAAATTTCTGCTTAACTATTATTTTTGAAGTAGTAACCCATCATAATACCATATGATGGTTTTGTAAAACTTCTACACATGATTTAAATTTAGGAAAAAATCCATCTTCTAATGTTGTAGTTTGTATTCAAGATATTGATTATTATGGTAGTCATCCATGTCATAATACCATATGATGGTTTTGTAAAACTTCTACATGTGATTTAAATTTAGAAAAAAATCCATCTTCTAATGTTGTAGTTTGTATTCAAGATATTGATTATTATGGAATCTGTTCGTTAACATGATGCTTTTATTTGGTTTTTATAAATATAGGAAAAAATAGTAGTTTGCGTTGAAGTGTAATTTCGATGAAACGATATTTGAGATGGGTGAGCTGTGGTTTTATATTGAAATGTGTAAAGAACATAATAAAATTTGATGATTTTTAAAACTATTTGTATACAAATGACCAAGGCAACATATATGGAGGTGGTTGTCAACAAGGGAAAGGAAAATTTGTGATTAAATAGGTAATTAGCACACGGAGGATATCGATGGAAGAAATTGTGGACAATGAAAGCAACTTGACATGGACCCCAATGTGAACCCTGCTCCCATTTTTTACCCTTCTTTTCCCTCTTACAGAAAGCTCCCCTGTTCTCATGCTCGCTTTAGGCGAAATTCTTTGAATTTTTTATTTTCTTGAGAATTTTCTTCCCTGAGAAAACGCCTGAACCTTTTGAGCAAATTTAAAGCGTCAGATAGGGATTGGGTTCAATGTCTGCTATAAAATTTACATGGATAACACTTCTCTCACCAAGTTTCTCAACTTGTGAGTGCATTTCAAAGGGGTAGAATTTGCTCTGCCCCTCAAAAAATTACATGATTTCTACTATTAGGAATGGTAAATTGTTGTGTTTTGCAAGGATGCTCTCTGATGATGGGGTCTCCATATTCGGGAATGTGTGGTAGTAGAACCACGACTTTTTTTTACGATTTGGGGGAAAATATGCTCTCGTTCTTGACTGCTCTCCACGAAATGATAAGATTATGAATTTTGCAAAAGGATAACATAGTTTTGGTAGATGATGGACATATTATAGCAATATGTGATTAGAAAATACTATTGTATTGTATCTCGATTCTAATTGTAAGGAAATCAAAATCACAACGTCTACAATTTCGTAAAGTTCTCCAAAGTTTGTTGATGGGAAGGATAATGTTAGGATCTTTATATAACATTTCTTCTGGAATTAGGAGAGAGGGAGAGAGGGAGAGAAATATGAAGAGAAAGAAGGAGAGAATGGGTAGATAAGGGTGTAGAGATAGAAATGGAGAGGGAGAGAGAGTGATGAAAAGAGAAAGGAGAGAGGCATAGTTAGAGATGGAAGAGATAAATATTAGAAAGATAAAGATAGAGATAGTAAATGATATATAGAGAGAGGGGGAGATATAAGGATAGAGAGAGTTGAAAAAATAATGAGATAGAGATAAAGGGAGAGCCAAAAGAATAAATAGGGAAGGTCAGAGATAGAAAGGAGGTAAATAGAGTGCGAGAGTAGGGGTACAAACAAATAGAAAAATAAATGACAAAAATAATGCATTGGATGAAATTGTAAATAAAGGGTGCAAATTAGTGAGTCTAAAAGTGAAAAGTTGTAAAGTAAAAAAGGGTGGATGGATGAAAAATCTATAGGTATATATGATAGCTGGTATATAAATTTTAAAATATTTTTACCTGTCGTATAGTAATTTATATAGTTTTAAAATATTTCAATCAAAATGGTGAATCCAAAAGGAGAAAGTTGTCAAGTTAAAAAGGAGTGGATTACCATCTTGTGAAGGATCCTAGAGTTACATGTAGTGGTCCAAGTTCTTGATAGAATCAACTTCACGGGCATGATGAAAATCGAATATAAGGGAAAAAGAAAATGAGATGAAGAACTAAGTTCTAGAAAACATTGAAAGCCCAACTTTGGGCAGGAACAAATGCAAAATAATGATGTATACAACAAGACCGAATTCCACATGTACATTTAGGCCCGAATTTTGATATGATAGATATGTACGTTATTGATACAAAACACTGATTTTCAAATGGAAATTTTAGTAGTTCATTCTTTCATGTTAGATATCAAGGTTGAATGATTGTTCTTGTATAAAGCCATCCTATACACAAATCGAGGCCTAGCTTTCTACTAGACTAAAACTTTGTGGTATGTAATATCATTGTAAATAAAATGAAGAATGCTTAATTGTAGTTTACTATAAGAAGAAGACAATGGAGGAGGAGGAGGAGGAGGAGGAGAAGAAGCAATAGCAAAAGGAGAAGGAGAAGAAGAAAGAGGAGGAGATCATCATTACACTATCAAGTATAAAGAACTTCATCATTGCACTATCATGGTTATGTTGAATTGTAAGAGCAATCCACATATCAAGCATTCAAATAAATATTATGTTATGATACTATTGTTTATCAATTGATTTTATGCATAAATCATGTGTTTTATCGATTGAGAGTGTGGGTGGGAATTTAGATCTTGCATTGCATTATTCCATTTTATCTTTATCAATTGATTTTATGCATAAATCATGTGTTTTATTGATTGAGAGAGTGGGTGGGAATTTAGATCTTGCATTGCATTGTTCCATTTTATTTTGATACACATGTTCATCTTTCACAAAGAGTGATGTCAAAAACCCAAGGCAGTATGACAATTGCGGCACCAACAACCTACAATGGAGGAGAAACATCTCCCAGCAAAGTGCCAAGGGAGACAAAAAAATAGATGGGAGAAACTGGTTTGAATCACTTGAAACAACAATCAAGAGAGCAAATGGGAGCATCATGTCAAACTATAGCTATTTTTAAATTTTGATGTATTAACACCAAAATAAACAATCTTCATTGTTGGACTAATGGAAAGTAACCCTACAAGATTTGAACCTTGACTGTTGAGACTATAGGCAAGAAGCCCCACCATTTCACCAATAGATTTCTAATATTATCACTATAAAGACATTTTGAAAAGCACTAACCAAGATTACATTTTATCATATTTGTGTATATTTTTAACATGAATATTTATATTAGATAACACCTTACAGAAATCACCAGTAACAAAATTTTGACTGATCCAATTACATAACTATGGCCATCCTATCAAGTTATCTTCAAATCGGGGCTTATTCAGTTCTCCCTGAAATCTTGAATATTAATTATAACTGCCTCCTACATGTATATGCTTAAATATGTCTAAACCTTCATTATAGAATGTAACGCAACAAATAGACCAAGGAAAGAGTAAGAGAACGACTCATGCTCGGCAAAAAACTCAAGAAAAGGACAGAAAACTGATTCACATTCTCAGAAGAAATATTTATTATACACAGCAGATCCTTTCAATAGGCATCAAAATAAATGTAAAACGAGTAAAAAAGCATCATTGTAATAGCATACTCATCATCATCATCAAAATATCTCTTAAAGTAATTTTACTTTATACTATAAAAATAGCAAGTCACCTAAAAACTTGATAAGTAAACAAGTAGAACTCAGAGGTACAATGAAAAGAAGTGGCAAATAAAACATGCAAAAGATACTCAAATTCAGAGAAAAGATATGGTGAACATGCTATTAGTATTACAAATTCAAAATGATAACATGTATTACACAGGAAAACATCAATGCAATAGAATGCACATAATTATAGGATCAAACTCAGAAATAGTTAGTTACTTATTTGTACTGTGGCTGCAGTCTTGATCAGCCGAGAAATGAGAAGAGATCAAGTATTTCAAAGATGGTAACAAATATATATTATAAAGTGATAAGTTCTCATAACATCATTAGATGTCTTCCAACCAAAGGTGTCTTTTGACACATGCACATTAGGGATTTTACTTTACATGAGGCAGGGCATTCAACATCATCATATTCGACTTTTGGAGTAGCAGACCGAGAATTTCCCGCCAACAGTTATCAGTGCAACAAAATATATTTCTAATCTAAATACAAAATATAAAGGTTGGCAGCAACTT
The DNA here is from genome assembly GCA_027943335.1 of Chamaecyparis obtusa. NCBI lineage: Eukaryota > Viridiplantae > Streptophyta > Pinopsida > Cupressales > Cupressaceae > Chamaecyparis > Chamaecyparis obtusa. The sequence continues at coordinate 372,067 of BSBK01000762.1, forward strand.
GACAGTCATATGCACTATAAACCTTGGAACATTGAAAAACATATCAAGGTTCTGCTGCAACAAGACTCTGTAACATGTTTACAATCCACTTCCACTTAATTTTTGATAGATTCACTGTGTTGTCCTTTTTTGTATCCTTCATTGCTGGAATCTGTAACATCTTCCTTTACACTGCCATTTGCTTCCGGAAACCCAAGCTCTGATATATCTTGCTTGGCCATCAAATTTCTGAAAAAATAAAACAAAGAAGCGGAATGATATACCTGGAAATAACGGAACTCCAAAAACTAAAGATTAAGCTTTTCAGGAATCTCCCATAATATAATTACTGTATCCAATCAATTTCACCATGTCACAAGACCAAAATGAACACCGTACTGAAAAAGTAAGCACAATACAAAATAAAAAAATGCACATTGCTCTTGATTTGACTGGATGCAACACAGTTATACTCAAGGTGTGGCGTATAACCAGTGTACGTATGTACAATGATGATATATTGTTCAAGAAAATTTTAATTACCATAGAGAAGAAAGACTTTTCTTGCTTGTATGTGGGCAACTTTACCATAGCTAACTGCGGGTCCTCTAGACTAGGGAACAATCTCTTCATGTATTTGATGGGGCCCTTTGTGACCTTTGCATTGACTTGAAATGAGTCCCTATACAAAAACTTTGGATTAAGATAGTATTCAAAAGCATTGAGACGTGAATTCATCTATTGACCCCATCTGACATTCATGGTTTTCCGTAGCAAGTATCTCTCATGTGATGACACTAGTGTAGCTTTTGATGACCCATCCTGATTTGTGTACTTTGCATGAATTACCTTCTTTCATACATGATGATTAGTAAAGTGATGATCATTCCTTTTGATCTCATGTTATTCAATGCTAATCTAGTCTCTGCTTTGATGATTAGTTATCAGCTTCTAATGTTGGTTTCACTGATACTTCCTTGCCTTTATCTACATTACATGACATTATATAAGCCTTAGTGAACAGCTTTTACATGATGGTACTAGTGACCAATCCTTAAATGTGAATCAATTACTGTTAATCATATGCACACAGATGATAGCATTCTATTGATGAACAAGTATAGATTGTACCTAAGTGGTAGAACTTAACATTTATTTATTTGTCTTCCTTTAAACTTATTTTCCTAGCCCAGCTAATGTTTTTATCACATATTTTTCTAGGCCAAATTCACAAGATAAACTTAAAACTCTTAATATCTATCTTTTGACCCCAATTCATCTAATAATATGGCTTATGTGTCTCCAACACCTACCTTTCATGTAATCCTTGATTCACGTGATTATATTCTTGTAGAGTGCACTTCTACAAACCTAGTCAGAGGATAAGATGTCAACTTAACACAAATTATCTTGCCTAACAAATGCACTTAATTTACCTCCTCCACCTTGTAATGTCCCCTTCCAAATTTGCCCAAGAATCATAATTGCAACAAGTTAGGGTTGGATTACATCTTTACCAACTAAAATATCTCCTTAAAACAATACTGTCCTTGATTCAGATCTTGCAACCATAACCAAGGGAACACACACACACATATTTATATATATATCTGTGTGTGTGTGTGTGTGTATATACTTCCAGCTATTTGGTTAGATTATACCAAATATATTCATACAATATTTATATTGCCATTCACATACATTAGGGTTTGGAGGAAGAAGCATGATAGGTCCACCCGAAGCCATCTCGCACTAAGCCCAAGAGTGGACACTCACCCTCTAGGCCCCAGTGGGCAGGCAACATGGACATCCACTCGGGCCAGCCTACTTAGTGAGGTGCTTGCATCTGCTTTCCCTATCTATGCCTTATCCCCCTAAGGTCAATAGTAATCATTGCAGAGTCGGAGAGAAGATTGTAATGGGGGCTCCTTGATTGTCCCATCCAAGCCCAAGAGCATCTCCTTGCCCTCTTGGCCCCAGAGGCAAGAAACATGGACATCCCCTTGAGGTGGCCTACTTAGATAGCAACCTCATAATTCCCCCTACTTCCTTCCATACATGATGGGGGTTTCAAACAAATCTATTACAAACACGCATTTATATTCAATCATATATACATATAAGAGATAAATATTGACAAGTAACGCATAGGCAAAAAAACATACCAAAAGAGTAGGTATTACCATATTAGGATTACTAGATGTGGTTAGAACATAACTGAAATAAGTCTATTGCACTCATGTCTGATCTGAATGTTATCTTTTCCACCAATTGCAAGAATTGCTTTTATTCACTGATGGTAATTACTAATGTATGATGATGCCTTTTCTACCTTGGAACTTCCTCGATATAGACCTTGACAACTTCATGGAGGTAAGCCACTTTACGAGGCGCCCCTTTGGAAAGTGGCTTCCCTCTCAGCAAAGATGTGACTCTTCAAATCAAACTTTTTTGGAGTTTCTTCATAACCGAACATTATCCTCCTTAATCACATTTTGTAATGACAAGTTATAATCCTCCATCAATTGTTGTCAGATGACCTCTTAATCGCTTGTTTGTAATCATTTCTCCTTAATGACTTGCATGTTGTTCAATTTATCTTCACAAAAAATAGTGAAGTCTTAAGAATAAAATAATTTTCTAGTTATGGTTATCTCCCTTGAGGCAAGGGCTTGACAGTCAGCCTTCTCGAGATTGCTTGCCCTCAAGCAATTCCAGATTTGGATGATTGAAGATCTCTTCTCCTTCCCAACTAGCATCTTCCATAGGCAGGCCTTTCCATTTGATCAAGAATTCGGAAATAGTCTTATTTCTTAATTTCTTCTCCCGCATATTGAGGACGGTTTCAAGTTCCAAGATTACTTTACCTTCGTCATCAAGTGGTGGTAACTCCACACATGGGGTAATGTGTTGTCCTAGTGCTCTTTTGAGTCGAAACACATGAGAGACATTGTGAATGCGACTATTTTTTGGCAATTCCAATTCATAAGCTACTTCACCTATCTTCCTTAATATTAGGGTTAGAAGACAGATATCTAACAATTAAATGCAGATTTGATTAATAAAACAAAGGAATAAAAGCACACAGAAAATGAAACAAGAAGACACTGAGAATTTAATGTGGTTCACCCAAACTTGGGCTACATCCACCAAACAGAGAGTCCAATATTATTATCCAACAAATCGAACCAATTACAATCAGCAATCCCTTGCAACTCAATACCATTGCAAAATGCTACAAAATTCTCATATGAAAACCCTAAGCCATTTTATCAAGACTTATGTTGGTTACAAAAATAGGGTTAGAATATGTCAGCCAATAGAAAATTGGCCCCAGACACCATTGTAAAACAATAAAAGTCATTTGAGCTTTTGGGGGCATTGCCCCATGACCTTGTCTTGGGGCTGCTGCCCCCAAATCCCCATTGAATAATTTTGGGGGAAACTGTGCCAATAAAAGTGAGGAAAAATTTGCCTTTGAGTTTGATTAGGCTCCATATAACAACAATCTCCCACTTGGAGACTGATCATAACATTGCTGACCCTGTAGCTCCCACTGGAATGAAACACATTGGACCCTGTTGTTCTGTTTTTATTGTTTTTAGTCTTGAAGACCAACTGAAGTTGAAGAGGAGCTCAACTTCTCCCTTGTTACTTGCCTTTGTAAACATATCCGTTGGATTTTCATTTGTATGTATTTTCTCCAGCCTTAATTGTCCATCATCTAACATCGACTGAATGAAGTGATACCTCAATTGTATGTGTTTGGTCTTTGAATGCAAGACAGAATTCTTTGCAAAATGGATGGCACTCTGGTTGTCCGTAAACAAAAAATTGTTAGACTATCGTTTGCCTAATTCTTCCATGAAAGATTGTATCCATATCATCCCCTTGCTTGCTTTTGTTGCAGCTACATACTCTGTCTATGTGGTGGATAAAGCAACCACCTTTTGCAACCTAGAGATCCTACGCACCGTCGTCCCACTTACAGTAAAAACATAACCTGTAGTTCTCCACCTAACATCTACATCCCCTACCAAATCTAAGTCAACATAGCCTTTTAAATCAGTATTTGTCCCCAAACCATAAACATTTGTTGGATGTACCTCTCAAGTATCTGAGAATCCATTTTATTGCATTCCAATGCTCAACTTTAGGATGACTCATATACCTACTAACAACTCCTACAACACGTGCAATATCTGGTCTAGTGCATACCATGACATACATTAAACTACCTACAATTGAAGCATATGGTACCTTGGACATTTTGTCTTCCTCCTCTCGTGTCTTTGGACACATCTCCTTAGTCAATTTCAAATGACTAGACAGAGGTAGAGTCAATTTATTGTTCTTCCTATCTTTGCAAATCTTCATACCAAGGATTTGATTTGCTGCCCCCCAAATCCTTCATAGCAAAAGAATTTGCTAACTGTTGTTTTAACCCCTAAAGGTGATTCATGTTAAGATCCCACTACAAGCATATCATCAACATATAAACATAAAATAATGTAGCTGTCATCATCCAACCTCTTAAAATAAACACAATGGTCTGAATTACACCGACTCTAGCCATGCTCAGTCATAAAGCTATCAAATTTAATATACAATTGTCGAGGTGCTTGCTTCAAGCCATATAATTTTTTCTTCAATCTGCACACTAATTTCTCCTTACCTTTGGCATCAAATCCTTTGTACTGGCCTACCCTGTTTGAGCTTGTTTTTTTGTGTTTGTGCAAGAACTTCAACTTATGAACATTATGACAAACAGTTTGCATGCAACCAGTAGACTGTAGCTAGCATATATAAATTTGGCACATTATGACAAACAGTTTGCATGCAACCAGTAAACTGTAGCAACATATATAAAATCTGGTTGTTAAGATTTAATATTCCAGCTCTTAACGCACACAAATCTCACAAATCAATCCTTGTAACTTCACCACGATGCCAATATTAATCACATAAACTTCAATCGGATATGAGGAAATGAATTATATTCTCAGATTTGAATTCAAAATGCAGTCCGGAATCAATTGTTGACTTACAACATGTATGTACGTCTATGCTCAGATCATAGATAAGAGAAATAAATTGCATTTTTCAGATTTGAAACAAGTATGCAGTTTGGAAACAGAAAATGATTGATGACTTGCAGTATATATGCGTCTATGCATTAACAGATATATAGAACCTGAGACGTGAGTCATACCAACTGGAAATGAGATGTACAGCAGCCAGCAAGTCCAAACTTCTGATATGGTACGGCTGGAAGAACAGTACCGGTCATGGTGATCACTAATTCTCAGTCATAGCATTGTACTTGGGCTTACTGTCAACAGCAACACCATCCGAATGCCAAAATAAGTCTCTAGAAACCCAATCCTTCCTCAATCGATTCTGTCCAGGCACTACCAAAACCAGTTCCAATGAATCTCAAGACCATCTATTTCAATGGCGTCAAGATTTCCAGCTTGAAGGGATTACGTCCTTCAAACTATTGAGAAATAATCTCCAGAATAATACCCAATTTCTTTAATATTTCCAAGCATGCATAAATGAGAGCTATCCTCTTTCTTTTAATACCTTCCTCACTTGTTCCACGCTTCCGTCTTGCCAATGTGGGATAATACATGAGTTTTAATATTACTTTTTTCCCTTTTACAAAGCCCGTGTATGTACTCAAAAGGGGGGATCTTGATTTTTATAAAGTGACTTTATGAAACATTATAATATTTAATTTAAATAGTCACTTTATCGTTATAACTTCAAACATTAAAATAATATATCAAATAAACTCGGAATCCCACATATAATAGCTCATCAGAAAGAGCTCAACAAAACACATCTCATCCTGTCACTAAAAATTGAAGGCACTGCATCCCCTGTTGGCTTACTAAAAATAGTAAGTCTTTCTGAAAACCCAACAAACAAACTCCGTTTGGCCTGTAATTAAATTTGACTAGGCCAAATAACCTCAAGATCCCTTTGAAGTCCTGGTTAGCCCTCGGGACCATACAAGAATGGGCTAACGACAACATACATCCAAACTGGCTAAGTGGGGGACATTACATCCTTGTGGCTGTTCCATATGTATTTCTTCTTCCAAATCACCATGGAGAAAGGTTGTTTTAACATCGAGTTATTCCAAATGCAAATCTGCAATAGCCACAATACTTATAACAATGCAAATAGGAGTCATTTTAACAACTAGAGAAAATATCTCATCAAAATCAATACATCTTTTCTATGCAAATCCATTTACAACTAACCTGGCTTTAAATCGTTTCTTACCTCCACCCTCCTCTTTCAGCCTATAACCCCATTTGTTTGGTAAAGCCTTTTTACTTGCAGGCAACTTGCATAATTCCAAGTTTGATTTTTCAGCAAGGAGTCCATTTCTTATGTCGTTCCATGCTCCCACTGAACCTTGGTATCCAGCTGCATAGCCTCATCATAATATTCTGGTTCACCAACATCAGTCAATAAAATAGAATACAAAGAGGGAGAATATTTTTCAAGAGGTCTACTTATCCTTGAAGATCATCTAACATTCACTAGAGTTTGTGGTATTTGTTGTTGTTGTTGTTGCGGAGCTTGAGGAACCACTAGAACATCATCTTTTGGAGTATCATCAAGCACTACATAATCATTTTCTTTTTTCTCATGCTGCTGCAATTGATCTTTGTACAATAGTTTCTCATTGAATATGACATCCCTCCTTACAATTTTATGATTTTCAAAATCCCAAAGTCTATAGCCAAATTCATCAATGTCATATCCAACAAATATACATTTCTTTGATTTAGCTTCCAGCTTGGTTCTATTTTCAAAATCTATATGTGCAAATGCTTCACAACCGAAGGTTTTGAGAAAAGAATAACTCACCTTCTTACCTATCCATGCTTCCTCTGGATTACCACAACCCAAAGGAGTAGAGGGACCTCTATTAATTAAATAAACAATAGTGTTTACAGCCTCTGCTCACATGTTTAAGAGCAGCCCAGCATGCAACCTCATACTCCTTGCACACTCCATTTTTGTCATATTTATGCATTCAGCCACTCCATTTTCTTGTGGAGTCCTTGGAACCATTTTTCGCCTACAAATACCATTGTTAGATCTGAGACATTTTAGTATTTTTCCAGTCCCATTCTCAACCAAGCTTTTCCATTTTCTAAAAGTTTCAAATACATCAGATTTCTGCCTAAGGAAATAAATCCACACTTTCCTAGATGCATCATCAATAAATGTAACATAATATAGAGAGCCACCAAAGGAAGATACTTGAGTTGGTCCCCATACATCTGTATGAACAAGCTCCAATTTCTCATTTTTTTTTTCCCTTCCCACCCTTCAGAAAACTAACTCTTTTGTTTTCCATACACACAACTTTCACGGAAATCCATATTAATGCATTTTAGACCTGGCAAAACTTTCTTAGAATGAAGTATGTTCATACCTTTTTCACTCATACGCCCAAGTCTATTATGCCACAATGTTGTCTTAGAACCTGCAACAACTGTTTTAGTCTCTTCTTACGAACCCACAACAACTATTCTTGAACTTGTTTGTGTTTTCTCTGCAATAACTTAAGTAAAAGGTACAGTATGACTTGTACAAAGATATAAGGTGCCTACTTTCACACCATTTTGCTACCACTAAGGCACCTTTTGTAACTTCCCATTTTTTATTATTAAAAGTAATTGGGCAACCTTCATCACCTAGGTGCCCCACTAAAAGTAAATTCCTAATTAGACTTGGTATGTGCCTTACCTTTTGTAGTAGCCAATGATTCACATTTTGCAACTTAATCTTAACTCTTCCCTTTCCAACAATCTAACATGGTTCATTATGTCCCAAATAAACCAACCCAAAATCCCCTTGGACATAATCAAGAAAATAACCTTAATGGGGCGTAGCATGAAATGAGGCCCTAAATCTAAAACCCAAGAATCATCAAAATTATCTAGGGAAAATATCAAAGCATCCTCCTAAGATTTATTACTTACCACATTTGCCTCCATATTGCCTTCTTATTTGTCTCCATTATTCTTTCGAGACCAACAATCTTTCTTCAGATGACCTGGTTTCCCACAATACCAACAATCCCTCATGTCTTTGGATTGGGACCTCTTGTCCTTCGATTTTCCTTGTGATTTCCCACAACCTCCATAGCCTTTTCCTCTCTCCTTTGAGCTGCCCCTACTTTCTGCATTCAAAACACTACCTAATGTGGATCCACCTGAGCTTTTCCTACAAATTTCCTCACTCAGAATAACGCCAACATCATCAAATTTTAGGGTATTTGAACTAGAAATAGAGTTCCTAACAGCAATTACCAAGCCATTCCATCTTTCAAGCAAAGAACATAGAATCAAAAGAGCCATAATTTCTTCATCAAAATTGACATTTACAGAAGATAATTGACTAATAATTGTATTAAACTCATTTAAATGATCAGCAATTGGCCCACCTTTTACCATTTTCATATAACTTCGCCAAGGTTTCCATCAACTCTTGAGTTGTCTTTGCTTTTGTAATATTAAATGCCACCAATTGTGTCGGGCATAAACAAATATTGCCAAGTGCCTTTTTGTCCAAAATATACCTTTCCTCATCAAACATAGTTGTGACTTTCTTGGCTTATCCTTCCAATGGCTACCATAAATCCTTCTGATAGAGAAAGTACTCCATTTGTATTTTCCATAACTAAAAGTTCTACCCATTAAACTTCTCAACCTTCAACTTACCCTCGTTTGCCATTATTCCCACTCAATCATGAGACTCCCGCTCAACCGTGAGACCTTGCAAAGGATAACTGAATACAACCCGCTTTGATACCACTTGTTAGGGTTAGAAGACATATATGTAATAGTTAAATGCAGATTTGACCAATAAAATAGAGGAATAAAAACACAAAAAATGAAACAATAAGACAAAGAATTTAACGTGGTTCGCCCAAACTTGGGCTACATCCACCAAAGAGAGAGTCCAATATTATTATCCAGCAAACCAAACCAATTATAATTAGCAATCCCTTGCAACTCCATACTGCTACAAAATTCTCATATGAAGACCCTAACCCTAAGCCATTTTATCAAGACTTATGTCGGTTACAAAAATAGGGTTAGAATATGTCAATAAATAGAAAATTAACTCCTGACACATTTGTAAAACAATAAAAGTCATTTGAGCTTTCGGGGGTGCTACCCCCAAACCCCCGTTGAATAATTTGGGGGAAAACCATGCTGATAAAAGTGGGGGAAAAATTAACCTCCGAGTCTGATTAGGCTGCATATAACAACACTTAGGATATTATATGGCCCATAAAATCGGGGTTCTAGCTAATTTGCTCTTTCAACCTTGATTGAAGATTGCTTATATGGTTGTAGCCACAAGAGGACCAAGTCTTCATACGTTTTTCAGTGTAGTTTCGATCGGCATAGATTTTTTGTTGGTTTTGTGCTTGATGCAAATTATCCTTGAGTGTGTTCATGATGTCCATAATTCGTTGCACGAATTACTTGGCCCCTAGCACTCAACTTTCTTGTAAAGTCAAACTTCCAAAGGAGGTTGCTTCATACCACATAATGCCTTGAATGGACTCATCCTAATTGGCATGTGGTGGATGGTATTGTAGTAATATTCACCAAGGTGCAACCATTTTATCTATGCATTTTGTTGGCCTGTGACATAATTTCTCAAGTATCACTCCACTCACTTGTTAACAATTTCTATTTGTCTATTTGTTTGGGGGTGATAACATGTATTGGGTGTAGTGTTCGGTCCCTACTAAGCAAAAGAGTTATTGCCACAATGTTTCTTGGAAGACCATGTACTCTAAGGATTTCTTTGAAGAAAACCTTGCCATTTTTTGAGCTCGATACTAAATAGATATTGCTATGAAGTGTGTGTGCTTGGTGAGTCGATCCACTATTACATATATACAATCCTTTCCTTGAACTTTGGGTAATCCCATTACAAATTCCATAAAGATGTTTTCCCATTTTTTATTTGGAATAGGTAAAGGTTGTAAAAGACCTGTTGGGTGGTTTTGTTTAGTAATGTCTCTTTGACAGGTTGTACATTCTTGTACATGCTTAAGGACATCCCTCTTGAGGCCCTTCCAAGAGCTTCCAAGAGTATTTTACCCTTGTTTGTAGGTTTTGTAGTATCCTTGGTAGTCAACTAAGGGATTGTTGTGGTATTCCTTGATGATCTTGTCTTTCATCTTTGAGTTGGGCACAAGGAATATCATATTTTTATAGAGGATAAGTTCTAATTCTTCGTATTCCTCATTGGGCAAATTTCTTTCTAAGATACCATAAGCTTGTGAGTCTTTGACATATTTCGCAATGATATCATTCTTCCAGTGTGTGGTTATGCTTGTTATGGAGTTCAAGTGAGGTCATCTAATGACAAAGCACTTGCTACGACATTGTTTGTCTCTTTCACATACTCAATATCAAATTTGTAAGCTTGTATCTTGCTTACCCACTTATGATGCATGTCATTTAGAACTTTTTGATTCATAAAGAACCTTAAGCTATTATGATATGTCTTAACATTGAATTTCCCACAAACTAAGTATTGTTTGAACTTGGTTAAGGCGTGCATGATGATTAACATCTCTTTAACATAGATGGAGTAATGTTTCTCAGTCTCAGTGAGCTTGCCACTTTCAAATGCCATTGGATGTTTGTTTTGCATAAGGACTACTCCGATACCTACCCCGGAAGCATTCCACTACAATTCAAAAGGTAATGTAAAATTGAGATTGGCTAGGATGAGGCATGAGCTCACTACTTTTAGCTTCTCAAATACCTGTTGAGTCACTTCATTCCACAAAGAGGCACCTTTTTTGGTTAAGTCTATGACTGGTGCAGCCAGCTCAGAAAATCCTTTGACAAACCATTGATAATGAGTGCATAAACCCATAAAGCCCCTCAACTATGTTAGATTTCTTGGTTTTCGTAATTCCTTAATGGCTTTAATTTTTTCTTCATCCACACTCACCCCTTGTGCATTGATTTTATGGCCAAGGTAGAGGATTTCTTCTAGCCTAAATTCACATTTGGAGCCTTTGGCATATAGTGACTCCTAGTCCAAAATGCTTAGAGACTTCCTTAATATGTTTAATATGTTCTTCTCACGTCTTGTTGTAGATAAGGATGTCATCGAAAAATATGAGAAGGAACCTCCTTAGTTGTTTTCTTAATATATAGTTCATGCTTGATTGAAATGTTGAGGGAGCATCTGTCAGGCCAAAAGATAGGACCAAAAATTCAAAGTGTCCATAGTGACACCTAAAAGTTGTCTTGGGAACATCTTCTTCCCTCATTCTTGTTTGATGATAGTCCATAGATCAGTCTTGGAGAGGTATCTTGCTCCATGGAATTCATCGATTAATTCATCAATTCTTGGGATAGGGTAACATTTTTTTTTGTTTTTGTTTAACGCCCTATAATGTATATGCGTTCTCATTCTACCATTTATTTCTTGATTAGTGCTATCGAGGATGCAGGGACTAGAACAAACTTGGATATGACCCTTTGTAGCAGTTCTTTGATGGTTTTTCAATCTCTTCTTTGAACTTACAGGGGTTTCAAGTAGTGATCATAGTTCTAGCCCCTTCTAATTCTTTTGTATGTTCAAATCCTCCTTTTGGGGGTAATCCTAAGGGAATATCACCAAATACCTTCTTATGTTTATTCATAATGGGTTGGATATCAATGTGAATTACTTTGCCTTGGGTAGAAGTCTTATCGAGAATCATACATGTGCAGCCCACTCTCCTTGCCCGTGTCTAGAGATCCTCTCCATTCTTTTGGATGAGACTACTTTTGGGAATCTGTTGGGTAACCCTCTTATAGTGACTTCTTGTCCATCATGTTGGAAACAAATTTCCAAATTTGAGAGGTCAAAAATGAAGTGCCTCAAGGAGTACCTAATATCACATCAACATCTAATGTTACCACATAGAAATGCTCTTTGATGGAGTGTTTCCCTAAAGTGATTTCTAGTTGAGGAATCATCTTGGTACATTGAGTCATGGCTTCGATAGCTAGGGCTAATGTAAAACCCTTAAAGTCCTTAGTTCCCAACTTCAATTTTGTAGCTAGATTTTTGTCATTAAAGTTGTAAGATGCCCCACTATCCACGAGGGTGATTAACTTTTTCCTCTTGAGAGTACTTTTGATTCAAAATGGACGGTATTTGGAGGCTTATGAAATGGTGGCTCAAGTTTCATGCTCTTCATCATTGTACTTTGCCTTCTTGCTAGGGTTTTCTTTTGTTTCTTCATCGGATATTGCTTCTATATTATGCACTCGGCTTCCTTTTCCATGTGTCCATGTTCCCATGGTTCTTAACATTTAAAGCACAAATTCCTCCTTTTTGAATCATCTTGCTGCCTTTTGAGGTTATCTCCTAGGCATACGATCCCACTTCTCATTACAATGAAAACATGTTCTTCCTTTGTGGAGTTCCTTCTTATGCCTATCTTCATTATGTGGATACTTGTAGTGGATGTTTGATGTAACCTCCAACTTCATTGCCTTTTGAATTGCCTTTTCAAGGTTTGTTGGATCAAGGGCACTTTCCATGCCCTTGATTGATTCTTTTAATCCTTTCATGAATAAGTGTGTGAGTCTCCTTTGAGAAATTTTTGGTACCATAATGGATAGTTTTTGAAATTCAGTAGCAAAATCTTCTGCTGTTTCATGCTGTTTTAGTTGAGATAGTTCTTTAAAGTACCACTCTAGATGCTTTTGATCAAATCTTGTAATGAGCTTTTGTGTCAATTCATCATAAGTGGTTATATGTCGGTTCCCTTGGGTAATAAGGCCATGGTGCCACTAATCATGGACTATTCCTATTAAGCGGACTATGGCGAATTTAAACATTTTCTTCAATCATGGGGCCAAGTGAAAGATAAGTGTCTAATTTTTGGCCCCATGAGTGTGTTGTGAATTTCTCGGATCCATCAAAGTTAGGAAGAGTCATCTTACTTACCCTTCCCTTTAAGTCTTTATCAGGTTGCTCTCTTCTCCTATTTGGTGCAACTCGTGTTTTGACATCACAATAATCCTTGAAGGAGACGTTCCTCCTAATTCAGGGTCTCAACTTTAGTATGTTTCTGCCTGTTCTTCCACATTATCAAAGGCTTGATTATTGACTTCCTCCTCTAACATGGGTTCTTCCCTCGATGGGGAGGTCTTGTTGGTCTATGTGTCGATACCCTTGTTAGGTTATCATTCTCAGAGTGGTTGGAATGGGTATCCCTCCCATTGTTTTGGTTGGATCTAGAGTTATAGTTATCATGTTTTGGATGGCTTGGAGGAGAAGTTGGGTTTTCCTTTTAATTTTTTCATTTTGCTCCACGAGAGTTTGGTTGGTTTGCTCCATGAAGGCCCTCATTTGATTGCTCATTTGTTCATTCATGGTGGATGTTTCTTCCTTTCTCTTTACACAACCCTTTAATTGGTTTGCATTAACTATTTTTTGTCCCTTTGGCTGGCAAGAATGGTGCTCTAATACAAATTGTAAAGCCCCCTTTCAAATTTGCCCTAGAATTTGCCCAAGAATCACAATTGCAACAAGTTAGGGTTAGGGTTACATCTTTCCCAAGTAAAATATCTCCTTAAAACAACAGTCTTGGATTTAGATACAACAACCATAACCAAGGGAGCATATACATACATACATATATACATATACACACTTCAAATTATTAGGGTCAGATAATAACACATAATATTCATACAATATTTATATTACCATTCAAACACATTAGGGTTTGGAGGAAGAAGCATGATAGGATCCACTTGAAGCTATCCCGCACTAAGCCCAAGAGTGGACACTCACCCTTTTGGCCTCAGTGGGTAGGCAACATGTACATCCACTTAGGGTGGCCTACTTAGTGAGGTGCTTGCATCTTCTTTTCCTAACTATGCCTCATCCCCCTAAGGTCAATAGCCATCATTGTAGAGGAGATTGTAATGGGGGCTTCTTGATTGTCCTATCTAAGCCCAAGAGTGGATCTTTACCTTCTTGGCCCCAGGGGCAGGAAATATAGATATCCCCTCGGGGTGGGTGGCCTACTTAGATAGCAACCTCATAATTCCCCTCTTACACCTCCTTCCTCCCATACATGATGGGGGTTCCGAATAGAACTATTCCAAACATATGCATTTTTAATCAATTATATATATAGACAAGTAATGTATAGGAAAATTATATACCAAAGAAGTATTAGGATTATTACATGTGGTTATAACAGATCTAAAATGAGTATAAGTTTGTTGCGCTCACGTCTGATCTGAATGCTATCTTTTCCACTAATTTTGAAAATTGCTTTTATTTGCTGATGGTAATTACTGATGTTCGATGATACCTTTTCTGCCTTGGAACTTCCTCCATATATACATTGACGACTTCATGAAGCAAGGCACCCCTTTGGAAAGCAATTGCTCTCTCAACAAAGACATAACTCTTCAAATCGAACTTTTTAGGTTGCCCTCTCAATTCCTTAACAACTTGCATGATGTTAGATCCTCTTCACAAAGAATCATAAAATACAAATTGCATCCAATGCTAATCCAAAAATAGTGATATATTTAATAGCATGTATTGGCCATATGGATAATCTTGATATATCATTTGACGATAAAGAAATTCAAATGATGAAAGTATTACCCTCACATATCATGGTGGAATGTTGACAAATCAACTATTATATGATCCCTTGTTAATAATGAATCTACCCTTGATTTATGCATTGAAGAATGTTTAAAGCAACTAGAACTAGAGTTGTCCAATATACAGCCACGTTCAATCCTACTATTAAAGAACTTGATTATATGCCTTGATCGTGTTTGGATATTATCGTTCTTCGAATCCAAATTAACCCACAAAATACACTATAATAAGTGATGCCAAGAACCTGAATTATAATATTCTTCTTGGGTGCCCATGGTTGCGTGCAACAAGAGTGGTTCCCTCTACTTTGCATTAATGTGTTAATATTAGCCTGAAGAGAAGCTTTCCAACATACCAATAGATCCTAAAGCATACAACAAATGTTCTCAAACAAAACATATCATATTTGAATCACACAAAACAAACCCTTAGAAAATGCTTCTATCATCTTTATATATGGATCCCTCTATTTATTTTAAACACCTAATGTTAGCCAATTTAAGTTGTCATTAGTGAAGATTGATGCAAACACCATTCCCACCGGTATAAGGTACACCGGTAGTTCACTCACTTTACTTTATAGCCACCGGTAGACTAAAACAAAGTATATACACCGGCAGACTAAACAGAGGAGATGCACCGGTAGACCAAACAAAGTACATAGTACCGGTCTTATAGTACATATAAGGGATGAACCGGGTATAAGATTGATACTGGTCAACAACACGTCAATCCGCACTGGTGAATGCAGAGCTGTTTAAGTTAAAACCGGAATATGCGGAGCATCCACCGTTTAGAACTGGAGTTAGCTTTTTAACAGGAGTTAGTTTTATTTCTACGCGAATGTTTCAAGGTAAACTCAAGATTAGAACGCAAAGCTTTTTCTTTGTTGCATGATTTAAGGACGAGTTTATAGCCTGGCAGTTCTATGAGTTAGGGTTTCATTGAGATGAATTTTGCATAAATACAGGTCATAGGACACAAGAAGAGACTTGTTGAATATGCAGAGCAGGAGAGAGACATCTTCTGAGAGAAGAGCTACAGTCACAAAGGTGAAAGGCAGAAAGCATCAATAGCCAAGCAGAACAGGAAGATCAACAGGTATGATCTAATCAGACAAACAGTGTCAATTAAGATCATTGCTTTTATACTGTGAAAGCATATTCAAATCCCTCTATCAAGGTGAACCCTAACAGGTTCTTTGTATAAATCCTTTAATCGGGTAGCATCTTGATTGATGTTGAAAGTCCTTTAACAAGGCGGCTCCTAATAGAGTCAAGATCTTAACCAGTCTTCTACCAAATCCCTTTACCGGGTAGCACCCCTGCAAGTGTTTTGTAAGATCTTAACCGGGCACCTTTATTACTGCAGTAGTGGAGTTGTGAGCTATGTCTCATTGTGGTTTTTTCCTTCTAACCGAGGGTTTCCATGTACATATGATGTGTTGATCTGAGCATTTCTATTTCTGTGTGTGAATGGTTATTTACATTCTGTTTATCTTGCAAGAATCTTTATACAAGTTTTAATTGGAAATAGAAATAGTATTTATTGATTCATCCCCCTCTCAGTAACCGGTTAGGAATAACACCTAAGGCATATTGCAATGGACTTACTATAGAGCCATAGAAACATAACAAAATATGATGGGAGAATATTGAGTATATAACCAAGCAACTTTGAGAGGGCAACCTTCACAATCTTATAATGAGATAATATGATTTGCATTCAGATGATAAAGGGAAGTCCTTGATGTATGGGCACAAATATCCCAATACACACAATGGGCCTAAGCAACTTTGAGGGGACAACCTTCACAATCTTATAATAAGAATATGATTTGCATTAAGATGATAAGGGAGAGTCCTCAAGATATGGGGGCACACATATCCTAATACAAGAAATGGGCTCAGGGTGTAGCATGCTCCTCCCCTTCAAACTAGTGTTGTCATTATTGTTAAATAGCCAAGGATGCTACTACAAGATGCTTTAACCTCCCATGTGGTATCCTCATTGGGTAAATTCTTACGCTTGATCAAATACCATATAACCACCCTCATTTGTAGTTGCTTAGTGTGTGTCTAAAGGATTGCTTTAGGCTCCAAAATTATTCTTCCCTCTTACTCAAGCTTATGTAACTTTGTCTAGCAGGAAATTTATTGTTCAATGACATTCTTAGAGCTAGAAACATGGAAGACCAAATGTATTTTCCTAGATGGAGGCAACCCCAATTTGTAAGCCACAATCCAATCTTTTGCAAGATTTGATGAGGGCCATAATACTCAAGAGAGAGCATATTATACTCGTATTGTTATTTCAAGGACAACTACTTATATGATTGCAATTGTAGAAAACCCGATCTCTAATGTCAAAAGGTCTTTCACTTCAATGTTGGTTTACTTACCACTTAATGGGGTTTTGTTCTATTGCTAAGTTCTACAAGATACAATAGAGGACCTTTTGCTAGTATTGAACATGTTCTTCAATTGCTCTAAGCCTCTAACCTTAATATGTACCTTAAAGGAGATAATGATGCATGGTGGATGGTACTCATATAATGCCAATAACGAAGGTATGTTGTATGAGTTATGGAAAGAAATGTTATACCACCATTGAGTGGCAACTAGTGAGCCCGTATTAGAAGATTAATTTTAGTATAACCCTCCAAGCATTTTTTGACCACCTCAGTTTTCCCATTAGATGATGATGACAAGAACTATTCTATAATTGAGTACCCAAGCATGAGATCAACTCAACCCAAAAATTACTAGCAAATATCAAGTCATAATGACATACTATGATTTTTGGGATCTCACATAGCTTTTGACCAGTCACCATAAAAGCTACAACCATACTACAAAAGGATGTGTTAAAGAACAACAATGGGCATATTTATTAAGTTGATCAACAACCATGATGATATTTTTCTCAATAGAATTAGGCAGTCCAATAACAAAGTCCATGGATGCCTCCTTCAACCGCAGGATTGAAATAGATGGAGGCTTCAAAATACTCGAGATCTTGGATGTCTCACACTTGTCTTGTTGGCATACTATGCATTGTGCCATAAATTTTTCTATATTTCCTTTGAACCCTCTAGAAAAAAGCCATCTTGATTTCATGAAGTCTTTAAGAAGGTTGAATACCCACCTACTAGTGAAGCATGTAGTTCTATTATGCTTGAGGATTGAGTTCTTCCAAAATAATATATGTTTCTTATGCCATATGGATAGTCCTCTTTCCATACAAAATATTCTAATATTAGTATATCATGTTGGAGCTTCTAAATGAAATTCTATGTATCCGTATCATTATGACTAAAAGGTAGTAGGTGCATTAATCAACCCAATGGCATGACCGAGAACTCATAATGCCCATAGTGACACCAAAAAGCTATATTGTGCACATCCTCATCTCTAACCATTATTTGACTATACCTAGACTATTTATCAATCTTGGAATACACAACACCATGACGCTCATCTATCAACTAATCGACCATGGGGATGGGATAGGAGTTCTTAATTGTCTTTTTGTTGAGGACCCTACAATCAATGGATATCCACATATTACCACCTTTTCTCTTTACCAGCACCACAAAAGAAGCAAATGGGGTCGAGCTGGGGCATATGTGGCCCATGTCTAACAACTCATTAATAACATTCTCAATCTCATCCTTGTACCTTCTAAGATGACAATAAGGTGTAGTGATGACAAGGTTTGCTCCTTCCT
Source organism: Chamaecyparis obtusa (assembly GCA_027943335.1). Taxonomy (NCBI): domain Eukaryota; kingdom Viridiplantae; phylum Streptophyta; class Pinopsida; order Cupressales; family Cupressaceae; genus Chamaecyparis; species Chamaecyparis obtusa. Next base: position 390,478 of record BSBK01000762.1, read on the forward strand.
CCAGCTCAATTGCATATAGAAAGTCGCTGTCCAATTGTAAACCTGGAAAATTTTCAAAAAACACCTTGCTGTGTTTATCCAAGATGGATTGGATGCCAACATGATAACCCCTCCCATCCTTTGATGAGCTAAAATCTGTAATCAAGCGCATTGCTGCGCAAGCAAATTGATCTATACGAAAAGCCTCCTACATTACCTTAACGGAAACAAACATGGGACCTCATTAGAAGGGCCATGGAGAAGTACCTCCTTCCCATCAGCTTTGAATTTCAACTCCAATGTTTAATAATTTTGCAACTACTCACCAAGTGAGTTTTACCATTGTACCCCCAATACCAAATGCATCTCATCAATGCCAATTACATAGAAATCATCTCACATTTTGTGCCCTCCTAGAGTCAACTCCATCTATTGCATCATTTCGTTGCATGGAATAGTAAACCAATTCACCACTATAGTATTAAATCCCTCAAATCCATCTTGGCCACCAATCCCTCGTTGATAAAGTTGTGGGTTGCTCCACTATCAGTCAAAAAACTTTATCCTCCATGTGATGAACCCAAATTAAAAAGGCTGGTTGTCAGGCAGGTGGTGCTTCAAAGCACCTTTCTATCTGCCTTTAAAATAATATTTAAATAAATAAAGTAATTTGCTTAATAGATAATATTTAACAAATAAAGTGAAGTTAGAAGGGTCAGCCTTGGCCAACTTAAGGAAATGATATCAATGCTTTTTTATTTTCAGCCGACTAGTCTAGTGTTGAATTGCCTATTTAAGGCGGCACTCTTAGGTAATTAAGGTATGCTGGTTTTGATTGATTGTGAGCTCGAAGTACATAGGCAACCTAGGATGTGAACCTCAGGCGGCTGAGGAGGTAAGACAATACCCCTGCCTGTGCACGGTAGTTCAAAACCAATACAATCGCTAGAGATTTTTACAGTGCCTATTGTTCTTCACAGGGAATCACCTGAGGAGAAAGACAATTCACAGGGAAGGTAGGTTCGGGCCATTGCATAGAGGAGGCGATCAGTCTGGCCTTTGTCTTCAACAGGGCAAGACAGCGATATCAGGCCAGTATCAAGAAACAAGAAACATTCGCATTAAAGAGGGGAGGCTGCAAGATAGTCTGAAGCCGATCACAAGGGGACAAACACAGAAATTTCTCCAGGTCGTGCATTACTGTGTCTTGCATCTGAGAATACAAATCAGGTATCTTTACCACTAAAGAATGCCTGTCGAATTCATTTTCCTGAGAAACGATGTGAAATTTCTGATTCAATATCAGAGAGCTCATCTCCGTGTAAAAAGACTAGAACGCAGTGATCAATATTAAAATTTCCTTGTGCAGTGGATATATGTTTTTCCTTTCCTAATCGAATAATAGCCATCTGATTCCTGTTTAAGACAAGTCTTTTGGAATTTTCTATTTAATAAATGTAATTGTATAAACTGTGATGATCAATAAATTATTTAGCATCTTCCAATGGTATCAGAGCCGTCAAGCCTGCCAGCTTGTGGCAGAGATATCTACAGCGTGAAAAGAAGAAAAGTAGCAGTATAGGAGATGGAGATGAGGATGCTACTAAAGCATATTCAATAGATCTAAAGAGCTGCATCTCAACATGTCTGAGACATTAAGGGAAGTAGCACAATTGTTGAAGGCAATCCATCAAAGTCATGGTGGTGATAAGTCTGAGACAGATAAGAGTGAAGGAAATGCTGCTAATGAAGGGAGATCTGTTATTAAGGGTGGGAATGATAATTCCAGGGGATATAAATTCTCGGCCAAGACATTCAGGACTAAATTTTTGACAAATGAAGAAGCTAGTGAGGATAGATTAATGAAATGCATCGTCTTCATGCAAAATACCACACCATAAGCGAAGCAGTTAAGAATAATATGACCTTTACCGGATATTGTGGTCTAAAACCAAAAGGAGGGCATGGGAGTGTTGTCCTCAATTTTGACATCACAAAATTGAGACAACCCTACGCAATTTGTCTCATGGATTCATAGGTGTATCCTCTATGTTTCAATGTATGAATAAACGTATCTTGAAAGCAATTCGTCATCTTTGAATTGTGTTCAATGTGTCGTTTATTGTACATTCTTTTTAGGAGATTGCCGTCAAGTTATTTTCTTGAACGCTTGTCAAAAGAGTTTATCTTCTCTGATTGCAAGCACTTGATTTTTGGTTATCTTCATGGTTTTCTTTGTTTTTCTTCCTCGTGTAAATAGTTTTCGGTTGTGTTTTTCCCTTGAGAGGATGCTCCTTTAAATTCCGCTCGTTTCGAGCCGACTTAGACCTTAATCGGAGCTCTCTAGCTCAAGTTATAAGGTTAAAAGTGGGGTTTTTCAGGGCGACTGCATATTTTATTAAATCCCTTGAAAAATGGACTTTTTGGTGTCGATTGCACGAATTAAAATTATTTTTGAATTCTAAATTGGATTTTATCATCCATTTTAAAATTTCAACTAATTCTAAGTTGATCTTATTATAGTTTTTTTTAAAGTTTTAATAAAATTAGGCTTTATAAGTCTATTTTTATTTATTACTTTATTAAGACTATAGTTTTCAATTTAATTTTAAATTTCATGAGATATTTTAAGTGCAAGGTGTTTTTTTCCATTATCAAATGCATATATCCCATGCATTAATTCGTTTTAAATCCATTATTAACTCCTTATTAGCGAATCAGTGGGGTTTTCATTTGCAAATACATATTTCTGAAATATGATCATGGTAAGTGGAGAATTTAAATCCGTTTACATATGTGAACCTTTAAAAACATATGTGCTTTTACATCTCAAAAGCACGTCTTTATGTTTTTATCATATGATTTACTTGGAGTTTCTATGACGTGTTTTGGGTCTTAAAAAGTCCATTTTTAAATCACACTAATACTAAGTGGCAATTTTAAACCTCATAACATATTGCACATATCACATGTAATATGTTATTAACTTGCTAAATCACGTTAAGTACTTGGTGGCGTTTTTCAAACTCATTACATATAACATATTACATGTGTTATATGTATTGAAAAACCCGTTTTTATACTTCCTTGTGCATGGTGGCGATTTTGCCTCCCATTGCACAATACATATAACATATGTAATATGTTATATGTATTCAAATACCCGTTCATGCCTTATCACATGCATGGTGGCAATTTTGAACACTAAGACACATATTTTCGAATGTGTTAGTGACATGCTAAAACACGTCAAAGCAATACATATGCTGGGTGGCGATTTCTAACACCAAAACACGTGTTATAACTTTTAAAAAGGGCATTTTTATATACCAATGCATTGGGCGACGATTTTAGACGCCAATACACATATTTTCAAATGTGTATACTCATTTTCAAAACCCGTTTTTAATATAAATGCATGGCAGCGATTTTTGATGTGAGAGCATATGTGTTATACCGTTTTGAAAGGGCGTTTTTAAATGCTAATGCTGGGTGGCGATTTTCAAAGCAATAACATATGATAGCTGCCTTTCAATACATTCAAAAAGAGCTGGGTGGCGATTTTTCACTCAACCACACATGTGCTCTTATCTCTTCAAAACCCGTATAGCAGCATTGGATGGCGATTTTGAAGCCCAAAACACATTCAAATCTGAATGTTTGAGCATAGAAAAGGGGCGTTTTTGATGTTGCAGCACTAAGTGGCAATTTTTGCCTTCATTGCACTCCATTTCTAAGAGTTTTCAGTCCTTCTTTTGGGGGTTTTAATCAAAAACGGGATTCAAATTCTCATTTTCTGAGATTTCAAAGGTGAGTTATTTGTTTTCAAAATCTTATTGACTGATTTTTGCAAGCATTTCCAGCCCTAGACGCCGTTTTTGGAAGCCTTTGCATGTGTTGAATTTTTCAAACTTTTTGCTATTATTTGGCATTAATTTGGTCATTGTCTCAACACTTGTCAATTGATGTTTATCTCTTGGAGGAATAGGTCATGGATTGAGGTCATGGATTGAGCTCTATTTTTTTTTTCAGCATTTCTATGTTGTGAGAATCTTCATGATCTTTTCCAGATTCTCCCAAAGATTGCACAGAAATTTTCTTCCTTTGTCTTGTGAAGAAGTGAGGTAAATTTTCTTTGTTTTATTTTTCATTGTCTTTTATTTTCAGCTTTGAATCAATGTGTTTTGATCTTCCTCATTCTAAAGATGCATGTGCAAAGACATCTCTTCTTTTGCACATGCAGTCGGGATTAAAAACCCCGTTCTTAATTATATTATTTTTGAAAAGAAGATGGGTCCACTTCATTTTGTCCCACATGCCACGTGACTTCACTCCATAAAAGCCCACTTCCATTGAACTTTATATTGCTGCCACTTGACTTCAAACTCATGTTGGCAGAAAAGTTTCACCATTATCACAAAATCAGTCCCATATTCCTTCATTTTCATCCATTTTTCCCTCTTATCATTTGCTGTCCATATGTGTAAACACCTCCAAGAAACCCGTTTTGGGGTCTTTCTTACCATTTTTAGCTAAAGTCCATTCACCTCTTCATTGTCCTAAAGTTTTCCAGCCATATGCCATGTTCATAGTTTTCCAAAATCCATATTTATGCATCAAAAAGTGCACAATGGATCCATCTCATAAAGATGTTCTCACCTTGTGGAATTTTCACGTCACATGCTACATGATTGGAGATTCAAAGGACTTTTGGCTTCAAAAGTTTGTGATTGTATTGTTTCCAGAAACAATACGAGTTCTACCCAAGAAGAAGGTTCTTCCCCATCATGTAAATGCAAGCTAAAAGCCCACCTTCAAGAGTTTACATACAATTTTCTTGCTTTTTCAAAAGTTGCAAATGGACCTCTAAACCCTATTTGTGAATGACAAGTACTTCCAAAATGACATGTAATGGGATTTAAAAACCCCACTTATAAGAGAGAAATCATCCCATGCTAAGTGCAAAGAGTTGAAGACTAGAATGATGTGGGCATCGAATACTTTCAAGAAGAGATACTTTCCAAGGAAATGACCACTATGATACAAGACAACCAAGGATGCAAGTTCCTATTCCAGATCAAGATGCTTTCATCAAACTAAAGCATATCAACCATCACGCATCCTATAGCAGCATGAAGACAAACGAAGGATGATGTAATAGGCGTCGTGTCTTGTCAAGCACTTAGAATATTTTCATCATGTCTTTGTAATTTGTATTTGACATATGTAATTGCATGTGATAGTATCATGTGCAAAGCTGTAACATGTAATTAGGTTGCAAGTGCATTAGGCATGCAACTTTGAAAAAGTCAAAATTAGTTAGTTGGTGAATAAGTCAAGGTGGTTAAGGGTTTTCCCCTTTTCTCTCCACCTTTCTCTCTCCTCTTTTCCTATATAAAGGAGGGAGTTCATTGTAAATAAAGATCTTTTGGCAAGGCAAGAAAATTCTGCCAGTTTGTATCTACACTCTAAGACTTTGAGCTTGGATGTAAATTTGAATTGCTTTCAATAAAAGGGGCAACTTGCTTTCAAACTTTGTGTTGATTCAAGGTGTTATGTGACGACATTTTCTGGATATTGATTGTGAGTTTTGGAGTTTTGCTCAAGAGGGATTTGAATTTAATTGTGCAGACTTTGAGCTACCTATTACATTTAGAGCCAATTTGAACTTTTGAAGACTTTGTGCTACAGGAGAACAGATTGTTATAGTTAGATAGTGGCTGCAATTACTTAGAATTGAAGACTTTGGGCTTCAGTTGTAGGTATTTTTATTAAGTTTGAGAGTATCTGGTAAGAGACTTTGTGCCTTACTGGTTATTCTACTTGAATCCTCACGAGACAAGCACAGGAAACTTTGGGTTTTTGTTTTTGTTTCACAAAATATTAAAAAAGAAAGCTGCTGCCCCTGGTATTGTTCTTATGTCAACTCCAGGGTCACCGGTATTATCGTAGCAATAAGGCACTTTTTGTTCAGTTAGAAAGTTGTAGTTGTATGCAAATCATTCCTGAAAAAAGAGGAATCGATTAAGAGAACCGCCTTTTTTTAATTTCAGTTAAGTTCCTGTTGAAGCCACCTACGGTAAGAAGGGAGCCTCCCCTATTGCTGAGAGGAGAGATTTATCTCATGAGATGTTGCCTAAAGTTACAATTTTGTAAGGTGTAGTCCTAGCGGCTTACAAAATTTTTAGCCAACAGGGAGGAAAGGGAATGAGAGGAAGGATATTCAGCACCCCTCGAGAAAAATTACCATGCCCAACTTTGATGGAAGTAGTACCACAGCCAAATCATGGTTACAGAAACTTGACACTTATTACACATTGAACCCAATGATGGAAGAGAAAGCCATCAAGTTCGCAACCTTGCATTTAGGAGTCGCTCATGGGTGGCGGTACCATGGGTTAGCAACTTAGGGACATGACTCAGTTTCAACCATACAGGAATTCAGTCAAAGATTGATCGAGAGATTTGATTGAACAGACTTGGAAATACATTTCAGAAATCTAGCTCAACTAAGGCACAGTGGAAGACTATGTGGCTGAGTTTGAAAAACTTGTTGTAATGGTCCCTGACATGTCTAATGAAAGGCAGACATTACTCTTTGTTGAAGGTTTATTTGAGCCACTTAAAATGTTACTAAAAGCTTTAAACCCAACAACCTTCAAGGAAGCCATGACATTAACTCTCAACTTGGAAGACTCAATGGCAAGGGACAGCTTCAATAGTAAGAAGACAGTTCAACCTATGCAAATCAAAAAGCATTTTCAAAGGAGCTCAATACCCACAAGGATACCTACAGCAAAGACCAAGCAAATGGATGCAAGTAGGAATGAATTAAGGAGAAGAAAGTTGTGTTTCACATCCAAAGAAGCATGGCAGCCAAGAAATCGTTGCTTAGGAAAGGGGCAGGTACATTATATTGAAGTTATCTCTGATGAAGATGTTGAGAGCGACAAGGCTGGTTAAGAAAATGAAGCAGAGAATGTTGGAAAATCCGCAAGAGACGCTTTGGCTGCCCTCATAGGAGAACCACGCTATAGTGCACTCAGCATAAAGGGACAAAAGGTAATCATCCTTATTGATAGTGGAACCACTTATAACTATATCAATGAGGAAGTAGTAAGGAGGTTGGAACTGAATACAGTTCCAATTGAAGGGTTTGATATAAAGGTAGCCAGTGGAACTATTCTCTCTTGCACCCGGAAGGTACCTCCAATGGAATTGACAATGGGAGATTATAAATTGTATAATGACTTCTATGTGATTAATATGGCTATGGGGTCTTTATTAGAATATTGTAATGTTTCTTTAATGGTCATCTTAGTTAGTCTTTTGTTTATCAACTAGTATCTATTTTCGTCTTAAGTTCACAATTGTTTCTTTTAGAAATATCGTCTTTGTAAATCTATATAAGAAGCTTTCATCTCCTCTATTTAATACAACATCGATTTACCATAACATGGTATCAAAGTTGGTCGATGGTATTAGATAGGCGATTGGTAAAAATATTGGATGATTATTGAATGAGCAAGACGCTCATTATATAGATTACAAAAGAGGCATTATTAGAAACATTCTAATAACAAAAGGATAAAAGAATATTAGAAACATTTTAATATTTACAATATACACAATATTGACCATTAAATAAAAAGATATATAGCAATATTATTCTAATACCCTCCCTTAATGGTCAATCGGTCAACTACACCAAGGAGCCCCCTAAACTTAACAAATTTTTCTAAGAGTGGCTTGGTAAGAATGTCGGCAATCTGATGAGCTGTAGGAACAAACTGCAAATCCACGGATCCATCTTCAACCAACTAACGGATAAAATGACAATGAATGTCAATATGCTTAGTGCGCTCATGGAAGACTAGATTTTTGGCAAGTTTGATGACCCCTTGATTATCGCAAAAGAGAGGTGAAGGGCCTGCCTAAGACATATGGATGTCAGAAAGCATCCTCCGAAGCCAAATTGCCTCGCAACCTGCTTTGACTGTTCCCCGATATTCAGCTTCTATTGAGGAAAGAGATACAACCTGCAGCTTCTTATTGGTCCAAGTGATAGCACCTATGCCCAAACTGAAAACATACCCGAAAGTAGACTTTTTGTCATCAATAGAGCCTCCCAAATCCGAGCCTATCTAACCGATGAGTCAGGCATCTTTGGTTCATCCATAGAGAATACCAAAATCAAGAGTGCCCTTGACATAGCGCACGATGCATTTTGCTACAGCCCAATGATTTGAAGTGGGAGTTGTCATGAAGCGAAGTATGTAACTCACTGCAAAGTTGAGATCAAGTCTAGTGGCAGTGAGATATATCAAACTGCCTACTAGTTGTCTAAATGTGGATTCATTCTCAACAGGAGAACTAGATTTGGCTGATAACTTGAGACCAAACTCCATAGGTGTAGATGCAGGTTTACAATCCTGCATTCTAAATTTGTCCAGCAAAGCTCGTGCATACTTAGACTGAGAGATGAAAATGCCATGTGAGTGCTGCGAAATCTTGGCACCTAGGCAGTAGTGAAGAAGTCCAAGGTCTATCATGTCAAAAGACTAACGGAGTTTCTATTTGATTCCTTGAATAAATGCTTCAGAACTGCCAATGATAATCAAATCATCAACATATATAACCAAAATGATGATATCACTACCAGTAGTCTTGACATACAGATTTGAGTCAGAAGGACTCCTTTGGAAACCTTGATCTGTGAGGTACTTATCAATTTTCATTACCATGCCGGAGGAACCTGTTTGAGGCTATAGAGTGCTTTCACCAGATTGAGAACCTGATGTTCTTTATCGACAACCTTGAATACAGGAGGTTGCATCATGTACACTTCTTCTTGTAACTCACCATTGAGGAATGCACTCTTGACGTCCATTTGATGGACCTTCCAATCACACTGAGCTGTCATGGCAAGGACTAATCTGATGGTGCTCATCTTTGCAATGGGAGCAAAGGTCTCTTCATAATCAATTCCTTCCTGCTCAGAGAAGCCTTTGGCAACAAGACAAGCCTTATGCTTGTCTAAAGTACCATCACCTTTGTATTTGACTTTGTAGACCCATTTGCAACCGATGGGTTTCTTTCCTGAAGGAAGATCTAACAGAACCCAAGTGTTATTTTTCAACAGGCTATGATGCTCAATTTGCATAGCTTCTTCCTACTTAGGTATCCCTTTCGCCTTTGTGTGTGTTTGAGGTTCATACACTATGAATGTTGGCCATGAGAGCAAAATTTATGGAGTCAAAAGGTTTTCTCTTCTTCTGAGCAGTTCTACCCTCAATGAGTTCATCATCATGAAGATCGTCAATTTTTCTTAGCCCACCATTTAGGCCGGAGAGTAGAAGTGCTAACATTTAAAGTAGGAGGTGCAAGGGGATCATCATCATCAAATAGAAGATTAGATGAACCCTGAGAAAAATCAGGTGGTGTGGCTGCATGTCTAGGTGAGCCCACAGGAGAAGGAACTGGTGGAGAGGCTGGAACAGGAACAACTAGAGCCTTCTTAGTTGAAGCCCTCCCATCAAGTGGACCTAATGGAAGACAGATATCAAAGTCTTGAGCTTGGAGAGACTGATCTACTGAAATCACAACTTGAGGAGAGACCTGAAAGGGCCCTCGTTCCTCATCAAAGACTACATCACGATTGAAGATGAGATGATTAGTCTCCATGTCAATCAGGCGGTAGGCTTTGTGATTATCATTGTAGCCAGTTAGCATGAGTTTCTGGCTCTTGGCATCTAACTTGGTGTGTTTAGCATCAGGAATCCAAACAAATGCAGTGGACCCAAAAACTTTAAGATGGCTAATTCTAGGCTTACGGCCTGACCAGGGCTCTTCCAGAGTCTTCTTCTTGACAACCACTATAGGAAAGTGGTTGAGAAGATAGACAACAGTGTGGACATCTTCGGCCTAAAATTTCTTTGAAACCTACTTGTGTTCAAGCATAGACCAAGCCATTTTGGTGATTGTGCGGTTGCAAAGCTCAATGACATTGTTTTGCTAAGGGGTGTAGGGTGTTGTTAATTGGCGCTTTATGCCATGTTGATCACAAAAATGGGAGAAGGCAGAGGAACAAAACTCTCCCCCATTGTCAATTCTAAGAGTAATAATATGTTGACCAAACTCTTTTTCTACAAATAATTTGAGCTTTAGAAATACAACAAACACCTCTGATTTTTTACGAAGGAAATATATGTTATTACTAACCGGTTGCTGAGAGGGGGGGTGAATCAGTAAATACTATTTCTATCTTAATTAAACATTGTTTATAAATTTTTGCATAATAAACAACATGCAATTAACCATTCATAAACAAAAATAGAAATACTCAGATCAACACAACATATGTACATGGAAACCCTCGGTTAGAAGGAATAAACCACGGTGAGACAGAGCTCACAACTTCACTACTGCAGTAATAAAGGTGCCCGGTTAAGAGTTTACAAAACACTTATAAGAGTGCTACTTGGTAAAGGGATTTGGTAGAAGATCGGTTAACATCTTGACTCTGTTAGGAGCCGCCTTGTTAAAGGACTTTCAACTTCAATTAAGATGCTACCCGGTTAAAGGATTTATACACAGAACCTATTAGGGTTCACCCTGATAGAGGGATTTGAATATGCTTTAACAGATTAAAAGCAATGATCTGAATTGACACTTTTTGTTTGATTAGATCATACCTGTTAACCTTTCTGCTTAGCCTGGCTGTTGAACTTCTCTGCCTTTCGCCTCTTGTGACCGTAGCTTCTCTCAGAAGATATCTCTCTCCTGCTCTGTATTTTCAACAACACTTCTTTTGTGTCCTATGACCTGAATTTATATGAAATTATTCTCATTAAAACCTAACTCATAGAACCGCCAAGTTGTAAACTCACCCAAAAATCATGCAACAAAAAGCTTTACGAGATGATCGTGAGTTTACCTTGAAACATCCGCGTAGAAGTAAAACTAACTCCTATTAAAAAGCTAACTCCAGTTCTAAATGGTGGAAACTCCATATAATCCAGTTTTACATCAGACAGCTCCGCATAATCCGGTGCGGATTATTATGCACTTGACTGGTATCAATCTTATACCTGGTTCATCCCCTGTATGCACTATAAGACCAGTACTATGTACTCTCTTTGATTTGCCGGTGCATCTCCTCTGTTTAGTCTACTGGTGCATATACTCTATTTAGTCTATCGGTGCCTATAAAGAAGTATGAGTGATCTACCAGTGTACCTACACCGGTGGGAATGATGTTTGCATCTAACTTCACCAATGACAACTTAAATTTGCCAACAATATACCCACATTTTATGACTAAAATCATCAACTAAAAGTTAAAAAAAATTGGACCCAGTAACAGGAGTAGTCATAGGTCAACAAACATCAACATGAACCAATTGTAATACCTTAGAAGCTCTCCAAGAGTTGCCATCTAAAAAAGGAGTGCGATGTTGCTTCCTAGCCTAACAAGCGCCGCAAACTTGTAATGACCCTTACTATAAAGGCCACTAAAAATCACTAATACTGAACTGAGAAAATTCGTCAAACAGTTGGCATGCACTGAATACACTGCTGAAAGAAAAATACTGAATATAGGAAATTATTTTGCAATATATGAGTTCGCTGTCCCAAAATTTCAGAATAATAGATAGCAACCAAATACCATCTAAAACACTATCAATGATGTAGGAAATTGCTCAAAACCATATACCATTCATATATCAACAATTTGCAACAATGCCATACATTTTTCAGTCAATGATATGATCATCAAACCCTAGGTTTGCAATATAGATAGACTGAAAATTACAATGCCCTTTCACTTGCAAAATCCTAGCCTTCCTTTGTTACCAATAATGCCAAATGGCAAACAAAGACAAGTACAATGTAAAATAGTAAAGTGCTGAAGCTATATTTTGTACTCAGCTGAAAACATACATTTCTCAAAAAATATGCCAAATGCCAAATGAGAAATGAGGAACCTGATTGTAGATGGCTGCAATAATTTTTCGGACTACTTTTTCAGATCTGCTTTTTCGGATTGCTTTTTCGAATCTGCTTTTTCGGATCTGCTATTTCGGATCTGCTTTTTCGAATCTGCTTTTTCGGATTGTTTTTTTTCCTCTTGCAACCAAAACTCAAACCCTCAGGTAAATCTGAGGATTCCAAATAAGCTTAACTTGAAATGGCTGAATACCACTTCCAAACTTGCAACCCTTCAGTAGATATTTCACTACCTCAGTTATGCCAATCTAGGGGAGTGATTCGTTCCCAAAGATCGAATAGTATTTGCAGACCACAAGGCTACAAATTGCTTCACAATGAAGAAGTAGAAGAAATCTCAAATCCAAGCATGTCCAAATGAAAGCCCAAGCCCTCTATTTATTCTTTTCCTTGAGAAGTTGCTAGAACTTCTAGAAACATCCAATTATAATGTACTTTATAATAAAATAACATTATAATAATAAAGTACATTTCTCAACTCAAAATTATAACAATGTAGGCCCAAATGTCTCATAACTGAATGTAGGCCCAACTATGATTGAACGTAGGCTCTACTACAACTGGATGTAGGCTCAAACTGGATGTAGGCTCACTCTGGATGTAGGCTCCACTACAACTGCATGTAGGCCCAAACTGGATGTAGGCTCTACCGAATGTAGGCTCTGTCAGCAATATGCAATCAAATGATCAACATAATGACCCTCTCTCCAAACCATTTGCCTACGAGAGTCGATGACAGGCAAATCCGTCATGCCAACGATGTCAGCCAAAATGGGGACATGACAGTCCGCCCTTCCTGAAATTGCTTGTCCCCAAGCAATGGCTGATCAAATAACCAATCAATCCACCTAGATCACAAAAGTAGTCATGATCTAAACTGCTGTCAATCAACGCAAGCTCCTGCAATATTCTCTGAGATATAATCAAGAGGAATCCATAATCAAACTGGCAAATACAACTCAACCAAACTTCAACATCACAACTGCCAGAGTCAAGAACCCATGAGAAACAAACTCTCGAAATATCAGAACCCAAGTAGAGAGGACAACTCAAACTGCCAACATAGTAAATATCACCAACGCATCCCACTGGCCTGTGTAAAGCACACAATCCAACTCTGCAACAACAGTGAACACTCCCGAATAAAACTGCACCAAGTACGGAGAATCCACACACTGTACAACTCCTGAGGTGAAAACAACTCTGCAAATCACTAACCACTGTCTCATAACCATAACTCCCATGTACCACTGATGGCGAATAGTCATCACATGATAGATAGCAAGAAATAGAACCCAAACCAAGTCTGTTTGCCATCAACTCCTCAACACATGGATCAAATGCAAACCGATGAACATATCCTGCAGTATGATGCTGATAAAAAGAACCAACCTCAGTCAATGGCTCACCATGCACAGGTAATACAACCCACTGTGACTGATCACCAACTAAGTCAGGAGATGACATAGCCAAAGGAGTAGAATCAATAACAACAACCGCTGAGGTATCACTCCCAAACTCCTGCTCTACGTCATGCACTATCAAGATATCAACTGCAGAACCTATCACCATGACATTCTCATCACAACTCATCCCGTGGCGTCAAACCATCCCATAACTGATGACAAGCACTAGGGACCAAAGTATATCTACATAACATCATCTCATCAACATGGTCATCAAAGGTAAACTGATGAGCATACCTCATAGTGTAATGCCGATAGAATGCGCCAATCTCAGTCAGTGGCTCAGACTGCAATCCAGATGAAACTAACTGCAACTGATCACTAACCAAGCCGGAACTAACTACTACCTCCGAAGACACCACCAAGGGAGTAGTATCACTAACAGGAACCATGCCAACTACCGATTCATCAACATCAAACATGATCTCTGGTACAACATCACTAGTCTCCATGCCATCAGTAGTAGAGACCACCACCATGTTAGGCATACCACAACAATCTGCTGCAGCACCCAACTCAACTGAACCTGCCTCGAGTGGAAACGAACCAAACATGCCAATACTAGTATCGAGGACAGATATATCCTCATCTCCACTGCCTCTATCAACCTCGACCATGAACATCCTCGGATCACCAGACACCACGGTCTGTGACTGTACAGAATCTGGTAAAGACTGAAGTTGCTCTAACTCCATGGTCACCTCAGCCAAATGAAGCTGTGATGCCTCGAAAGCCAACTGTGTACTCTCAAGAAACTCAGAAGTCACCTCGAGCTGCTGAGTAAGCTCACTCACCTCATCTTCCTTGACCAATAATGCGTCATATGCTGTACTGCCCCACTCCATAAGATAATCTCTATCGGCTACCAACTGCATATAATTCTGTCTCAGGAGCCGGATAGCCTCCCATAAAGAGTGGATCTCTGTCAAGGAAAAATAACTGCCTCCCCGCTCATCACTAGTAGGAGAACCCCATCCATAAATTGCTAACAACTGACGAGCAGCATCGAAATGCTCGCAAGCGGCAGAAATGTCACGCTCACTAACTCTCAGCTGACTAACCACATGATGGCGCTGGCTAGACTGTCTCCTACAATCCTCCTCTGATGTACTGTCCAAAGGAGTAGACTCAAAATCACTGATCTTTGGAGTACTACCATCCATACTCTGTGAATCAACTCCAAAGCTCATAACAACATATGGAGTATCAAAAACTATAGCATCACTATCCAACTCCTCCGTACTGAAAGAAATTGTCGAGGAAACTAAGTCCTCAAGACTGTCCACTGCATCCGCTTGGATGTCATCTGTAGCAACACGATCCTGGGACTCACCTGTAAACACTAACATCTCAGATGTGCCTGACTCATCACAAGCCCATTGCATCCTGAGTGGTCGACTGGAAATGCACACAACTCCCAACACCGGTGTATAAAAACTAATACTAGCATCTGGTAAGCTGCTGGTATGAATGAGAACAACACCGTATAATCTGCTAAGCAAATCCATGATAGCATCCAAATAATCACTGCTACCAATAGATGATAAAGATCTCCAGTCAACAGAGTCCCAAACGCCAATGTAATAATCCCGAATCCACATCCGTAAACTAGAATCAGCTGGTAACTCAAGCAAACTCCTCACCTGAGTAATATGACTAATACCAACTAACGCCACGCACCTGTCTACTGTACTCATTACAATCTCTGAATCCGGAATGTGAATGCTAGACATACTCATATCATCATCAACATATGACCTGACTGTAAAAGAAAACTGAGTCCCTGCCACATGCGTTAACTCCTAAACTGAACTCACCTCAAGACAAAGCTCGTCCACGTCTCTCTGCTGCACCACTCTGATCAACTGTACTATCCTCAAATGTGACAACATCCTCAACTACTGTAACATCATCAGGATCAACTGTACCGTAACCACTATCAGAGCCAATCACACAATCCGGTGTGCTTGTGATATCTCCCTGTATCAAATCAGCATGTCTCTCCGAGTCCTGTAATGCCAATGGAGTACTCAACAAAGAGGCTCGGATATCCTCGAGCTCACGAGAAAGCCTGACAGCTTCCTCCTTCCTCCTCAAGGCATCTGAATAGACTCCGACAAGGTTAAGAAGATGGTCACGATCTGAAAGAAGATGTGAATAACTCTTCTTCATCGATCCCATTCCTTCCCTGATCGCCTGCAAGTCAACACAAGAAGACTCTGCCTGAACTCCCTTATGTCTACCCTGTAACTGAAACAACTGGATGTGACCATCTATCATATCCCGCATCCTGTCATGATGAGATAATGAAGTCACAATACTATCTTCATTCACCTTCAACTGGCTGGACAAATCATGCGAGCTATTGCGAGCCTCACCCTCATGTGACAAAGCATCCAACTGTGCCTGGTACTCTTTCTCAGCAAAGTCATGTATGCTCAATGTCTGCTCATCTCTACCAAGTATCTCACCATCGTGCACAACAACATCCTCATAATCATCATCTAAATCCACTACGCTGTAGTCACTGCTTGCCGTAACCAAACCATCCTGAGTACCCGTGATATCACCTTCGTGTGAAACAGTTGTTATCTCATGATGTTGCAAAGGAACCTCACTGCTGTCATAAAAATCGGAACTGTTATTAGTGCTCATAACAACTTCTGGGAAGTTGTGAATATCATTTTTGGGCTCCCCCATATTGTTATTATGTTGTAAAATTTCCTTATCATCATGTAGTTGCTCCAATGTGACTAGTTTGTCTTCAACCATCACTTGCTCCTCTTTAATCTTGATGTCATGAAATGTATTTTTTGTTCTGTTTTGAAAGGTCTGATTTGAAAAATCAAACTCATCATGACATGAATCCGTATCACATAATGCACCCTTAGAACTCAATTCTAGAGTCCCTTCATGTGACAACTCAATAGGATCACTTTGCACATGTGAAAACACTGTTGTCTCCTGCTCATGCAAAGTTTTGTCACTGCTGTCATGAAAATCAGAATTATCCTCTATAGTAGAAGCTTCTTGAAAAACCCTTTGCAAGGTTGAGGTAGATGAAACATTCCCCAAAGCTGTCCTAGTGTCTTCTTGAATCAAATTAGTATGTCTATCAAATTCATCATATAGACTTTTGGATACTTCACCTGTATATACCCCAAACCTCTTGTTTTGTGATGAAGTTCGCCTTGAAATGGAATTTTCATACTGCTGCAAGTGATAGGCTAATCTTTGTTGTGAAAGCATAAGTTGTTGCCGGAGATTATTACAAAAGCTATCAAAACTTGGCTCCTCACATTTCTTTAATTTCCTGTTTTTGTTATAATCCATCCGCTGCTCCATATATTGCTCCAAGTCTATAAGATCTTTGGTCTTATCTGGAAGTGACCTATACTCCTCATAAGCAATCATTACCTCATCAGCGAATTTAGAAGCCATAACTTTGAATTTATTTATTTATTTATTTTCCCTCAGGCTGGCAGGATCAAGGCTCTGATACCACTGTAATGACCCTTACTATAAAGGCCACTAAAAATCACTAATACTGAACTGAGAAAATTCGTCAAACAGTTGGCATGCACTGAATACACTGCTGAAAAAAAAATACTGAATATAGGAAATTATTTTGCAATATATGAGTTCGCTGTCCCAAAATTTCAGAATAATAGATAGCAACCAAATACCATCTAAAACACTATCAATGATGTAGGAAATTGCTCAAAACCATATGCCATTCATATATCAACAATTTGCAACAATACCATACATTTTTCAGTCAATGATATGATCATCAAACCCTAGGTTTGCAATATAGATAGACTGAAAATTACAATGCCCTTTCACTTGCAAAATCCTAGCCTTCCTTTGTTACCAATAATGCCAAATGGCAAACAAAGACAAGTACAATGTAAAATAGTAAAGTGTTGAAGCTATATTTTGTACTCAGCTGAAAACATACATTTCTCAGAAAATATGCCAAATGCCAAATGAGAAATGAGGAACCTGATTGTAGATGGCTACAATAATTTTTCGGACAGCTTTTTCGGATTGCTTTTTCGAATCTGCTTTTTCGAATCCGCTTTTTCGGACTGTTTTTTTTCCTCTTGCAACCAAAACTCAAACCCTCAGGTAAATCTGAGGATTCCAAATAAGCTCAACTTGAAATGGCTGAATACCACTTCCAAACTTGCAACCCTTCAGTAGATATTTCACTACCTCAATTATGCCAATCTAGGGGAGTGATTCGTTCCCAAAGATCGAATAGTATTTGCAGACCACAAGGCTACAAATTGCTTCACAATGAAGAAGTAGAAGAAATCCCAAATCCAAGCATGTCCAAATGAAAGCTCTACTACAACTGGATGTAGGCTCCACTACAACTGCATGTAGGCCCAAACTGGATGTAGGCTCTACCGAATGTAGGCTCTGTCAACAATATGCAATCAAATGATCAACATAATGACCCTCTCTCCAAACCATTTGCCTACGAGAGTCGATGATAGGCAAATCCGTCATGCCAACAATGTCAGCCAAAATGGGAACATGACAAAACTCCAAGATTCTGGGTCTAAATCTCCTACAGTCCAATGACAAGATCTTCCTGAACAAGCTGAGAAAGATAGTGCACATTCAAGTGCCCATACCGCTGATGCCAGTGTACTAATAGAGGGGCGATGGGCTGCCATAGCAAGCTCTTGAGAATCCCCATAGTCAACAAGTCTAAAAAGACCATGATCTTCAACACAAACGACAATTGTGGACTTTATTTCCTAATCAATGATACTGCATTGATGTGAAGTGAAGGTGACATCAAGTTGAGGAGAATGTCTCAAAATTTGACTGATAGAAAGAAGATTGAGTTCCATGCCTAGAACATAGTACATGTCAAGGAAAATTAGCTTCCTTCCTCTAGACTGAATCTAGATATTGCCTCTTTTGACAACGATGTACTCTTCTCCTCCAAAAATAATTGAATCTAAGATTGGCTGGAAATTTGTGAACCAATCCGGATGATGAGTGAAGTGGCAAGAGGCACCTGAATCAATATACCAGGCAAAAGATTTTACATGATCTGCAAGTCTTTTAGCCATGAAGGCGTAAAAGGCAAATTTACATGGCTCAGTGTGCTCTGCATCATGCGCTTGAGGTTGTGAACTAGATTGCTTGGCTTGAGCAGCTAAGCGTTTCTAGCACTCCAACTTCATATAACCAAACTTATGGAAGTAGTTGCACTGAACATTTTTCTTCTTCGGGCCTTCTGATGATTGAGCAAGATTTTGCTGAGAAAATTGAGAGAACTGATAGTTTCCTGCAGACTTAGCTAAGAAGGCTTGATGAGTGTTTGAAGATGAGTTGGTACCACTCCGAATTGTTGTTTCCAGCGATCTTGTCATAGAAGCATTAGACAGAGATCAGAAAATGAAACATCAGAATGAGTGGAAGCAATGTTGAGAGTTTCAACAAAGCGCTCATAGGAATATGGGAGACTAGAGACTCTTCAAAGTGATCACCACCATGTCTTCTTTTTGCATTTTGCATCCAATGGCTTCCAACTGATCACGAATATCCTTGATTTTATTGAGATGCTCCTATAGGGATACCTGGTCATCCATCATGATCTACAAGAGCATGTTCTTCAAAAAGAATGCACAACTTTTGTCCAAGGTTTCATGTAAACCTTTCAGGCGGCTCCAAATTTCCGCAGTTGTTTTACTATAAGGAGCCAGCGGGAGCTAATCATCAGTGACAAAAAGTTTGATGAGCATGACAGCTTCTCGATTCTGCTCATCAAATTTATCCTACTCTTTGCCTGCATCCTCAGGACATTTAGTTGTGCCCAACACAATTTTGTAAAGACACCTATACTCAAAAATCGTCATCATACGCGCTTCCAAGTATTGTAGTTCTTGCCATTGAATTTTTTATTGTCTTCCAATAGACTATTGGTCAAAGATGCCATTGCACACTTTTCGAGGCATGAAAAAGAAAACTAGATGACTAAATGCACAAATTTGAATGTGCTAATTGATAGTCCCAATTGGTGCTGAGAGGGGAGGGGTGAATCAGCACCTCTAAAAACTTTTTCTCACTAAATCCAGTGAAGTAAACTTATAGCACTAAAGGCAAGCAGATTTAAGCAAGTAATAACAGTAAGTAAACAATCACAAAGTGACACCAAATTTATCATGTGGAAACCCAGTTAGGGTAAAAACTACGGTGTGAGGAGACCTCACAAATTTTGTACTCTCCTGGAGTACGCCCTGTTAAGAGCCTTCCCGGTTAAAGGATAAAAATGCACTTGCTAGATGCGACCCGGTCAAGGGATTTGTTACAAAAGGTCTGTTAGGACCTGTCTGATTAAAGGACTTTAAACACCTTGAAAGATGTCACCCGGTTAAGGGATTTTGATACAAGGGACTTGTTAGAGTCCACCCAAATACTGGGATTTATCTATTGTAGTTTGCTAGAAAACAATAGAAGTGTGATCTTTGCAGATGGCTTTGCTTAGCTTGATAAGATCTCTATTTGTGCTCAACTGAGAATCATCACCGGTCACCGCAGGTGTATTCTCATCTACTGTTGTGCTACTTTGCACAATCTTCTGTCTCTCTTCCTTAGTTTTCTTTTACCCCTGCTTCTGTAGCATATAGGTTCACTCTTTTTCTCAGCAGAATGAAGGCAACTCTTCTTCTCAACAAGCATAAGAATATATACAGTTTTGTTGCCTTAACTGCGCCTCAAATGCATGACCTAATCCTGAGATCTTACGAATACATCACTCAATGAAGTGTTGGTTCACTGAGCAAGCATCCGATGCAAGCTCTGGCTTCATCCACTACATGAAGAAAACATCAACTGTGTGCCAGGCAACCTTTCTTCATGGGAGATAACAACTTGATTGAAACCCACCAAATCCGGCTTTAAATCCTTTAGTCGCGCCTCAAGAAACCATTGATTCCGGCTTTAAATCCTTTACCAGTGCCTCAAACCGATCACCAAGACAACTCAAGATCACCCGGATTTACTGCAATAAATCCCGGTAGAAAGAGCTAGTTGGAACAGATAGTTGACAGTTGACTATGACTTCCTTGGTTCATACCGGAGTCTTATAACATATCCGGTTGAGTCCTTAGATCTGTTGCAGTCTCTTTAATGTCTTACCGGTTGCATTGTCTCGGTTGTACTTGGATATTGTTATTGGTTGTACTTGTCTATACCGGTTTGTAGTTCGGTCCTTGGTTGATACTGGAATACTCTCTTCCCTAATTGAGTGCATTGCCCGGTTACTGATGCTTAGTGTGGAGACCGGTTACAATGGATTACAGTTTATTCTTTTCTTGCAAACCAGCCTCTCTTGATGTATATTTTCTTAGAGCTTTAGCCTGTATAGAGATGACAAATCTCTATCCTTTTTTGCCAATCAATGACAATACTAGGACCGGTAGAGAGCTTACTAGTTACTATCATTTGATGCTAACACTAATTACAAAGGCAGATACAGGCATAGATTTCAATGTAAATCTGCTAGCACAAAATTTGAGGCACGCAAATTGAGACACCTAGACAATTCCAAAGACATCCCAATTGAGATTTTGGAAAACCCACCAAGAATTTGTAAACAAAATGAAATTTTGGCTGGCATGGAATTCAAGGCACAGAAAACGAGACACCTAGAAAAATCTAAAGGCAATCCAGTGAGCTCTCGAAAAACCCACCAAGAATCTAAAGTCGAAAATTGAAAAGGATAAGAAAAAAATGGAGGTTTCAAAAGAAACCCTAGGTGGCTAAAAGAGGGTCAGATATTCAAGAGAGAATACTAAAAAATTTGCAAAGGATGAACGCTAAGCCAGGGATATGCTTTCACAGACGTTGCCAAACCCTAAGGAAGGAAAAAACGACCATAAATCTGGTTGAAATACCCAGAAAAAAGAGCTGAAAAAGCTCTGGAAAACATGGAAAAAGAACCTATGATTTGCAAATGTATGTTGTAGAATGCAGAGGCAACGATAGGGAAAGAAATCTCGTTGGTAGAAGGAGAACCGAACATAGGGCTCGTGTAAGAAAAAAAGGAGCAATTGTCGCAAATAGAAACCAGGTGGTGAGGTCAAAAAACGCGATCCGTATGTTTTTCCCAAAAACGACGCCTTTCTCAGGGGATAAAGAATGACATATAGAAAGAGCTTGATAGTTGGTGGTAGAAAGCAGTCACAACCTGGAGAAAGGAAGACACGGGAGCTAGAAGAAAATCGCTGAGAGAAAACAAGCCATGTCTTGTAGAGATTGCGATTTTGCAAGCTAAGATACGAAAAAAAAACCAGAAAAGGTCTTCAACGATTTCTAGAAAAGTCACCTTTGAATTTGCAAAACAAAAAAAACCCTCCAAAAAACTTTGAACAAAGATGCGATGGAAAAAGAATTTTTAAAATTTTTAAAACTGATAATTTCAAAAAGAAATTATAAATTTTTCGAAAAAAAAAATTATAACTTGTCTCTTGATACCATATTAGATAGACGATTGGTAAAAATATTGGATGATTATTGAATGAACAAGACGCTCATTATATAGATTACAAAAGAGACGTTATCAGAAACATTCTAATAACGAAAGAATAAAAGAATACTAGAAACATTCTAAAATTTAGAATATACACAATATTGACCATTAAATAAAAAGATATACAGAGATATTATTCTAATAGGATGGGATTTCATAAAATTTGGCAAATTTTTAAAGAAAAATTTGAGCCTCTTCTAATCAAGAATTTTTTTCCAGAAATTTGTTTTTCGATTTTTTTAAATAAAAATCATTGAAGATATTTTATGAGAATTTTGTGGTTCATCTTCGAAGATTTTTGCTGAAAATCATGAGCCTGGTCCTAGTTTGAGCAAAAGCCTCTAATTTTTTAAAGTTGCATGTACTTGCATGTGCTTTTTGTGAGTTGTATGTTGCTTGCATATGTTGTTTACCATGTGAAGTCTCGTGTTTTGCCGCATGAAGGTTTCTTTGATAGGTTTTCATAATTTTTACACTTAAAAATTTTTGATGGGTTTTCATAATATTTTCCCTTAAAAAATTTCTGATGGATTTTCATAATTTTTTCCCTTAAAAATTTTCTAATGGGTTTATATAATTTTTTCAGTTAAAAAATTGTGACTTTTTGCAATCTGTTTTGGGGTGTCGTGCTCTTCTACAAAAATTTGGAAGGTTTGCCGATTTTTCCTCAAAATCGTGACAGTTGTTTTCAGTCTTCGGCTACACAGAGGGACAACTTTGTTATCCAACATTAGGTTGGATGTTTTGTGATGATTTCTAGTTAGAGGTTTTGTAGATTCTGGGAGGACTAGTGTCAGATTCATCTCACAGTTAGAGTCAGTGGGAGGCTCTGAAGGAGGCAACATTTTCTATTTTTTCTAGATGGATTTTGGGTACTCTTGGTCATTGACATTCTGCAGATCCAAGGAGGGTCTCAACAACAGCAAAATGTTCTGAAGAATTTATGACCACGAGACATGTACAATCTTTTGTAAGGTTGTTCGAGAATGACCATTAAGGGAGGGTATTAGAATATTGTAATGTTTCTTTAATGGTCATCTTAATTAGTCTTTCATTTATTAGGTAGTTTCTATTTTCGTCTTTAGTTCACGATTGTTTCTTTTAGAAACATCGTCTTTGTAAATCTATATAAGGAGCTTTCATCTCCTCAATTTAATACAACATCAATTTACCATAACAGTCTTGGGGTGCCAA
The DNA here is from genome assembly GCA_027943335.1 of Chamaecyparis obtusa. Taxonomy (NCBI): domain Eukaryota; kingdom Viridiplantae; phylum Streptophyta; class Pinopsida; order Cupressales; family Cupressaceae; genus Chamaecyparis; species Chamaecyparis obtusa. The sequence goes on from BSBK01000762.1 coordinate 413,683, forward strand.
TGGCCATATACAATTGAAAAATATGAGACCAACCATCGAAAATGTAGATCACTTTCCAACAAGATGGGAAAAAGGTAGTATTACATGGATTGACCAGCAAAGGGGCAATGGAGATATCAGCCAAAAGAATGAAAAGAGTTTTTCGTAAAGGACAAGTAGCATGTGCAGCAGAGTGTATTATCACCAACACAAATGCTACTAGGAAAGAAGGAACTACCAATGTGCAGATCCAATCTATTTTAGATATACATAGCGAAGTATTCAAAGACATACCACCAAGATTGCCCCCTAATAGAGGATTCCAACATATCATTGAGCTTGAAGGAGGAGTGAAACCAATGATGATCACTCCCTACCACCATCCCAAGGCATACAAGGAGGAAAAGGAAAAGGCAATCAAAGAATTGTTGGATACGGGGCACATCAGACCTAGTTCTAGCCCTTTTGCATCTTTCGTAGTGTTGGTTAAGAAGAAGGATGAAACTTTGAGGATGTGTATAGATTATCGGGCTCTCAACAAGAGGACCATTAAGAACCACTATCCAATAAAACAAATTGATGAATTGATTGGATTTATGAGCTTCATGGAGCAAAGTACTTTTCCAAGATTGATTTGCGTGCAAGATACCATCAAATTAAAGTTAGGGATGAAGATGTATAGAAGACAGCATTTTGGTATCATTACAAGCACTATGAATTCTTGGTGATACCCTTCGGTCTAACAAATGCTCCAACAACTTTCCAATCATGCATGAATGAGATTTCATTTTACAGTTGAGGAAGTTTGTTTTGGCGTTATTTGATGATATCTTAGTTTATAGCAAGACTTGGGAAGATCATTTACAACACTTGGATGAGGTATTGAGTATTTTAGAGTAGTAGTCCTTTTATGCCAAAGCATCAAGTGTGATTTTGGGTTGCAAGAAATTATGTATTTGGGTTTCAAAATCAGTGAGCAGAAAGTGAGTGTAGATGAAGATGTTAGTATTATAGCCTGTCGGCCTTAATCAAACTGAACTGCAGAATTAATAATGGTTTATTATTAATTAATTCCCTATACTCGGTCAGGTCGGCCCTCCTTAAGGATATAATTTATATTATTTGGTCAAGGGTTGGCCATCTTGGAACAGGTCGGCCTCCCTCTTTGGAGTTTTGTCCTTATAGCTCCTACATATAGGAGATCGAATCTTGAGGGAAGACACACAAAACATAACGTGCTCTTCCCTCTTCAAAATCGCATAAGACAGCAGTCAATACAGGCAGCAGCGAATGTTAATTCCCAAGGTAGTAGCGAATACAGGCAGCGGTACAAATTCACAAGGTAGCAGCGAATATATTAAGAGCAGAAGAGTATTCATCCTTAAAGACATCTCTGTTCCAATAGCAGATATTCGATATATCTAGGAGCAGAATTCTGGAGCAGACATCTGATATTAGGCCAATGTAAATATCAGATTAAAAGCTTCAAGAAAGCAGGGTGCTGATCTAGCTGATCTGATCTGAGGGTGATATCTACGACAGGTACTATCTCTCCTTACTGTTATCTTATCCTGTGATTAGTTTGGTTAATTCCTAAGTAGAATCTGAAATATTCTAACAGAAGAGAGATCAAGGCTATCCTAGATTGGCCTAGGCCAAGCAATCTAACACAGCTGAGAGGATTTGTAGGATTATGCATCTACTATAGAAGGTTTGTAAGTGGGTTTTCACAACTAGCTGCCCCCTTAACCAATCTAACAAAGAAGGGAGTGTTTACGTGGACTCCATCATCTCAACAAGCCTTTGATAAGCTCAAAGAGGTAATAATAGTTTGTGCCCTATCTTAGCAATTACGGATTTTTCACTCCCTTTTGTTTTAGAATGTGATGCTTCTGATGAAGTAGTTGTTTTGATGCAAAATAAGCATCCTATAGCATATGAGAGTAGGAAGCTCAAGAAGGCTAAGTGTAAACTTTTCATCTATGAAAAAGAGATGTTGGCCATAATGCATGCTTTGACCAAGTTTAGGCAATATTTGGTTTGCAAGAAGATTTAGGTTAAGACCGATCACAACAATTTGAAATGCTTCCTTAATCAAAGAGATTTGAATGATAGGCAACAAAAGTGGGTAAGTAAAATTCAAGCCTATGACTTTAACATTGAATATGTTAAGGGAAATAATAATGTGGTGGCTGATGCTTTGTCTAGAGAACCTCATTTACATTCTATTATGATATATCTGCTGATTGGAGATCATTAAATATTGATAAGTATGTTAAAAATCAATTTGCTAATGATATTGTGGAAGGCAAGGTGCAAGATGACAACTTCAAAATGGCTGATGAACTTGATTTTATATGAAGGACAAGTGAATCTTATAGCCGATTCTAAAATGAAGAAGAGGATTTTAAATGCTTTCCATAATACCCCACTAGTAGGACATCCAAATTTCTACAAAACATACAAACAAGTGAAAGAACGTTTTTCTTTGAAAGGATTGAAAAAGGATGTAATGTAGCATGTGAGAGAATGCAAAGAATGCCAACAAAACAAGGAGCATGTGTTCCCAACAGGGTTATTGCAGCCCTTGCCCATTCTAGATCAGAAATGGGCAAAAGCATATCTATGGATTTTATCACCGGTCTGCCAAGGGCCCAAGGTAAGGATTGTTTATATGTAGTGGTGGATAGACTCACAAAATATGCACATTTTCATGCAATATCAATAGATTTTAAGGCACCTCAAGTGGCAATATTGTTCTTTAAAGAGATTTTCATACTTCATGGATTACCTAAGACAATTGTGAGTGATAGGTACAACAAGTTACTTAGTATGTTTTGGCAAGACCTATTCCGTTTGATAGGGAAAGAATTGACACCTAGCACCAGCTACTTGAGAAACTATGTTACAGGGCAGCAAAGAGCATGGGTTAAGTGGTTACATTTGGGTGAGTATTGCTACAATACCACTCATCTTATGTCGATTGGTATGTCGCCCTTCAAGGTGCTCTATGGTTACGATGCTATCTCTTTTGTGGATTTGATTTTTATTAATAGTAGAGTTCCTATCCCTAAAAATGTGGTCCAACAAAGCAAGGATATTATGGTGACCCTCATGGAGAACTTGCAACGTGCTCAAAGTCAACAAAATTTATATGTTGACCAGCACCGGACAGAAAGATTGTTTGAGGTGGGTGACTGGGTATTTTTGAGATTGCAACCCTATAGATAGTTGTCCATTAAGGGAAGTGGGGCAGAAAAGTTGAAACCAGCTACTTGAGAAACTATGTTACAGGGCAGCAAACAGCATGGGTTAAGTGGTTACATTTGGGTGAGTATTGCTACAATACCACTCATCACATGTCGATTGGTATGTCGCCCTTCAAGGTGCTCTATGGTTACGATGCTATCTCTTTTGTGGATTTGATTTTTACTAATAGTAGAAACCATAGATAGTCGTCCATTAAGGGAAGTGGGGCAGAAAAGTTGAAACCATGTTTCTATGGTCCTTATCCGGTGGTAAGGAAGGTAGGACAAGTTGCATACGAACTGGAATCACTGCCCAATAGCAGAATTCACAATACACTCCATGTCTCCTGCCTTAAAAAAGCCCTTGGACAGCAAATTGTGCCCTCAAAGGAATCGCCACAGCTTGATTATGAAGGCATATTAATATTGGAACCTGAAACAAACTCAACGTAAGGAAGAAGAGGTTAAGGAACAAGCTGATTCCAAAGTATTTAGTGAAGTGGAAGGGGCTACTGCCAAAAGATGCCACATTGGAAGGGATAGAAATCTGTGAGTATCCAAACTTGGAATTGTTTGAGGTCAAACAATTAGAGGATGGGAGGACTGTGATGAACCCAAAGTAAAGAGGCTGGTCAACCAGTCAGGCAGTGCTTCAAAGCACCCTTTTATCTGCCTTTTAAATAATATTTAAATAAATAAAGTAATTTGCTTTATAGATAATATTTAATAAATAAAGTGAAGTTAGTAGGGTCGGCCTTGGCCAACATAAAGAAATGATGTTAATGTTTTTTATTATTTTGAGCCAACATGGCTAAGTGTTGAATCAACTATTTAGGGCAGGACTCTTAGGTAATTAAGGTATGCTGGTTTTGAATGATTGTGAGCTCGCAAGCACACAAGCAACCTAGGATGCAAACCTCAGGCGGCTAAGGAGGTAGGACGACACCCCTGCCTCTACATAGTAGTTCGAAACCAATACATTCGCTAGTGATTTTTACAGTGCCTATCGTTCTTTGCAGGAAATCATTGGAGGAGAAAGACAGTTCACAGGGAAGGTAGGTTTGGGCCATTGCATAGAGGAGGCGATCAGTCTAGCCTTTGCCTTCAAGAGAGCAAGATAGCGATATCAGACCAGCGCCGAGAAACAGGAAACATTCGCATTAAATAGGGGAGGCTGCGAGATAGTCCAAAGCCGATCACAAGGGAACAAACACAGAGAAATTTCTCCAGGTCGTGCATAACTGTGTCTTGCATCTGTGAAGACAAGTCAGATATCTTTACCACTAAAAAATGCCTGTAGAATTCCTTTTTCTGAGAAACAGTATGAGATTATTTGATTCAATATCAGTGAGCTTATCTGTGTAAAAGACAGAGAATGCAGAGATCATTATTAAAATATATGCGTAAAAGACTGAGAATGCAGAGATCGTTATTAAAAGTTCCTTGAGCAGTGGATATACGTTTTTCCTTTCTTGATCAAATAATAGCCATCTGATTCCTGTTTAAGACAAGTCTTTTGGAATTTTCTATTTAATAGATGTAATTGTCTGAACTGTGATGATCAATAAATTATTTAGCATCTTTCACTCCACCTAACCATGCTACTTGAAACATGTCAACTCTGGATCTCTCCTATCAATTTTGGCTATGAGCTTTTACCTGAAATCAGCATACATCAAAATGTGGTTATTTCCTTGTATGATCAATCCATGATGCCATCACTCATGAGCTATGCCCACCAAATGAAAATAGGTAAACTTAATAGCCTCATTTTCTGTCATAGAGCTGAGTGAAAGATATGTATCCATTTTTTTAACCCAAGCTCATGCAATGACCTTTGTGGATCCATCAAAAGCAGGAAGTGGAAATTTTCTCACACCTCTATTGTAGATCTCTATAAAACTGCTGCAAAGATTGTCTTCTTTCACCTCTTCATTCACTTCTTGTCCTCGGATATTATTGTATTGTTCCAACGGGATCTGGTTTTTAACATCTAGATCAAGTCTCATGTGATTATCTAGGATGGTATTGGAGTAATTTGTTGACTGGTTTGGCTCCTCTTGGTGACCCCAACCTAGACAAAAAAGGTATGCTGGAAGGTATAGGAGCCAATCCAGCTTGGGTTCTGCTGTTACAAGTGTAATTTCCAACCCCATTTTGATTTCTATTGCTCCTTTCTACTCAATTATTTTATGCAGGTTTGGTGGAATTGTCACAAATATTCATGTTCTAGAGCATTTGGAATATTTATATTGTCTGTTCCTGCCATTGTGCTATTTGCTGTTGTATTTGCACGAAGGCTCTGCATTCATCATTCCAATCTTCTCACCTTTGCTTCTAATAATAAACCTCAACTAATATGACCCTTGCTAATTTCTTTCTCTCTCTGAAACCTGTTGATCCCTTGTAGATGATCACGGGATATGGAATATATATTCAAACTATGCAAAGAGTATAGGCCTTCAGCTTCAAATTTGTCTTGTCTATCTGAGGCTTGTAATGGGCAAATAATTAATAACCTAACCATGATATTGCAGGAGTAATAGAGGATATTTTATATGCACATAACTGAGATGAATTCATTTACTTGCTGGTGCAATCATACAACAACTCATATGATGTTATACCTCACAGCATCAGTACACCCTTAACAGAGACTTAACATAAAATCAAGAACCCATTCAGCGACCAATGCTCGAGAAACACACGTAATTACTTAGAACTTGAAGTCATAAATAGCTATGTTTGTGTAATGTCCCCTAAATCTGTGTAGATGCCTCTTCCTTCATTCCCAGCTTAGGATTAAGACATAAATCTTTCTAAATTTAATATTTGTTCTTCTTATATTCTTCCAATGCTTAGAAATCTACTTATGACACAGACAATACTATTAGATTTGATCTGTTATCCTTCAGTGCCCTATGCGGATCTCATAACCAGATGACAACAATATATTGAATACAATAGTGATCCATGGCATTTCACATCCTTCGAAGTGGTATCAAAGACTGGCCAAAGACCGATATGTCTACAACTGATTTCAGATTGGATTTGTTATCTCCACCAGCAGCTATCCTGATCAGAACGAAGCATTAGACCTAATATATCAGTTCCTTGGCTACTGTAATGTCTCTTCAAACTGAGTTTACAAAACAAATTCAATTCTTTGATGCTCTCTATTCCTTCTGTTTGCTGATTGCTTGATTTATTATTCCTCGTCGATGATTTTCTGAATGCCCTTTTTTCATGATCGAACACTCCTATTGATACCTGTGTGGAGGTTGTTGAAGTTGAGTAGCTGCGACAGAGACTTCAACATTGATTTTTGCTGTTACCTTCTACATCTGGTTATGTTAGACATTTTGGTGAGCCATACTATTGATGCTCGTATGCTTCAGTTCGCACATCTTTGGTGACATGGACTTCATGTATTGTTTGGCACCATTGTCGTTGGTGATTAAGCAAGTGCTTAACTACCAACAATGTAATGCCCCGCCAAGGAACCCAAGAGAGATTAACCTATAACATGCTACTAAGTTTGGTGAACATTTTTAAAAAAAAAGTTAACATACAAAATAAACAACAGTGCGGAAGCAATTACCATTTACTCACATTGAAACAACATCCAACACAGATTACAAATCTCGAGGGTCCCATGACGTAGAATTATTTAAGAACAAATTACAACTAAAGAAAGATAACAAAAGATTCCAGATCATAAATGATACAAATACAACTTACAACAATATATACAATCCTCATGGACATCCATGATAACTAATACACTGACATCCACTGCACATGTCGCAGGGTATGTAATAATAAATCTAACATAAAAGTACAATGATCATATTAGGTATCACATGCGATACACTAATATAGGATTACATAAATGAAGATAAGATAAGAAACCAACAATGAAGAATCAATGAAGAACCATAAGGGCATCCAACTGCAGGAGTACCAACAGCACCGGCACCACGACGTCGAATCTCAAATGGTAAAGAATCACTACCACCAGTCCGTGTAGAACCACAAAGACCTACCCCACCCTGCTGAGATAACCACAAACCCCAATCGGATGACCAAAACCAAACAAGGATAAAACCACTGAGCAAGGAATCCTGAAAGCTCTCTACTCAAGGTTTACAAAAATAAAGAGAAGGGTGAGACACACTAAATCAGAGGCATAAACAGAAAACTCAAGAGATGATCTAGGCTACATGCTTATGGGAGTATCATCACATGTCTAACTACTTGAGTACCCTGGACTGGTCATAAAGGACCCCGGACTCTCAAGCATTGAGGTACTCTAGAACTAACCACTCTGGGCCCCAGACTCTCAATATGATCCATGTGGGATTAGAATACTCTCTCATAGGTATGAGGAATTCTAATCATAACCATACTCTAACTTATCTTTTTAAATGATCTATAAAGTTTTAATTACTAAGTTATCACTTAATTACATAACCTACAATAGGTTACCCAGGTGCTAACCACTTTGGGTCCCGGCCCCTATTGTAAGCCACTCCCCTATCATAACCCACAAGTCCCAAGTTTCTACACTGGGAACTCTGGGTATGTACACCTATTAGGTTTTGCGTGGTCTAAACTTGAAACTAAACATAGACATATAACACTTTGTTGGTAGACCATTGCTTTGTGGTCATGTTTCCTTTTGTTTTGATTCAAGTTATGTTGTGTGACATTGTTTTGATCTCTGTATGATGCAGGAATCATGCCTGTCACTAGAGCTGCTAGAGGTAGAGGTAGAGGTCGTTCTGGTGGTGGTGGAAGGGGTAGACATCATAGCCCTTCTACGAGTGCTAGTCAGGAGAGTCACCACCAGCAGTCTAGAGATGATCAGAGAGAGGATCATCAGGCTGAGTCTGAAGGACTAGACACGAGACAGTTCTTGCAGGTGTTGAACTACAACTGATTTGGAATCTGATTGAAGAATCTGTGATTGCAAGATCACTGAGAAGTTGCTGATTAGATATGTAATATGATTAAATCAGTATTATGTTGTCATTGATGTCAACTAGTTTGACAACACTTATCTTGTAAGTTACTATACCGAGACATCTGAAGAAAGGTGAAAGAGATGAAGATCAAAGAAATCTACATGAGGAAAGATGTACATGACAGATGAGGATAAGGAACACATTGAGTAACTTGTTGATGAGCCTATGACTTAATGATATTGACTTTATTATGTTGCATTCATCTATGATGAAGTATAGAGCTGAAAAACACAAAGCAGTGTTGTTAGTAAATAAAGCATTTCTAGTATACATCGACGGAGTGCAGTGTATACCGACCGCAGTATTAACTGAGCAGTGTTCACCGACGCATTTCTTTGTTAACCAAGCAAAACAGAATGTATTAAATGATTAATTTAGCCGATAAGATTGATGAGCTGGCAAGAGTATAATATCGAGGTAACAGATAATGTTTGTTACACAAACCAACGACTAGCGAAATTAAGGAGAGATCTAACGAAGCAAATTGAAAAATGTTATCGACACAAGTACTGAGAAAGTTTGAAGCGGCAAAATCTATGAATGTGGTTAAGCAGCAAAATTTGATGGTGGAGAAGAAAACGATTTACTCGTCTATATAAGAGAACATAATTTCTTTAGTAAAATGTCGGGGAGAAGAAGCTGCAGGATTATTGCGTGAATAAGGTTTTCATGCATTCTGATCATACTGGTTAGTAAGAACCGAGCTGCAGAGCAATTACCGAGCTACAAAGAGCTATTACCGACGGACAGTAAGTTGATATAGTATTGAAACTGAAGTGAAATATTGGTCAGAAGGATTTGTATGGACTAAATATTGATCTGTAATTTGCAATTGAAGTTGTATTAAGGCAGGTCATTTACTGTTACACATTTAACCATTGTATACAGTTTAAATCTCTTAACCGAGTGGACTCTGAAAGTCTTATGATGTATCATTCATAGAATGAACATTGTTATCCTGTTGTCATGTCCCCATTTTGGCTGACATCATTTGGCGTGCGGGATCAGTCTATCACGGGCTCTCGTAAACTGATAGCGATGAGGAGAGAGTCATCTTGTGATCATTGGGAGATCAGTTGATTGCATATTGCTATTAGAGCGTACGTTCAGTAGAGCCTACATTCAGTCCGAGCCTACATTCAGTTGTAGTAGAGCCTACATTCAATTATGAGCCTACATTGTTATAATTTTGAGTTGAGAAAAACACTTTTATATTATAATGTTATTTTATTATAAAGTGCATTATAATTGGATGTTTCTAGAAGTTCTTAGTAACTTCTTAGAAAAGTAAATAAATAGAGGGCTTGGGCATTCATTTTGACATGCTTGGATTTGGGATTTCTTCTACTTCTTCCATTGTGGAGCAATTTGTAGCCATTTGGTCTGCAAATATCATTTAATCTTTGGGAACGATAACTCCCTTGGATTTGCATAACTGAGGAAGTGAAATATCTTCTGAAGGGTTGCTCATTGGAGATGGTATTTAGCCATTTCATGTGTGCTAAATTGGAGAATTTTGGTGGTTTATTCTCAGCTAAGAAATCTTCAGTATTTCAACATTTTTGGGCAAGGAGAAGCATAATTTTGGCATAGAAAATCAAACCCTTGGAGGAAGCATTTTTTTTAATAAATTTTGGTAGCATTTTGGAGGGTTTTGAAGAGGTTTCTGAGGGTTTTGCACAAATCCATACAGCCATACGGATGTCAGTACGGACGCGCCAGACTGTACTTTCAGTCATTTGTAGCAGCTATTTTCATTAGAGATTGGGCGCTAGCTACTCAGGAATTTTTAGCAGTCATTGGTGATTATTTGTGAAGAACTATTGCAGGGTTAGAAGCACAAAAAAATAAGTTAAAAATCGCAGTAACTTGGAGCAGCAAACTCAATCCGAAATTCATCTTTGACTGGCATTTTTTTGTGTGGGAAATTGTTGGCTGCCCAACCCCAAGCTAGGCGCTCCTATTCTGAATAAGTTTCGTCATTTTAATGCTCGGAGAAAACAAATTAAAATGCAGGGTTATGAGTGAAATCAAGTGAATTCTGAAGGCAGCCTGGGAAACTTCTTCCAGTTTGACCTGGCATTATAGCTGGGTGTTTTTGTTGGAGACCAGCTAAGATTTCATCTAGGGATCAATGCCAATCCAATCTGGGCGATCTCTATCAACATAGAAAAAATTGAGATTAAACTGAACTTGCTCTGCAGGGTACCGCACTTCCAGAATTGCATTAGCAGCAGTGGGCAATTTGGGACCAGTTTGGGGTGCTGTACAAGGGTGTCTTCATCAGCATTTTGTCAACATCAGAGTGCAGCAATTTCCAGGTTCCTTTGCATTATTTTGGAGTTGATATTTGTTGTCAAGTTTGTATCAAGAGGTTGCATAAATAGTCACTGTTGTAACAGTCCCTTCATTCTCAGAAAATCAGTCAATTGAAAATAGTCATTATCATATATTGTAATCAGTCATTGAGAAATTCAATAGGCATTGCATTGATAAAGAGTTCAATCATAGTTTTGATATAGTTCTTGTAATTCCTTAGTGCCAAATCATTGAAATTCTGAAAATTGTTGTTGGCAACCTTCTTGTAACACTCCATTGTTTGGTAGTGTTCTTACTTCATTGCATTTTATTGCATATTGGTAGTGTTATCTTAATTGTATTTGATGCTCAAAACAACTATCACATTGAAACACTACATCTCAAATAAACAATTCAGCTGCTTGCCAAGTGTTTAACGAATTGTCACAGTTCAGTTTTGGGGGTTTTTAGTGGCCTTTATAGTAAGGGTCATTACACCTGTCAACCCCATAGTGAATGCTGGTTGGACGATAACTTCTAGGCTAAAATTCTCTAACAAGGTCACACCTGACAGTGTGTTTGTAACCTTTAACAAGGTTGGGTCTTAACCGACCTCACTTCAGAAGAGTGAACAATTTTGGGTTACCGGTCCCAGGTGGTTTTTCCCTTTACAGGGTTTCCACGTTAAATCTCTTGTGTTATGTGTTGATTGTGATATTTGTTTGTTATCATACTTTGCATATTACATGTTAGATTTGATTGGTAAACTTTATAGTATTAGACTAGTAATTGGTAAAAGCACAAACAGTGATAGTTATTATTGTTTACCGACGAGCAGAAATAGAAGATGTTTTGAATTACACATTTTGTTTTGGGACACTGGATAACTGATTCACCCCCCTCTCAGTTATTCTAACAGCGGGCGATTCTCAATCGTCTTGGTCCTGAGCAGGCTAGAGTAGAGCGGGCTAGAGAGAGGTCTAGGAGTCCTCCAAGGAGAGATTCCACAGTTGATCCTACAGTTGTGGCAGCTAACCACATGAGGGATTTGATGAGAGGGAAACCTAATCCCTTTGATAGGAAAGGTACTGGTTTAGAGGCAGAGACTTGGTTGATAGCTCTAGAGCGGAGTTTCGCCATGCATCCCTTTAGTAGCAATACTAAAGCTAGGTATGCGATTATGTAGCTTACAGATTTTGCAGCTGTATGGTGGAAGATAGAAGAGGAGAAGCTAGGTCTTCAGATGGATACTGTCACTTGGGAGTTATTTCTTGAGAACTTCCGAGAGCGCTTCCTCTCAAATCAGTGGAGGCAGCAGAGAGCAGATGAATTTCACAACTTGAGACAGTTGACCTTGTCAGTAGGAGAGTATGAGCGCCGATTCTTTGAGCTCAAGCAATATTATGGATTTGGAAAGGATACAGCTCTCCTAGTTCAGCACTTTGTTAGGGGGTTGAATGCACGCATTATTGGGAATGTTCTACTCTTTGAGCCTAAGACCCTCAAGGAAGCGGTAGATAAGGCTACTCTTACAGAGGCGAATCTAGCATCGGGTTATAGTGGTCAAAGAGGTGTTCAGCCTAGTGGTTCCAAGGGGAATCAATCTCGGAGGAATGGAAATTTTCAGAATCCTTCTACCTTTTCGAAAGGTAATCAGGATCAACACGATACGAAATTCTTCCATGGTAGTAGTGGTGGTTCTCAATCCGGGAACTATTGCAACTGGCAACGTAGTTTGCGCAATCGGGTGGATCAGCAACCCCAGAGTTTTGGTGGTAAAGACGGTTGTTATTCTTGCAGGCAACATGGCCACATTGCGGTCAATTGTCCTAATCGATCGACACAGTTTTCAGGACAGAGGTCAACAGCTTCTGAGCCTACAATTGGAGATGCTAGTAGATCTTATAGGGCCTTTGCAATAGGGAATGATCCTCACTGTTCGAACCCTCGAAGGGACCTACTCAGTGATCCATAGTTTAGTTTTCTTTTCAGTTCAGCGAGTTTTATGGGACTCATATCCCTACTTGTTTCAAGCTTCCAGGAATAAGCCTAATCCTAGGGGGGGTGAATGTAGTACCCACCCGTAGGTTGTTTTTAGTTTGCTTCATGTTTTAGATGTTTGACCGAATTCTTTTAGGTCACTTTCCATGTGATCGATTATTGTTTCATTAATGATGATTATGGATTATTATCATATGTTTATCATGTGTATGTATAGACTAGATGATGATGTTTCATGATGATAGGTTACATGTTTTATATTGAATTATGATGTACTTACCCCATACTTGCATGTGTATGGTTATCATGTGTTTGTATCTGTTTGACATATTTGTGTGGTAGAGGACAGAGGCGTAGTTACTCGCATAGTCGAGATCCACACGTCTGACTGTACCTTATCATTGTCTGCTATATATTGTATGTACATGCTTCGTCTTGTGATGACAGGTTTACAGGTACAGGATATCGTCTTCCCTGAATTGGCAGGAGTGAGTGTGCCCACAAACATTCATCTCAATGGTAAAGAGGGGAGATAATACACAGACCCAAAACCCTAACCTAAGCCTAATTGTCTTAAGATTGGACAAGTGTCAGTCTGACTACCCTACCCGAATTCACCTGGTTGGCATGAATTCGTGGATCCCGTTCTTGAGAGTGTGCATGGTTTCAATTTGCTTGATTTTACTGTGCATGATTCAGTTGATTTATGATTATGTAGGTGATTTTATATGATTATCAATGTTAGGATTATAGTTAAATTTAATGATTTAATTATGTTCCTATGTTTAATTAGGAAAATTATCTAAAGTCAATTATTTGATTATTTTTTTTGGATTTAATTATGTTTGGGTGTGTTATTAAATAATTGAATATTTAAATGCATGTTCTAGGATGTATTAAATATTTAATTTATTTAATTTGGGTTTTAATTATTGACATGTGCTTAATTGGAAAATGATTTAAATTATGCTTGCATATTTTATTAAATGATTAAATAGTTAATTGCATGAATTTATGATGCATAAAGTATTTAATTTATTTAATAAATGAATTTAAATTATAACATGTGCAAATTGATAAAAGGAGTTTGTTTTCAAAAGATAACAACTAGTTTTAAAAAGTCAAGTTGAGTTGTGCATTTAAAAGATATTTTTAATTAATTAATTATATTTACTTTCAATTTTGGAATTAGACTTGGATCAGGAGTTGTCTTATGAGTCATTTTCTGATTTGGAGTTGAACTGTGAGTTAGCTTTTGAGTTGTCTTTTGGGATTGCATGAATTTGGGAATTGAATTCCTATTAGGAGATTATTGCATTCATTTTGAGGAGAGACTGGTTTTGGAGAAGATTTTTGGGGAGAGCTTGTGTGCTTGGTATTTTGGAGATTTGTGGATTGTTGTGGCTGCATGTTGATTGGAGTTTCTTTGTGCATCTGGATCGGGCACCTGTTTGCAACATAGCTTTCAGATCTGCAGGTTGGGTTTGATTTTGGAGAGAATTTTGTTCTCAGATCTACAGGGGTTTCCATTTTTATTCCGTTTATGGCATTGGATCTGAGGTAGGCTTTGGATTTGTTTGTTGGATCTGATTCCACATCTATTTGTCTTTCTGTGTTTTTATAGTTTTCTATGTTTTTTATTTGATAGATCTGTGTTTTTATTAGATCTGGGTATTCAGAAACCCTGGTATAGTTGTTTTATTTATTACTATTTGGCATCGTACCGTTACTCTGGCAAAATTTCGTTAAATGATTGTTTATAGATTTCTTACAAATTGAAATATTAAATCTGGGCAATAGTATAACTATAGGGTTTGAAGAAATAAATTTATCTTTGTAGAGAAAATCAAATTGTGTTAAAAACTCAATTTGAGTAGAAAATATGCATACTGGTAAGTCAAAATTATCTTGACAAATTAACACAGTGGTAAAAAAAAATTACACCAGTAAAAAGGGTTTATATATTCTTATGAGAAAAAAAAAATAAAACTAATGGTTGTTAAAAAAATATATTTAGAAAGGTCTTTTTCCATTTCTGGAAAAGACATAGTGAATAACCATATTTCCGTTTTCGGAAATTGTATTAAAAAAAAAATATATATATATAAAATATTATTAAAGCAAATCATGTTTTAAATACTTTGAATTTGTTTTGGTTTTTTTTTTTTTTATAAATGAAAAAAAAAAATTAGTTTAAAGAGGAAGGGAGGCGGGGCCCATTCCCCACTCCTCCCCCCTCTCGGCAATACAAAGGCTGCCTACAGCAGTCTTAGTACTGTCGCGACAGCCTAAGTTGTCACGACAGTACCTAGGCTGCCGTAGTGGCCTAGGCTGCCGTGAACTTGGGAGATGTGGGCGCATGACCGCAGGGTCGCCCCAATATTACTTTGCTTTTTTTTAATTTTTGTTTAAAAAAATTTATTTCGTGGTTTTATTTTAGTTATAATATGTTGTTTTTTTAATATGTATAATTTTTTAATTTAGTTTATATTAATTGGTAGTAGTTTATTAATTTAATTAATTTCTTGATTTGTAAGTTAGTTAATTTAATTAATTTCTTTTATTGGTAAGTTATTTAATATTTAATTAAATTTAGTATGATTAAATTAATCATAATTTATTTTGGTTGTTGATTTAATCTAGTCAATTTTATTTGATTGAGAGGATTAAATTTCATGTTTGTTTAAATAAGATATATTAGTTAAATATTTTGGTTTAAAAATTAAATTGTAGATTTAATTTGTTAGATTCAATTTTCTTAACTATGTAATTAAGATTTAACTTGATTATTAGATATAATATTTGGAAATTGAAATTGGTAAAAGTGGAACGTTACTTTTTATAGAATCAATTATGTGCTAAATGCTTATGTATATACTAAAATTGGGCAATTATTCTATTGAATTCCTAGAACGTCATTAGGAAATATTCTTTTTGTTAGTAACATTAATATGCTTGTTATGTCATGATTCTTTTATCATTATTATGCGATCTATATTATGTTTGGATCATGTTCATTATGAAGTTTCGGTGCTTGTAGTTCCTGTTCAGTTCTTTAAATTGTGAGTATTGGCTTCTCGTCCTTGAACTGTATTCTTGTGCATTATGTGATGTCGGGCATTAGAATGACCTAGGGGAAACAGAGGCAGGGATCTTTGTCAGTTGAATTTGTTTTCAGCAACATGTTTGATGTGTGTGCTTATTTTGATTATCATCTATATTTCAATCTTATGGGCTCTTGCTGGTTATAATCTGTTTATGGTATCTTCGTAATCATTTCGGTTTCTATGTGTGAAACTGCATCTAGGATTACCTGGTTGTATACCTGTTGGATGTTTGTGAGATTATGAGCCTAGGGGAGGTTGAATGGGTGCATCTTAGGGGAGTGGCTTACAATAGGGGCCGGGACCCAAAGTGGTCAGCACCTGGGTAACCTATTGTAGGTTATGTAATTAAGTGATAACTTAGTAATTAAAACTTTATAGATCATTTACAAAGATAAGTTAGAGTATGGTTATGATTAGAATTCCTCATACCTATGAGAGAGTATTCTAATCCCACATGGATCATATTGAGAGTTCGGGGCCCAGAGTGGTCAATTCCAGGGTAACTCAATGCTTGAGAGTCTGGGGTCCTTTGTGACCAGTCCAGGGTACTCAAGTAGTTAGACATGTGATGACACTACCATAAGCATGTAGCCTAGATCATCTCCTGAGTTTTCTGTTTATGCCTCTGATTTAGTGTGTCTCACCCTTCTCTTTATTTTTGTAAACCTTGAGTAGAGAGCTTTCAAGATTCCTTGCTCAGTGGTTTTATCCTTGTTTGGTTTTGGTCATTCGATTGGGGTTTGTGGTTATCTCCTCAGCACGGTGGGGTAGGCCTTTGTGGTTCTACACAAACGGGTGGTAGTGATTCTTTACCATTTGAGATTCGACGTCCTGGTGTCAGTGCTGTTGGTACTCCTGCAGTTGGATGCCCTTATGGTTCTTCATTGATTCTTCATTGTTGGTTTCTTATCTTATCTTCATTTATGTAATCCTATATTAGTGTATCGCATGTGATACCTAATATGATCATTGTACTTTTATGTTAGATTTATTATTACATACCCTGCGACATGTGCAATGGATGTCAGTGTATTAGTTATCATGGATGTCCATGAGGATTGTATATATTGTTGTAAGTTGTATTTGTATCATTTATGATATGGAATCTTTTGTTATCTTTCTTTAGTTGTAATTTGTTCTTAAGTAATTCTACGTCATGGGACCCTCGAGATTTGTAATCTGTGTTGGATGTTGTTTCAATGTGAGTAAATGGTAATTGCTTCCGCACTGTTGTTTATCTTGTATGTTAACTTTTAAAAAAAAAATGTTCACCAAACTTAGTAGCATGTTATAGGTTAATTTCTCCTGGATTCCCTGGCGGGGCGTTACAAACAACAGGTGCCATTGTTGTCGGGCCGTGTTCGGCAACCTCATACATTTCACTGTCAATATGAACCATTTATTCATTGACGGTTCCATGTTTATTTCATAACATTTGGATAGCCGACTTTATTATCGACATCATCTTTATTGGCATTTGATACTCTTAATGATGCTCGTTTTGTATTCTCGGCATCATCTCATTTGTAACGCCCAAGGCGATGGCGCTTCACCTTACTTAGTGGACCGCCAAGTAAGGTGAAGCGTCACCTTCCTAGGCACGCCTTATGATTATCGTAAGTCTTCATTTTGTAATTCATGATATTCACTAGTTGTCCCATATTGGTTTTGTGCGTAATCAACAGGGCAGGCACAAAGTATTGAGCATTGGTTCCTTCAATATTTTGATACTCTGTGAAGTATTTTATAAGAGAGATATATATCAAAATCAGTGCGGATATTCTCATGCTCCATGAGTGAGCTATATCATATGCAGCCTTCTCTTTTATGCATTGTATTTTTGTTTCAGCTGTTCTATATCATTTGTACATGATCATTGTGTGATCATTTTGAGTATTTCTTGTGAGCAAGACATTATAAGTCTTATTGACTGTCAAGCTATGATGTCAATGAGAACAAGTTTTGTATTTAGTATTGAATCTCAATAGAGGTGATACTATTTTGGTGGGCTGGGTTGTTTCCCTCGGTGAGGAGGGTTTTTCCCAGGATAAAGGATTGTGTCTTCTACTTATGTTTAGCTTTGTTTTATGCTCTCTTTCATTCTGTTATTTTCTAGTTTATTTCTAACATGGTATCAGAGCCAGTCTAAGTATCTCGATCTAGAACCAGAAGCACCTTGTCATTTGTGTCAATTGTTTTTTTGTTCTCAGCGTGTGACAATGGTTAACGGTTTGAAAGTTGAAGATAGACTTGATGGTTCCTCTAATTTCTCTTCATGGAAATTTAGGATTCTGATTGCACTTTAGGAGAACGACTTTCTTGATTATGTAAATACTGATCCGGAAGAACCTTCTGATGATGCTAAGAAAATTCTGTGGAAAAAGAACAAAGTCGTGGCTAAGAAAATTTTGATTGACTCTGTGAAGGATCATTTGCTGCCCATTATTTCCAAATTGTCTTCAGCAAATGAGATGTTTCAGACTTTAAAAGATTTATATGAGTTCAATAACGCCAGCAAAGCCTTAGCTTTGAGGCGTCAGATTCTACATATTAAGATGGCTCGAGGAGAATCAATAGTATCCTACTTTATGAAGATCACAAAACTTAAAGTGATTGGTGATTCTATCCCAGACAAGGACTTAGTTATGCTTGCCATGAATGGACTTCCCTACTTTTGGGAATCATTCATTCAAGGTATCCATGGAAGAGATGACCTCCCTAAATTTGACAGATTGAGAGCTGATTGCATTCAAGAAGAATGCAGACTTGAAGCCAGCGGAAATGGTCGCAAAAACCATCATGAAGATGATCAAGTGCGTGCTGCCCACACCTCTAAAGGAAAAGGGAAGAAAGGGTATTTCAAGAGATTCAAAGATAAAGGTTCAGATTCAGCTCCTGCTCTCAAAAGAAAGAAAATTGACATTTCAAAAGTTCAATGCTTTAAATGTGACAAGTTTGGTCACTATGCTAGAGATTGCACCTTAAGGCCAAAGCCTCAAGCCTCTACTGCTCTCGTTGAGAACTCTTCTCCTAAAAAGGAATCATGTGATGACCCTGAAGGATTTTGTTTTATCTTTGCTCTGTCCAGTAATATTCCTACAAACAGTGATACCTGGCTAATTGACAGTGGAACTTCGCATCACATCACCAATTACCGTGATCATCTATTCAACTTGAAGGAAAAGGGCTCACATCTTCAAGTTATCATTGGAAATGATGCAAGCTATTCAGTTAAGGGAGCTGGTTCCACTTCTTTTCAATTAGATTCAGGCATTTCTCTTCACTTGAGTGATGTTCTCTTTGTGCCTGGCATAAAGAGAAATCTGATTTCAATTTCAGCTCTAGAAGACAAAGGATATCATGTTTCTTTTGTTGATGGTAAAGTCCTTGCATGGAAGAACTCAAATTTTCTTTCAGCCCGTGAGATTTGAGTTCGTCATGATAGTCTCTACAAGCTTTCGGCCTGTCCCATTCAAGCTCTTGCTCATTCTTCTTCAAATCCCAATATTCTTTGGCACAAGAGGTTGGGACATTTAAATTTCATAACCTTAGCCTCTATGGATAAAGTTGTCATTGGTCTTCCAAAGCTGAATCAAGACCATGAAAGAATTTGCAAGGGGATACACTCTAGGTAAGAACACTAAGAGCACTTTTCATAGTAGTGAATCTAAAGCTAAAGAAATTCTAGAATTAATTCATTCAGATTTATGTGGCCCCATGTCTGTTGCTTCTCTTAGTGGTTACTGGTATAATATTACTTTTATTGATGAATTCTCTAGAAAGTGTTGGATCTATTTCCTTAAGTCTAAGGAATCAGATGAAGTGTTGTCCCGTTTTAAAGCATTCAAAGCCTTGGTTGAAAATCTTTCCTGACAAAAGGATTAAGATCCTGACATCTCATAATGGTGGAGAATTTGTGTCCGGAATTTTTCATAACTTTTGTGTTGAAGTTGGGATTAAGAGGGAGCTATGTGTTCCCTATAATCCTCAACAAAATGTTGTGGCTGAAAGAAAGAATAGGACTGTTGTTGAGGCAGAAAAAGCTATGATCCATGATCATAGCCTTCCTACCTTCCTATGGGCTGAAGCGTGTGCAAAACAGCAGTCCACATTCAAAATTGCAGCCCTCATCAGATTCTTGGCAACATGTCTCCTGAAGAAACTTTCTCAGGATCAAAACCAAACATTAGTTACTTTAGAATTTTTGGATGCCCAATCTACATCCATATTCCAAAAGAGAAAAGATCAAAGTTAGAGCCTTCAGGTAAGAAAGGGATTTTTGTTGGATATAGTGATTCTTCTAAAGCTTTCAGAATTTATGTGCCTGGTCAAAAGCAAATTGAATTCAGTAGGGATGTCACTTATGATGAAGATATAGCTTGCAAGTCCCTCAAAGAGTCTAGCATTGTAAATGATGAAGAAGATCTTGAGCACTCTCAAATCTTGTCATGGCTGATCCCAATCCTCCTTCAAAAATTCAGAGGGAAAATGAAGATTCAGAAAATCCTGCTACTCAACCTGATCCAATTGTTTCTTCAAGTCCCAGCTCTAATCCATTCAATAAGAAAAGACCATTATGGGCTAGGAACATTGTGGAAGAGGCTGAACCTTTTGCAAAACCTTTTGAACAGAGACTCCAACATTGATTTTTGTTGTTACCTTCTACATCTGGTTATGTTAGACATTTTGGTGAGCCATATTGTTGATGCTCGTATGCTTCAGTTCACATATCTTTGGTGACATGGGCTCCATGTATTGTTTGGCACCATTGTCGTTGGTGATTAAGCAAGTGCTTAACCACCAATGACAATTGTCATTGCTATCGGGCCATGTTCGGCATCCTCATACATTTCATTGTCAGTATGAACCGATTATTCATTGACGGTTCCATGTTTATTTCGTAACATTTGGATAGCCGACTTTATTATCGGCATCATCTTTAATGGCATTTGATACTCTTAATGATGCTTGTTTTGTACTCTCGGCATCATCTCATTTGTAACGCCCAAGGCGATGGTGCTTCACCTTACTTGGTGGACCGCCTAGTAAGGTGAAGTGTCACCTTCCTAGGCGCGCCTTATGATTATCGTAAGTCTTCATTTTGTAATGCATGATATTCACTAGTTGTCCCGTATTGGTTCTGTGCATAATCAATAGGGCAAGCACGAAGTATTGAGCATTGGTTCCTTCAGTATTTTGATACTCTGTTAAGTATTTTATAAGAGAGATATATGTCAAAATCAGTGCGGACATTCTCATGCTCTGTGAGTGAGCTATATCATACGTGGCCTTCTCTTTTATGCATTGTATTTTTGTTTCAGCTGTTCTATATCATTTGTACATGATCATTGTGTGATCATTTTGAGTATTTCTTGTGAGCAAGACATTATAAGTCTTATTGACTGTCAAGCTGTGACGTCAATGAGAACACGTTTTGTATTTAGTATTGAATCTCAATAAAGGTGATACTATTTTGGTGGGCTGGGTTGTTTCCCTCAGTGAGGAGGGTTTTTCCCAGGATAAAGGATTGTGTCTTCTGCTTATGTTCAGCTTTGTTTTATGCTCTCTTTCATTCTGTTATTTTCTGGTTCATTTCTAACAGAGGTGTCTCTTCAGCATTTGGAGTCTCTTGGTTGAGACTCTTTATTCATCTTAATTAATCGCAATTTTGTAAGACTGCTGGTGAGCATGGAATACATATATATATTTGATATATATTTTTATTATATATTATATTTTGTATATTTATATATCATATTATGTATTATATTATATTTTAATAATGATAATGTTTCATATATTATCATTTGATTTATATTGTATCTATCATTAATTTACTATTTATCTATTATTGTTTCTTTATTGATCAATTATTTATTACGTGCTATTTATTTACTTACATTTTATATTTTCATTATTATTTATTATCAAATCTTTCCACAGTTAGGCAATTTTATCTCTTATAGACTTAACAAAATTGGTGTGAAAAAAAAATGATATCACCAATAGGGCTTCAAACAGGGGACATGACAATCCTCCCCTCCCAAAATTGCTTGTCCACATTACTATAGCTAGGACGTATCTTCCTTTAATTCATATGGGAGTTGCTTCAAAGGCAAAATCTAATAAGGGTGGGTGAATTCAAATACATGCCCTTAATTTAATATATCTTTTGCTCCATTCCGTTTACTCAAAAAATAGAGCCCCACATGAAGCATGCACTTGAAACACAAAGGATACACATGAATGCATGAAGACACAGAGCATACACAAAATAGACACATCAACGCATGAAGACACGAAGCATACACAAAGTAGACACATGAATGCATGAAGATGCAAAGCATACACAAAGTATACACTCAATATAAACTTTGTTAGATTATTTGATTAAACACTACAATTTATGATTTGCAATTAGCCAAGGTTAGGAAAATTATTTACAAAATTTACTTCTTCATTGTGCTTTTGACTGTGACCCTACAACCACAAAATGAACACAAGTGCATACATATTCATATAGATTAATAACATTAGCTAGCTAGATGTAGATATAAATTCAAAAAATGCAATTTCCTATTGTATTATCATTCTTAATTAATTTGGTTCATAGAGATTGAGTCATGATAAGTTAGTCCAAGTCAATCTCATACTATGCCCAAGAGCAGAACTTTGACCCCCTTGGCCTCAGTGGCAAGACTTAGACATCCACACAAGGTGGTCTACTTAGCAGGATGCTTGTCTTTCTTCCTTATCTATGCCCCATCTCAAATAGTTGATTAACTCCTCATGGTAGGAAGGGTAGGGAGATCATAGTGAGGTTCTCAACTTTGACATCCACCAGAGTGGCCTACTTAGATGTTAGTCTTAACCTTCTTACCTACATCTCTCAAGGTAAGAACAGTACGGAGATTACGTTGGAGTTCTCAGTTTGTCCAACCTAAGCCCAAGAGCGGAACTTTGGTCCTCTTGGCCTTGATGGCAGAAATTTGGCATTCATCAAGGGGTTCTACTTAGATGGCAACCTTAACCTTCTTACCTACAGCTCTCATGGTAAGAATGGTATGGCCGTATGGGGATTGTAGTGGAGTTCTCAATTTGTCCAACCTAAGTCCAAGAGCAAGCTTTGGCCCTCTTCGCCTTGATGGCAAAACTTTGGCATCCATCAAGGTGGTCTACTTAGATGGCAACCTTAACCCTCTTACCTACATCTTTTACGGTAAGAATGGTATAGGGAATGTAGTGGGATTCTCAACTTGTCCAATCTAAGTCCAAGAGCGGGACTTTGACCCTCTTAGCCTTGATGGCAAAACTTTGGCATCCGTCAAGGTGGTCTACTTAGATGGCAACCTTAACCCTTTTACCCACATCTCCTCCTACACCAATTCCACATTTCTTTTTATTCTAAATCAAACAAGGGGCATGCATTTGAAACACAGAGAATACACATGAATATGTGTAGACATAGTTCACTTGGCCCACAGGAAGCAAGAAAATCTAATTAGGACCAAATTCTTCATCAGGTAATATTCACCACTTAGCCCACAAGAGGCAAGAATGTCCAACCAAGACCATATTCATCTCTTGGAGTAATCAATTCATCATAATGTCCCTCAGGCTGGTAGGAACATGCTCTGATACCAGTTGTAATGTCCCCGTCTGAGTTTACTCCCATTTTTTTATCCTTTTCCCAGTTGAGGTATTTTGTCAAACAGTTTGTGTGAATGCAGTTTGATTTGGTATATTGCTGGTATGGATTTCATCAATACGTATATGGAATATATATTCAAACTATGCAAAGAATGTAGGCATTCAGCTTCAAATTTGTCTTGTCTATCTCAGGCTTGTAATGGGCAAATAATTAATAACCTAACCTTGATATTGCAAGAGTAATAGAGAATATTTTATATGCACACAACTGAAATGAATTCATTTACTTGCTGGTGCAATCATACAACAACTCATATGATGTTATGCCTCACAGCATCAGTACACCCTCAACAGAGACTTCACACATAATCAAGAATCCGTTCAGAAACCAATGCCTAAGAGAAACACACATAATTACTTAGAACTTGATGTCATAAATAACTATGTCTGTGTAGATGCCTCTTCCTTCATTCCCAGCTTAGGATTAAGACATAAATCTTTCTAAATTAAATGTTTCTTCTTCTTATATTCATCCAATGCTCAGAAATCTAGTTATGACACAGACAATACTATTGGATTTGATCTGTTATCCTTCAGTGCCCTATGCGGATCTCATAGCCAGATGACAACATATTGGATACAAAAGTGATCCACGGCATCTCACATCATTCAAAGCAGTATCATAGACTGGTCAAAGCCCGATATGTCTACTACTGATTTCAGATTGGATTTGTTATCTCCATCAGCAGCTATCCTGATCAGAACGAAGCAGTAGACCTAATATATCAGTTCCTTGGCTACCATAATGACTCTTCAAACTGAGTTTGAATAACAAATTCAAGTCTTTGACGCTCTCTATTCCCTCTGTTCACTGATTGCTTGATTTACTATTCCTCATCGATGATTTTCCAAATGCGCTTTTTTCATGATCCAACACTCCTATTTATACCTGTGTGGAGGTGTCTCTTCAGCATTTGAAGTCTCTTGGTTGAGACTCTTCATTCATCTTAATTAATCGCACTTTTGTAGACGGCTGGTGAGCATGGAATATATATTTTTATTTTTATTTTTGCTAGGGGTATCCCCACAGCCCAGCCCTGCGCCCAACCTGCCTTACCTTGGGCTTACATATTGCCAAGTTGGAGTCTAGGAAGGGGCGAGCGGAGGCGAGACTAGTCCCCTAGGGGGGGGGGATCCACAGCCTGCAAGCAGTCCCCCCTCTTAATATTATATATATATATATATATATATATATATTATATTTTGTATATTTATATATCATATTATGTATTATATTATATTTTAATAATGATAATGTTTCATATATTATCATTTGATTTATATTGTATCTATCATTAATTTACTATTTTATATTGTAATATTATTCTATCGACTATAATTTATTATTATTTCTTTATTTGATCATTTATTTATTACGTGCTATTTATTTGCTTACATTTTATATTTTGATTATTATTTATTATAAAAAAATTCCACAGTTAGGCAAATTTGTCTCTTTGAGACTTCACAAAATTGGTGTGAAAAAAAAAAGATGAGGATATCGCCAATAGGGCTTCAAACAGGGGACATGGCAATTCCTAAGTGTGGATTGAAGGATATCTTAAGTACACAAGGATGTTATCTCCTTTGTCGGACTTATAATCTTCGTCAACTATAAATTTCATTCTCAGGCAGGCTGCAAGTAAGAGTTTAGAAAGATTTTTATTCATTCACTGCTGCATGTAAATTTGGAGTCTTAATTTCTGCATCGTCTGAACTTTGCTCTGATTAATTGAAATAATTCTGCTATATAAAATCCTGTTACTAATCATGATGCTATTAGAAAACTTAATCATTCCTGTCTGCAAGAACCATTCTCAGCTATTCATTTCTTGATTAACTATTGTGGGAATTCTTGAGAAAAATTGAAAAATTCTGATAGAAATCAATAAGGTTAATTTCATGAGATGCATGCTTAGAGTATGCATTATGAAGATATTATCTAGCATGTAATTCCTTGTGTTTTTAACATAGATAATGATACTGTAAAAATGCATATTCTAGAACATTAACCCAGCAAGTAATCATTTAGAGGAGAAAGAAATGCAAAAAGGGAAGCAGATACAAGATCACCAACAAGGTAGACCACCCCATGATGGATGTCCAATATGTTTGCCAATTGGGGCCAGGAAGGTGAGTGTCCGCTCTTGGGCTTAGATAGGAGGATTTCCAGGCACCCTACTGAGATTTGCTTTCCAACCTCTACGATGGTTGATTGTTGGAAGATGACAAAGGAGACCTGAATAAGGAGTGTATATACAAGCACCCCACTAAGTAGACCAACCCATGTTGAATGTCCAATGTGTCTATCAGTTGGGGCCAAGAGGGTGGGTGTCCACTCTTGTGCTTAGTGCGAGGATTGCTCTGGACCAACCTATCATGCTCTCAGTCATAAGAGAATGAATAAGGAAACATGGATAGGGATTGCAGATACAAGTGCCCCACTAGGTAGACCATCCCATGCTGGATGTCCAATGTGCCTGCCACTTGGGGCCAAGAGGGTGAGTGTCCGCTCTTGGGCTTAGTGTGAAGATTGCTTCAGGCTAATCCTATCATGCTTCTTCATTCAAACTCTATTGTGATTGGATACAAAAAAAAATGAATATCGATGTGATATGACCTATCTGATAAATTTACTTTATAATGGTTGTAGGACTTAAATCAGGGTTTATCTTGTTAAGAGGCATTTTAAATGGTAAAGTTATACCTCTAACTTTCTTAAATTTCTTATATGAATGGAATTTGTGATTTTTGGGCAAGATTTAGGACAATACCCAATAGGGGGCATTACAATAACCGTGATAATAGATATTCTTACAACTGTTGAGCCCCTCCATAGCTTTATCACGTGTATATGTAATGTTCATGTCACCTTGATATCTATAAATTTCTAAAGTCTCAAGTTTTCCTATTTCTGGTCATGTTCTGGTTTTGTCAGCTGCTTTGTGACGTCCATAGAGTAATTCATTTTAAATTAAAAGATTACTCTATTTTGTTCAAAGTCTCGTTGAAAGCACATTACATTTATATAAGGCTCATCTAAGCTTCTTTCAGTCTTTTGAGCTATAACAATTGTATCAGTGTTTTTTTCTCAGTTGTATCCAATTAACTCAATCTTTTAAGTTTAATGTTAAAAAAAATGCAAGGGTGAGGAAGTTAAAACTATATGCTTTATTGTACATATTTGCACTTGATGAAGTTTAAAGTTGCACCAACATACATCAAACTTCAATTTTTGCCACATATCCTAAATAAATGGCTACAGCATATACAAATATGAAATATACTCCTCCTGTTCAATCTCTCTCTGGGAGAACACCAAAAGCATTTCTAACCAAAAAGTCACTATTTTTGTACCAAAGCTTATATAATTGCATATAGAAAAATCAGTTGCATACCTTTCCATTCGGCATTCCAAGTACTTCTTTGAAAAGTCACGACATTTCTCAGATTTATAGTTATTAGATTTTAAGCATACCATGTAAGTCTTCTTCTCCTGGTGATAAAGGAAAGAAAAGTCACACAGTGATCAGCTACAAATACTCGGTGCAAGTCTCGGGTTGGCTTCTTTCAAAATAGAGGGATAAATAGTTACCATGCAAGATTCCCTCAAGGAAATCCCATATTATTGCAATACAATTATTGCTTAAATGATAAATCTAAAAAAGTAAACAAAAAATAAGATGAAAGGGATGTTTTGTGACACAAAGGACTTACTAAGTCACACTCATGAAGATGGTCTAAAGGAAAAACACCTTTTTCTGGTGGTACAGGCTTCAAACCCCTATTCCCACCAAAAGCACCCCCTATCACAAAAAGCTTAAATACATGAGTGATGATAAAATGTTGTATTTAGATCCAAAAGTCCATTTTTTTCAAGGTAATAAAAGATATGAAATCAAGGGCCACACCATATGCTCAAAATTCAAACACTTGAATGACAATTGCATGTTTGCATATAGAAATCAAAGATTTAAATCTTTCTAGACATTAAAAGATAGGAATCTAAGGGCCATTTACATTAAGAATCTTTCCGTGAAAAAGGCTCAATTCCTTAAAACTTTAAACTTGTGTTGGTAATACAAACAATCCCTACAAAAAAGGAAATAAATAACAAAAGATTCAACCAAAATTAGATAAATTCAAGATTGCATACTAACAATTATAGATTGATAAAAAATGATTACCATATTATAAATCTATATCACTTTGATGGTCCCAACCAATGTTGAGAGGGGAGGGGTGAATCAGCACCTATTAAAACTTAAAAACAAATCTGATATAATATACTACAACTGTAAGAAGAACATATTCTAACATAGAAATAGCATCAAACAATCAACGATAAGCAACACCAGATTTATCACGTGGAAACCCAAATTGGAAGAAAACTATGGTGTGAGCAAACCTCACAAATTTTGCACTTTTTTGAAGTGCGCCCTGTAAGGAGCCTTCCCTGTTAAAGGATTACAAACGCACTGTTAGATGCGACCTGGTTAAGGGATTTGATACAATAAGGTCTATTAAAGTCTATTGAGTTAAAGGACTTAAAACACCTAAACAGATGTCACCCGGTTAAGGGATTTAATACAAGGGACCTGTTAAAGTCCACCCAAAATACTAGGATTTCGCTATTGCAATTATCAGAAAGCAATAGAAGGTTTAATCTTCTGATGATGGCTTTGCTAAGCCTGATAAGATCGTTGTTATACTCAACTGAGAATCATCACCGGTCTCTGCAGGTATGTTCTCCTTCGCTCTTGTGCTTCTCTGCACACTCTACTTTCTTCTCCTCTCTTTACCTTAGCTTCTTCAGCGTACAGGTTCACTCTTTACTTTGGTAGAATGAGGGCAAACTATAATCTTGTCAATCAAAGGAATATATAGACTTCTTGCCCTATTTGCTTTTTAAATGCATGACCTATTTACAAATCACCTTCGGATCCATCACCCAGTAGAGTATCAGTTCACTGAGGGAACATTCGATGCATGGTATGCTTTATCTACTTTATGAAAGAAACGACAGATGCGTGTCAAAAGCTTTCCTTCACAAGAGATATCTTCATGTTTTAATGCCTAAGATTCTGGCATTAAAACCTTCAATTGCGCCTTGTACTGATCATCTTGATAACTCAAAGTCTCCCGGATTTTGTGCAACAAATCCCGGTCAATGAGTCAGACAACTGTTTGTCAACTATGACTTTCCTCGGTTCATCAGTCGTGAGGAAATCTTCACTTGATCAGTTAAGATCCTTAGGTTGTGCACAGGTAAGAACCTTTAACCTGTCACCCTCCCTTTCACTGGTTGTACCGGTTGCATCCTTTCCTCGGTTCTTGTTATTGGTTACCGGTTGTATCTCCCTAGGTGACCGGTTGCTCTGATGATTGGTTAGAGCATTATTAGTAACAAATACAGTCTCTTCTTATTAGCACAGTGTCACCGGTTCCCAAACCAGTCTTTCCCCGATGGAGTGTCTATCTTTGCGTCACAGATCGAACACTGGTATCCTTAGTCCTAAATGACAACACCTTTTTGCCAATCAATGGCAATACCTCTTTTCCCATATACCGGTTGCAATCTTACCGGTTATTCAACTAATGCCAACACACTTTACATGTAGTAGGAAGTGTTGGCCGCTATGGCACTGTCTAAAACCTAGCCCAAATTTGAATTTTTTGAAGCTGCCATATGCACCCTTTAAAGCTTCCCCATATCTAAACATAGACCTCACCATCAGAATACATGAGCTCTTGCAGGCTGAAAATCACGAAGAGGGAATAATGCCACGAACTGTAGAGTGTAAATTAACTGAAGACCCAGTAGATATATGCATGCCTGGTGATGTGGTTACAGTTTGTAGGATTGTAAAATAATCGACACGGATATTGATGTTAGTGGAGTGTGTTGTATAGATGAATTTGACATATTGCCTCAAACAAGATGTCAGGGATGCTTGCTCCAAATCTTCCTTTTCCATGTGTTTGTGTGGCACTACTGTTCTGTAGCTGACAAAAATGTAGCCTATGACTTTTTGAATTGGTTTGATAACTGAACCTGATATCATCTGTGTCATGTCATTGATCGAACAGTTTATCCCGGACTAACATTGATAGCAGGAATCATATGATGGATATTCTTTGAACATACCTCTTTCGGTGGAAACTGTTTGAATTCTCATTGCTCCTATATTCTCAGCCAATGCGGGTTGGGCAACATACATTTTAATAAAGGAAGTGGAAGGCATTGAAGATTCCTTTTAATCCCATATTCAAGATCAGCAACTCTGTTTCTGAACGCTCCACTAATGTTACCTTACACAGCTTCTAAAAGTCATCATTCTTGACTCTTCATGGCATGCAATGGATTTGTTTTGGTTATGAAGGCCATGACATCTTGCACCTTAGTTGCAGTCTTCCCCATTTTCTATGGGTTCAGCCATGGAGTAGTTGGAAACGGTCTTATTGATGTGTATGAAAGACACGGATGATGGAAGCATATACAAAGCACAAAATTGAATGTTAACAGAATGCCTTTGAAGGGATGTCATTGCAAAGAGAGTAATGATCGCAGAAAATTAAAAAATGGTTTGTCGGAAAGGCTTTAGAAACTTTATAGTCAGGGCGGCATTATGGTTCATGAACCATAAAAATCTCCAAGTACGAAAGTTCAAAAATCACCAACAGGCCTGACTAGTAAGTCAAAGAGCATTTAATAAGTTTGGGATCTGGTGTGTAGTCAGAAAATTGGGTTTTCTTTGAAATTTTGAACCGAAAGCAATAGGGTTCTAAAGTTTAAATTTCATGCGACTTGCCAACACGACCACAGAGATCGAATTTCTGAACAGGGTTCTTGTGAATTGTCGGAAATCAAAATTCAAATATTGAATCTATGGAAGCTTGCTTGAGTATACTCGCTGCCATGAAAACTTATATCTTGATTCAAAGTTTTAGTTTGCAGAAGTTGCAAATCACAAGCCCCCTCCATTGATATCATGGTTGCCAGAAGTAATTCAAAGAACTATCCAACTGGAGCTTTGGTGAATGAATGCCTTCAGCAGTTAATTTATTGATGGACTCCAGAATAATTTGAATGGAATTGTGATGATTATCGTGCCTTGAACATTTGCGAAATCTAGACAAGCCGAATATCTTCATCCATTTTTCATGGAAACGGACCAAGGGAGGAGCCTGAAAGAGAGGAAGGGTATGGATAGAAATACTGAGTGTATTTTCCATGGTTCCAATACTGTAATGGGTATTCCAATGCAATATGAAAATAATGGCTCCGTGCAATATCTCCTAGCTACTCCACAGCCGCCACCATCCAGATCTGCTGTGGTAAAGTGATTGTTGCAGGCAAAAAGTGAAAGCTTGAGTGGTGCATCTGAGAAACAAGGTAATACCATGGGTAGCCTTCCAAATTCTCAAGTAGATGATAAGAATACCCATTCTGTGCAAAATGCCAAAGTGACTAAAATGGAAATGAATGGCAAACATAGTGCTGGGGTTCCAAGTTGTGTGATAGCTTTAAGCTTGCTTCTCCAAAGCTTGATGAGACTGGTGTATCTATAAGTGGATCAGATAATTCCTCCCAATGTGCAGAAACATATTTTCAAACGCACGAACCTATTTCTGCAAAACTAAATCAAATTGGAAATCTTAATTCATTAGATCAAGAGAGCATCACAAGGCCTTTACTAAATCATTTGCAGTGTGCAGATAGGCTATCTAAATCTCCTGAGCGACTTGAAGCTCATCACATTTCAAAGAAGCTCCTTGAAGCTAGAAACATTCCTGTCATCAGTCCAAGTAAAGGTTGCCAGGGAGAAAATCACAAAAGGAAACAATCCACAAAGAGAGCTCCAAAATTTGGGGAGACATTTCTCAGATTTCAGCTCCTTCTCCAGCAGGAGCCAAGCAGACTCCTATTAGTCAAACTGATTTTCGTGATCCTGCAAGTGTTGGTGCAGGCCAACAGTTACTCTAATGAGCATTGAGATCCATGCAAAATCAAGAGGAGACCTGAGACCCAATCCTCGGTATGATGCGGTTAACATAATTGTTGCGGTAACTCAGGAAGATTTCAATTAGACAAAGGAAGTTTTAGTTCTCATGAGGGATGAAAATGCCAATGTATAGAGCAAAAATATTAATGGACTATTGGGTTGCGAGATATTTGCTGTGAAAGATAAGAAGACATTGTTTTATTTGTTCATACAGCTAGTTCGCTTGTATGATCCAGATATTCTAATGAGCTGGGAAGTACAAGGGGGTTTCAGTTGGACTCTTTTATAGCTGAGAGGGCAACATATGAGGAATAGAATAAGTTAGGGTTTTTACCCATAATGATTTAATTCATTAAAACATTGAGTTCAACGGGAAGAGGAGAACACGTTATATTTAAAGTAACGGTTATAGAATTAGAAACTGAAAGGGCTTTGGGAAAAACTCTTTAAATATGTAATGAGATGACTGGGAAGGCGATTCCAAATCCAGAAGCCTATGCTCATAAAGATGTATTTTTTATTTTAGCATTGTTAAAAGGAAGATATTAGTGTATTTCTGGAGGGGAAACATGATATTTTGTACAGAGATGAAGGGTCTTTGAACTATCTAATTTTGTCCATGAAATAAAAGAGACTTTCTGAAGCTTTGCATTCTCTTGTGTTTCTTTTTTATTGTTATTTTCCTATGTCACTTGCAATCATTCTCGGGAGATTTCGTTTGTTACATCAGATCATAGGCGTGTTTATTTTATGAACTTTGAATCTTGAATATTCACACAATATAAAGGGAATTGTTGTTATTATCCTAATCATCTCATTGTGGGTCTTGAGAGGGTGAACTTTGTGTCATTCATCTATGTTTTTCCTTTAATCTAAATTCATAATCGCATTTGTGTCATAGCTACGTGCAGATGTTAGTTAGCTTTTCTTGCTTTCTGGTTAAAAGCATACCCTGAAAAACCAAATTACATCATAAGAGAGAGTTGTACCTGTAAAATTCAGAGGAAGATCATCCAAGTAATGGTGATCTCTCCAACTGTTTGTTAGCAATTTGTCTTTGTGTCTGGGCGAAGAGAGTCATTTGTTTGTTATTCTGAAAAGACAAATCTGTTAACCTACAGGAAGTAAGCTGGAGTGAAGAAACAAAAAATTTATCTTAAATTAGATCCATGCCAGAAGAAATGTTGAATACTGGGGGGATCAGGGTATTTCAATTAGCCCAATAGAGTTTGATTCTATCAGCTTGAGGCCTGGACAGGAAAAAAGGACAAAATGAGCTGCAAAATATAGGCAGTTTGGCAGAACAGAGACCCCTTAGAGTTAGTAGCTTAGCCAAAGAGAAGTTCAAGCACACAGTAGTACTTCAACTTAAATCTGAATCCACAAAATTCATGAGAAGATGGATGATGTACAAGCACTAGGAGTAAAGTAAGCCATCTCAAAATGATCACAGCAAGGTCGCAAGTTTCTGCAAAAGATTCAATTCAAAGTATTTATTTGCAGATCGGAAACTCAGGATGGCTAACAGTTTGAATCCAAGCCATTTCAAGCGACTCTGCAAGGAAAAGTGGAAGGCGCTGCATGAACTTGATTAAAAATTAACACCTTGCATGGAGAAAGGCAAAGCCCCATTGAGCTCATCTCTGGCAAGTCAGACAATTAAGGAACCGATAACTATGCAATACCATATACTTCGTGATATTAGTTATTAATTATGGTTTCTCCTGACAAGTTCTTGAAAATAGAAAATACTATATTTAGAGTCCACTGTAGAGAGTTAATGATATATAATTTTTGTTTCTAGTGAAAACAATTTGTACCCTATGGAGAAAGCACGAAACACCAGGTCTGACCTCGGTAGGTAATAAATAATCATAATGCTTTAGTTTAAATTAAGTGGTTTACTAATTTCAGGATATTTTAATCAATATTATTAGAATATAATTTGGTAAAACCCTAGCTGTATATCTCCAGTTGCCACCTACCATGCATCAACCTTCCAGTCTTTTAATGTTTATGACATTATTATGAAACAGAGTAAATTGTGTAATGTCATCCATGGAAACAGTTTAAGATTTGTAAGAGATATGCACCTGCATTCATTGTAGCTTGGTTTTTATCATTGAGAACGGCAAAGCTCCGATGTCATAACTGCCTTTCACAATTAAATCTAGATTTCCACAATATGAAACCCTAAAAAAAATCTGTCACTAAAATTGATCAATAAATGCCTTGAAGTTTGAAAAAAAATACATGGTATTTACAACATAATAAATACCTGTTAATGACCTAGGTTTGCTTCAGCTTCCGCCTGACTGAAATGCACCTCTATAAATGTAACAAAATCAGATTCGAACAAAATTCCTGAGCCAGAATCTATATTTATTATAATAACGTTGATAGACGTTCTACAATAGCATATAGGGGTCAGATTGAAAAAAATATAGCCCGTCACTTCTTGTTGAAAATGTACCTAAAATATAGAAGACACAGAGAGATATAAAAATATATACATTTTGTTTTCTTATACAATCCATCAAGATTCAAATCTCTAAACAAAAAATATTTAAAAACTTTTAATAAAATAGTTCCTCTATTCATAATTATTTAACCAAAAACTACTCCATAACATTGATATTTACTACATTAAGACAGATGCACGTGTATGTAAATAATCCACTTTTTCTTGTACAAAATATAGCTAACTACAATTCAATTCAAAGGTTACTTGAAAATCATGCTCACACAATTTAACGGTCATCACAGAGCAGTTTACAAGATTTTAAAAAATGGAGCTAGTAGCTAAGGACTCTTTAAAATAAAACAGGTTTTATATCTAGTTATAGATTGTAGCAACAGAAACATGAAAGCAGTGCACTCAATTTGAAATTTGAACGTTAGAAACTGATTTGCTCTCAAGTATTCCAATTAAGTATTAAAGCCTTGCCTGGGAACGAAGATTCTTGAAAGAAATCATATAACTCTTCTCTCCCAGCGATGCAAAGCTTCGTATAATGCAGAAACATGAATCGATTACGATTTCCTGCAGAACTAAACGCGAGAAAATAATGGTTTCCGTTGAAACACAAAAGAAGCCGATTTGTTAAATAATGTGTTAATTGCTCGCACAATCATTTTTATCCGGAGCAATTATATATTTCGGACATGTAGGGTTTTGTAATTGTAGAAGTCATTTATGTAAGTACAAAACATTGTGATATGGTTATCAGAATTCAAGTGTGTAGTTTTTTTTTTGAGTCAAACTCATTGATTCATGTTTTATGAGTAGTGGTTCACATGAACCTATCTCTCATGAGAATGAATGGAACACTTAGCACTCATTGGATCTAGGTGATGCTCACAAAGGTGAAGCACCGGGACTTCTCGAAAGGTCACCCATCCTAGTTTATTCCAGCTTGATTGTGCTTAACTATGGAGTTTCCTCCATGGTTAAAGCCACTATGCTTGCAGACCTATTTGCAAAACATTCACCAAGTG
This sequence comes from Chamaecyparis obtusa, assembly GCA_027943335.1. NCBI lineage: Eukaryota > Viridiplantae > Streptophyta > Pinopsida > Cupressales > Cupressaceae > Chamaecyparis > Chamaecyparis obtusa. Next base: position 448,557 of record BSBK01000762.1, read on the forward strand.
TTGTCCCTTATGAACCATTCATGAGAAAGCCTCTTAAGCTCATCAGTTGATAAGTAGGAGATATTTTCCACAGCAAGTCAAATTGTGATATTGCTATCAAGATTCAACTGTGTAGTTTTTTTAGTCAAACTCATTAACCCATGTTTCATGAGTAGTGGTTCACATGAACCCATCTCTGATGAGAATGAATGGAACACTTAGCACTCATTGGATCTAGGTGATGCTCACAAAGGTGAAGCACCAAGACTTCTTGGGAGGTCATTCATCCCACTACTACTCCGACTTAAGCGCACTTAACTACGAAGTTTCCTCCATGGTTAAACTCACTCTGCTTGCAACCTCATTTGCAAAACCTTCACCAAGTGTTGTCTCTTATGAACCATTCATTAGAAAGCCCCTTAAGCTCATCAATTGATAAGTAGGAGATATTTTCCACAACAAGTCAAACTATGATATTGCTATTGTTGGAGCTTTTCCTTGCAAGACCAAACTTGAATCAATAGGTGGGCTTGATTCTCAGGGCAGGCACTCAAGTTTGACAAGAAAACAGTCCAATTGATGAGGATTGAAAGGAATCCTCCTTCTTCTTTGAGCTCCACATCACTCATGCGAGTATTGCCTTATTTGCACACTCAACTCACTTGATGATAAACAATAGGCCTACAGATACATTAGTGTGGAATAGTCTTCAAACCCCTTCAGGTAATTGTACCCCAATGAAGCCAATTCATATGCAATAGCCCTACTTGCATAGAATGAGTCTAAAGACTAGAGAGAACCTCCTCCTACTACTACCAACATGAAAGGGAAAGGTATTTGAATTGAATGATTGATGTTGGGTTGAAAGGACCCCTGAGATACCCTAAGTCTCTCATAGACCAGTGCCTTAAATCCAATGGGCAACAGAGTCAAATACCTCACTGTAACAAAGAGCTTATGAAACAAGAAGACAATACATTCAAATATGGTGATGCCTTACATCAACAACACACCATTGATCAAACCATACATTATCAAACCACCTGTGTACCCAAATGTGTTATCACCTATTCAAAGGATTTTAACCCTCCCCTTAGAAGAGACCTATAAATAGATGATACATTAACTAGCATCTACTAGAAGACAAGCATGAGACACCCTTGATATCTCAGCTCATACACACTTGAAAACCAATCTTGAACTCAATTATCTCTATGAAGACAACTCTATTGCAGACACTCATTGGAAATGCAAATAGAAAAACTACAACACCCTTGATGCTATAATCAATAAGTTCAGGATTCAAATGAAGACAATCTGATAACAGTAGAAATATATTGAGTCTCATACATAGGACAAACTATTACAATCTGTATTACATTCTCAGAAAACTAGAGAGGAAAGAGGGAACTCTATATGTAGAGAAAAGGAAATATCTATAGGAAAAGGACCCTTCATTTAGAACCAATAGAAACTAGAACCCTTGGAACTGATCAAAATTTGAACCCCTCCTAATGATCTTGAAAATCCTTTTATAGGAACAAGAATTGCAACAAGCAAAGGATCACCTAGAGCAAAATTTAGGTCTGCAACCACCCAGTACAACAAGAAGAGAAAGAGTGCAGAGAAGCCTAGAAATCCGGGAAGAAATCTGATGTACAATTGCATCGGTTTCATCACCACAAGCTAACTGCGAAGCAAAGTTAATGTCTTTTTGTTGCAGGAAAAACAAATTTTGATGTCAGGACCCACTAGAAGAACTTTGCATGCACATAGAAGTCACTGACATACCACACCCTAGCTACCTGCAGAGAGAAACAAGCTGCCGCATTTAACTCATTATGGCATCCCAGGAAGCAAGATTAGATCAAGACGGCCACATAGATCTTCTTCATCATTAACGCAACTGCTACTCATCGCATACGGCCAAACTGCTTGAAAACCCTGCAAAACAATGGTCATCGCATGATCGCATAGCTAGGAAAGGGCTATGCGAACATGCGACACACCACCAACACTCACCACCGAGTACAAAAACATTATGCCACTAATCAGCAGGACCCTCGGGCCAAATCGCAACACCTACCGCCATCAAACCAGCAAGAAATCCGTCGGAAAAGCATTAAAACCAGTACTTTTTGTCTTTGCAGATCCTTAGGAAAGTCAAATTCAAATTGCAATGGTCACCATGTATTTCGCGGGCTATGGCTTTAACTCAACTGCACCTTGGGTTAACTCCGCGAACTGGCGACAAGGTATTTCTTAATCGCGGAATGAAAGACTTAACTTCGGTTTAACTCTGCGAATTGGTGACAAGGTATTTCTTAGTCACGGAATGAAAGACTTAACTTCGGTTTAACTCCGTGAACTAGTGACAACACGTGCTAAAAATGGCCACTTAAGTTATCTGGCGAACTGGCGACTAAAGGCACTTCGCCAATTTGCGGAAATAATAGCACCACCGCTAAAGTATCACGCGAACCAGCGACAGAGAGAAAAAAATGTCGGGGCTGCCACATTTTATCCATACCGTCAAAAACACCGAGAAGTCACATTGGGCCCGCCAAGGAAAATCGACGGTCGGTCGCATGATCGCATGGACCGACAAGATTTCACACGATCACACGACCACCGTTGATCTGTAATCTTTCCAACAGTACCTGGGCCCGTCTGCCATTATGCCACCTCAAACCAACCGGAAGACGCCACACCACCACCTGCCACCGGGCCCCAACACAACGTGGCACCCTTGTCGCATGATCGCATGGTCGAAAGATGGCCCTTGCGATCATGCGACAAGGCCACAAGACTACCACCTCAGCCTCCCAGTCTAACAGTGGGACCACAATACTTCCATCACCAACGGGCCTAGGAACAGGTGTCAACCGGTCGCATGATTGCATGTCAGAAAACTCTAACATGCGATCATGCGATAGCCAACCACAGGATGCCACATAACCACCAGGGGGACCACTGCCATTTTGCCAATGGGCCCCATGCACAAGGAAGGAAACTTGTCGCATGATTGCAAGCCATGAAGCTGGCCCTTGCGATCATGCGACAAGGCCATATGACCACCAAGCATCTGGAGATCAAGAGACTAAAGAGAAACAGACCGCCCGCTAGGTCACTGAAGGTTAGGCACCTAACTACCAGAAACAAGAGACCTAGCGACGACCGCCAGTCGCAGAATCTTGAAATACCCTAACCTCGAGACATGCTGAAAACCCTTTCCACATCACCGCTCGGCTACCAATCAGAACTAAACACGTCACCACCTCCCTGACAACACCTGGAGTAACTAGTCGCATGGTCGCATGTCAGAAAAATATGACATGCGATCATGCGACAACCAATCATTTTGAAACCTTTGAAGACTAGGGCCCACCATCTAGTCGGACTTGCGCAGTTAGGGAATGCCAACAAACAGGGCAAAAGTGTGAGGTCAAAAACACATAGGATTTTTAGCGAAAGATCGAAAACATCATGGGTTTTCAAAACTATTGTGGGTTTTCGACACTTAGGCAGATTCTGAAATTGTTTCCTGCAGACTTTAAAACTTGAATATCTCCTTGGGTTTTACGATTTAGGAGGTGCGATCTGAACTGGAGCAAGGTGACAACATGAAGAACATAGGGCTAAGGGCGCACACCATGAAACATTATAGATTTTCTTCGCACATTAAAACAAACTTGCAGCAGGGCGGGACAACTTCACAAAACTTTGCAGGGAAAAAGGTCATTTTCAAAGGATTTTTGCTATGACTGGAAAATGACCCAACAGTGGCTCTATCTGAGGATGCATGCCTCTTGTAGGCATGGCAAGAATCCAGATCTCTAGGAGAAGCAGACGACCTACTAGGAAAAACACAAAGACCTCAAAAAACACAGGGAACAGACAAGAAAGGGAAACTATTCACAAAATATACATTTTTTACAAAAAACCTGCAACAACAAACAAGAGTTAGTTCTTGCCTCTATCAAAAATCTGATTCTCATTTCTTCCTTCATGTGACACATTAGGCATTCTATTTTCATTTGTTTCAACAGGCGTGTCAACGTGTTCAACCAGCATATCAGGAAGAACAAAGTAGCTATCTTCATAGTGCATGTAAAATTTATTGGCACTCTCTCCATCTTGCTCACTATGAAAGTATGATTCAGCATGCCAATGATCAATATCATCATATAAGAACCTGTTCTTCTCTACTGACTCATGTATGCTATCAATTGGAAACACAAAAGCCTCATAATCTGCCTCCAGAAAGGCCTTATTCATACCTTGACTTTGCGTTTCCACAGGTGTAACCGGCTAGACCTTGAATGAATAATCAAACTGATACCCACAGATGGAAAATGGGCATCCTGATTCAACTAAATTTGAGACCTCCACATGTTCTTCAAACAAAGGATTGATAACTCCATGCAATGCACCATGTTGAACATCATGACAAAAAATGGGTTGATAATCATCATAGTCTTCATCATATAAAGTGTTAGTGAACACTTTAAACTCACTACCCATTTTAGGATTATTTAATAACCCATCACTTAAACCTTCATGTTCAAACTCATTGACATCACATTGAATTATCACTTCTTTATCTTCATACTCCTCACTGAAGGAGTGTTCACTTTCACCATTACTTTCTTCTTCTCATGATGCATCTGATTCATATGAGGATACATCAACATCACTGCCTTCATCATCCTCACCTGAATAACCACTGAAATCACATTCAGACATCTCTGAATGAATGGAGGATCCTACACACCTTGGTTCTAATTCCTGCTCACTATCACAATCTGAATACTCCTCTGACAAAACTTTATCAGAAGAAGTACCCTTAGCATTAGACATGGATTGCTCTGAAAAACAACTTGTATTCCCTTTTTGCTGACGATCCTTTTGCAACTCATTCCATTCATCATCATCAGCAAACTCCTCTAAAAACAACCACTTGAATTCAGTCAAAGAAAAGATGTATTTTGGGGGCAAATTTAGATACCAATTAGATGCAACCCCCTTGAGGGATCTCCCAAAAAACATCATACTAACATCCTCATCAAGAATCTGATATTCTATAATAAATCTATAGAATGCTAGGACATGCTTCATTGCTGAATCAGACTGATAATCAAAAATAGGAATTAGACCCAAAAGCTCACTAGGAAAAGAGTGAGGAGACCTTGGAAGAACATAACTTAAAGGTCTATCCAACTTGACAAAACCCAGTCGTCTAGACTGACTTTTCCCCTGATTATCCATTGGATTTGAAACAAGATGAGAGCCACTCATCTTATCTCAGTCTTCCCTTTATACTAGCACTGAATACTTGATAGGGAAACATTGTAATCATAAATACCTGGAAGTATTGCAGCAAAAAACTTTGTTGACTGGGAAGACATGTCAAATCTAAAGCTCACTATGCAGCTCCATTAGGTTCTTTGAAGTATAGAGTCACCACCTCCTTGAAGAGGAAGATATTACACTGATTTTGTATCTTCTTCCAATCAATACACAGAACTTCACAAGGTTCACTACTTATCAGAAACTGCACTGATCAAACAGAGAAAAATCAGAGCTGCCACTCACAACTAGGTGAGAAAAGTTAGCAAATGCTTGTTTGTTCATCTAACTCTTTCCAATGGTTCCCCAGTAGAGTCGCCATTTTGTTGGAGCTTTTCCTTGCAGGACCAAACTTGAATCAATAGGTGGGCTTGATTCTTAGGGCAGGCACTCAAGTTTGACAAGAAAACAGTCCAATTGATTCCTCCTTCTTCTTTGAGCTCCACATCACTCAGGCGGGTATTGCCTTATCTGCACACTCAACACACTTGATGATAAACAATAGGCCTGCAAATACATTAGTGTGGAATAGTCTTCAAACCCCTTCAGGTAACTGTACCCCAATGAAGCCAATTCATATGCAATAGCCCTACTTGTATAGAATGAGTCTAAAGACTAGAGAGAACCTCCTACTACTACTACCAACATGAAAGAGAAAGGTATTTGAATTGAATGATTGATGTTGAGTTGAAAGGACCCCTGAGATACCCTAAGTCTCTCATAGACCAATGCCTTATCCAATGGGCAACAGAGTCAAATACCTCACTATAACAAAGAGCTTATGAAACAAGAAGACAATACATTCAAATATGGTGATGCCTTACATCAACCACACACCATTGATTAGACCATACATTATCAAACCACCTGTGTACCCAAATGTGTTATCACCTATTCAAAAGATTTTAACCCTCCCCTTAGAAGAGACCTATAAACAAATGATACATTAACCAGCATCCACTAGAAGACAAGCATGAGACACCCTTGATATCTCATCTCATACACACTTGAAAACTAATCTTGAACTTAGTTATCTCTACGAAGACAACTCTATTGCAGACACTCACTGGAAATGCAAATAGAAAAACTACAACACCCTTGATGCTATAATCAATAAGTTCAGGATTCAAATGCAGACAACTTGATAACAGTAGAAATATATTGAGTCTCATACATAGGACAAACTATTACAATCTGTATTATATTCTCAGAAAACCAGAGAGGAAAGAGGGAACTCTATATGCAGAGAAAAGGAAATATCTATAGGAAAAGGACCTTTCATTTGGAACCAATAGAAACCAGAACCCTTAGAACTGATCAAAATTTGAACCCCTCCTAATGATCTTGAAAATCCTTTTATAGGAACAAGGATTGCAACAAGCAAAGGATCACCTAGAGCAAAATTTAGGTCTGCAACCACCCAGTACAACAAGAAGAGAAAGAGTGAAGAGAAACCTAGAAACCCGGGAAGAAATTTGATGTACAATTGCATCGGTTTCATCACCACAAGCTAACTCCAAAGCAAAGTTAATGCCTTTTTGTTGTAGGAAAAACAAATTTTGATGTCAGGACCCACTAGAAGAACTTCGCATGCACATAGAAGTCACTAACATACCACACCCTAGCTGCCTGCAGAGAGAAACAAGCTGCCACATTTAACTCATTATGGCATCCCAGGAAGCAAGATTAGATCAAGACGGCCACATAGATCTTCTTCATCATTAACGCAACTGCTACTCATCGCATATGACCAAATTGCTTGAAAACCCTGCAAAACAATGGTCATCGCATGATCGCATAGCCAAGAAAAGGGCTATGCGAACATGCGACACACCACCAACACTCACCACCGGGTACAAAAACATCATGCCATTGATCAACAGGACCCTCGGGCTAGATTGTAACACCTACTGCCATCAAACTAGCAAGAAATCCACTAGAAAAGCATTAAAACCAATACTTTTTGTCTTTGCAGATCCTCAGGAAAGTCAAATTCAAACTGCAACGGTCACCATGTATTTTGCGGGCTATGGCTTTAACTCAACTGCACCTCGGGTTAACTCCGCAAACTGGTGACAAGGTATTTCTTAGTCGTGGAATGAAAAACTTAACTTCAGTTTAACTCCACGAATTGGCGACAAGGTATTTCTTAGTCACGGAATGAAAGACTTAACTTCGGTTTAACTTCGCGAACTGGCAACAACACATGCTAAAAATGGCCACTTAAGTTATCTGGCGAACTGGCGACTAAAGGCACTTCGCCAGTTCGCGAAAATAATAGCGCCACCGCTAAAGTATCACATGAACTAGCGACAGAGAGAAAAAAATGTCGGGGCCGCCACATTTTATCCATACCGTCAAAAACACCGAGAAGTCACACTAGGCCCGCCAAGGAAAATCGACGGCCGGTCGCATGATCGCATGGACTGACAAGATTCCACACAATCACACGACCACCATTGATGTGTAATCTTTCAAATAGTACCTGGGCCCATCTGCCATTATGCCACCTCAGACCAACCGGAAGACGCCACACCACCACCTGCCATCAGGCCCTAGCACAACGTGGCACCCTTGTTGCATGATCGCATGGCTGAAAGATGGCCCTTGCGATCATGCGACAAGGCCACAAGACTGCCACCTCAGCCTCCCAGTCTGACAATGGGACCACAATACTTCCATCACCAACGAGCCCAGGAACAGGTGTCAACTGGTCGCATGATTGCATATCAGAAAACTCTGACATGCGATCATGCAACAACCAACCACAAGATGCCACATAACCACTAGTGGGACCACTACCATTCCGCCAACGAGCCCCATGTGCAAGGAAGGAAACTTGTCACATGATCGCAAGCCATGAAGCTGGCCCTTGCGATCATGTGACAAGGCCATATGACCGCCAAGCATCCGGAGATCACAAGACTAAAGAGAAACAGACCGCCCGCCAGGTCACTAAAGGTTAGGCACCTAACTGCCAGAAACAAGAGACCTAGCGACGACCGCCAGTCATAGAATCTCAGAATACCCTAATCTCGAGACATGCTAAAAACCCTTTCCACATCACCGCTCAGCTACCAATCAGAACTAAACACATCACCACCTCCCTGACAGCACCTGAAGTAACCAGTCGCATGGTCGCATGTCAGAAAAATATGACATGCGATCATGCGACAACCAATCATTTTGAAACCTTTGAAGACTAGGGCCCACCATCTAGTCGGACTTGTGCAATTAGGGAATGCCAACAAACATGGCAGAAGTGCGAGGTCGAAAACACACAGGATTTTCGGTGAAAGATTGAAAACATCATGGGTTTTCAAAAACATTGTGGGTTTTTGACACTTAGGCAGATTTTGAAATTGTTTCCTGCAGACCTTAAAATTGAATATCTCCTTGGGTTTTACGATTTAGGAGGTGTGATTTGAACTGGAGCAAGGTGACAACATGAAGAACATAGGGCTAAGGGCACACACGATGAAACATTATGGATTTTCTTCACACATTAAAACAAGCTTGCAGCAGGGTGGGACAACTTCACAAAACTTTGCAGGGAAAAAGGTCATTTTCAAAAGATTTTTGCTATGACTGGAAAATGACCCAACAACTATCAAGATTCAACTGTGTAGTTTTTTGAGTCAAACTCATTGACCCGTGCTTCATGAGTAGTTGTTAACATGAACCCATCACTCATGAGAATGAATGGAACACTTAACACTCATTGGATCTAGATGATGCTCACAAAGGTGAAGCACCAGGACTTCTCGTGAGGTCACCCATCCCAATACTACTTCAACTTGAGCGTGCTTAACTATGAAGTTTCCTCCATGGTTAAACCCACTCTACTTGAAACCCCATTTGTAAAACCTTCACCAAGTGTTGTCCCTTATGAACCATTCATTAGAAAGCCTCTTAATGACACAGGATAGGTAAGGAGGATCCAATTAATGACAATCCAAACAAGAAGCCAAACACCACAATGCAGAATAACACAACAAGATAATGTTTTCAACTAAATTTTCATTAACATGCCCTGCTGTAAGGCCTTCCGGGTTAGGGCCAAATATAGTCAAAAGTATTTTTTGCAATCTTCCAACTAGTCTAGCTCTGAAACAATCAGCAACTAATAGAAACCCTAAGGCAGATCTGAACTTGAGCTTGCAAGACACCAAGCAATCTCCTTGTCTCCAAGCATGCAAACCACTAGCTTTTCTATTACAACTATCAGATAACAATATAATCTTCAAGATCTCGCAGGATCCAGATCTAATCTGCTACTTCTACTTCCCACTCTGCCTATCTACTGACTCTTAAACAATTACCCAAACACTCCTTAAATACATTTCCTCAACCACAAGTCGGCTGGAAGAAATATTTAACTCCTAAGCCAAGTCAGCTTCTATTACAAACAAATATTAAATGCAATAATAGTCGGCTCTCAAATAGCCTTACAAACATTTAATTCTCCATGGCGGCCTCTAGATCTACATAGGAGAATACAAAAAAAGCTACCAACAATAAATGTACCAAGTCAGCCAACCAAATCTTCAAGAACTCCAGTTGGTAAACCAGAACAACTGAGCATCAGAGAAACAACCGATCACCAGTGAAATAACTGACCACGCCAAGCATCACCAAGCAAGCATGTCGACCGAGCACCATAGGCATCATCGAGTACAAGTTCCACCGAGTGCAAGAGGTTTCATCGAGTTCCTTCAACGACCGAGCTCCCTTCAATAACCGAGACCGTCAATTAAAGATGCAACCGAGTAACACATAACCAAAACAACACACCACCATGCAGATTTGTCGAGTACCCTAGAATGCCCCTGCATGAGACACCCCAGGTTCGAAAAGATGTTCTCATAGTCTAGAAGAACATCTTCTGGGATTCAACACATAAACCCTAAACTGGTTCTTTGCATACAAGCCCTTCAACTCTTCACCTTGCATATTCTTCCACTTTTGTTTCCTCTGTCTTTTCAAATCTTTCCTTGATAACACACAAGCTTGTTCTCCATACTGATCCATCCTTTCAAAATTTCTCAACTCACCTTGGCTGCCAAAGCTTAGGTTTCTCCTACTGAGTGTTGTATCCAACAAAGGCATCAAGAAAAGCTTCTTGTTATTCTTCTCAATAGTAAACACATTCTTAACATAATCATACATAGCTTTGCAATCATATTGCCAAGGTCTACTGAGCAATCTATGACAACTAGTCATCTCCACAATATCACACAACACTAGATCCTTATACTGGCCAATCTGAAAATCAACAAAGCACTGCTCCCTTACTTCTAGAGCATGAACATCTTGTAACCAGCCAATCCTATAAGGATAAGGATGCTTCATTCTCTTCAAACCAAGTTTTTGAACCATGTCCTCAACAACAAGGTTATCAATACTACCACTATCAACAATTACATCACAAAGTTTACCTCCTGACTTGCACCGAGTTTTGAACAAATTACTCCTCTGACAAGGTTTCTCCTTTGCACCGAGCTACCGAGCTACTTTTTCTTTACCAAGTTCTTTGTGTCTAGACCAAATAGTCAATTTATAAAACTCCTTGGTATAGTCCTCCATAGTCAAATATTTTTGCTTCAGATTGTGCAACTTCTTAAACAAGTCAAGCTCATAGTCGACAGGTATGAACTTAGCTTTCAATTTAGTCACCATTAACCTCCACCGATTGATCTTCATTTCACCTTCATCTTCTCTATCTCTTTGTAATTCTTTCCACCAAAGAGTAGCATGTCCTTTCAACTTAGTCTATGCCAATCTTACTCTAAGAGGATCTTTAGTTTCTTCAAGCTCAAAGTAGTCTTCTAGTTCACCAATCCAATCAATCAAGTCCTCGAGTCTCGAAGTACCAGAGAAAGTAAAAACTTCCATTCAGTAACTAGTACTTAACCGAGCTCCATATCTATGCAACCGACCAGTTTTGTCTTCACCAGATCTATCTCTTCGGTCACCTCCACTAGATCCTGTAGCTTCAAAGTCTTCAGTAGCTTCCTCATAACCATCATCAGTACCAAGATTCCTTGGCATACGAGCAATAGCTCTCATGACCTCAGTGGTCATGTCATTCTTCATCAATTCCATCTCAGATCTAAAATCAACTTTAACTTTCTTTGTAATCTTTGATTCCACAACATCAAAAAGATCTGCAATTACTTTAGGGTCCAATCTTCTCGGAGGCATCCTTCAAAATTTTTTGAAAAACCCAAAGCAATAAGTCACCAACAAGGTCCTAGTGCAAACAACCTCAATTCAGAGATCAGTTTACACACTCAAGATTTTGAAGCTCTGATACCACCTGATGCAGGACATGTAAGGAGGATCCAATTAAGGATAGTCCAAACAAGCAACCAAACACCACAATGCGGAATAACATAACAAGATAATATTTTCAATTGAATTTTCATTAACATGCCCAGTTGTAAGGCCTTTTGGGTTAGGGCCAAATACAATCAAAAGTATTTTCTGCAATCTTCCAGCTAGTCTAGCTCTGAAACAATTAGCAACTGATGGAAACCCTAAGGCAGATCTGAACTTGATCTCGCAAGCCACCAAGCAATCTCCTTGTCTCCAAGTATGTAAACCACTAGCTCTGCTATTACAACTATCAGATAACAATATGATCTTTAAGATTTCACAGGATCCAGATCTAATATGCTACTTCTACTTCCCACTCTGCCAATCTACTAACTCTTAAGCAACTACCCAAACACTCCTTAAATACATTTCCTCAACCACAAGTCAGTTGGAAGAAATAATTAACTCCTCAGCCAAGTTGGTTTCTATTACAAACAAATATTAAATGCAACAACAGTCAGTTCTCAAATAGCCTTACAAACATTTAATTCTCCATATCGGCCTCTAGATCTACATAGGAGAATACAACAAAAGCTACCAACAATAAATGCACCAAAATCGGCCAACCAAATCTTCAAGAACTCCAGTCGGTAAACCATAATAACCAAGTATCAGAGAAACAACCAAGAACCAGTGAAAAAAACTGACCACGCCAAGCATCACCGAGCATGCATGTTGACCAAGCACCATAGGCATCATTGAGTACAAGTTCCATCGAGCGTAAGAGGTTTCATTGAGTTCCTTCAGTGATCGAGCTCCCTTCAATAACCAAGACCATTGGTTAAAGCTGTAATCGAGTAACACATAACCAAAACAACACACCACCATGCAGATTCGTCGTATACCCTAGAATGCCCCTGCATCACTTAAGCTCATCAATTGATAAGTAGGAAATATTTTCCACAGCAAGTCAAATTGGGATATTGCTATCAAAATTTAATTGTGTAGTTTTTGAGTCAAACTCATTGACCCATGCTTCATGAGTAGTTGTTCACATTAACCCATCTCTCATGAGAATGAATGAAACACTCAGCACCCATTGGAGCTAGGTGATGCTCACAAAGGTGAAGCATCAATGCTTCCTGGGAGGTCACCCATCTCAGTACTACTCCATCTTGAGTGTGCTTAACTACAGAGTTTCCTCCATGGTTAAACCCACTATGTTGGCAACCCTATTTACAAAACCTTCACCAAGTGTTGTCCCTTATGAACCATTCATTAGAAATCCCCTTAAGTCGATCAATTGATAAGTATGAGATGTTTTCCACAACAAGTCAAATTGTGATATTGCTATCATGATTTAACTGTGTGGTTTTTTGAGTCAAACTCATTGACCCATGCTTCATGAGTAGTGGTTCACATAAACCCATCTCTCAAGAGAATGAATGGAATACTTAGCATTCATTAGATCTAGGTGATGCTCACAAAACATTTTAAGAGGATATTTGAGAGCGTATTATTGTTATTAATTAAGCTACATGTTTTAGAAATCCCCTTAAGCTCATCAATTGATAAGTAGGAGATATTTTCCACAATGAGTCAAATTGTGATATTGCTACCAGGATTCAATTATGTAGTTTTTTGAGTCAAACTCATTGACCCATGCTTCATGAGTAGTGGTTCACATGAACCCATCTCTCATGAGAATGAATGGAACACTTAGCACTCATTGGATCTAGGTGATGTTCACAAAGGTGAAACACCGACACTTCCCGAGAGGTCACCCATCCTAGTACTACTCCATCTAGGGGCGCGCTTAACTATGAAGTTTCTTCCATGGTTAAACCCACTCTGCTTGCAACCCCATTTTTAAAACTTTCACCAAGTGTTGTCCCTTATGAACCATTCATTATAAATCCCCTTAAGCTCATCAATTGATAAGTAGGAGATATTTTCCATTGCAAGTCAAATTGTGATATTGCTATCAGGATTCAACTATGTAGTTTTTTTAGTCAAACTCATTGACCCATGCTTCATGAGTAGTGGTTCATGTGAACCCATCTCTCATGAGAATGAATGGAACAATTAGCACTCATTGGATCTAGATGATGCTCACAAAACATCTTAAGAGATATTTGAGAGCATATTGTTTGTTATTAATTAAGCTACATGTTTTAGAAAGCCCCTTAAGCTCATCAATTGATAAGTAGGAGATGTTTTCTCCAGCAAGTCAAATTGTGATATTGCTATCAAGATTCAACTATGTAATTTTTTTAGTCAAACTCATTGACGCATGCT